>PTEX01000184.1:720562-912178 GCA_003342815.1 Eudromia elegans
TTTCTTTTCTTTTCTTTTCTTTTCTTTTCTTTTCTTTTCTTTTCTTTTCTTTTCTTTTCTTTTCTTTTCTTTTCTTTTCTTTTCTTTTCTTTTCTGTAAAACAACACTTCTGAATGCATATTCAACTTACCTAGGTTTTCCTCCTCTTATAAGCCATTCATCTACCTTATTTGATTATTCATTCTTATTGCATCCATGCTAACAACATGCCTGTTGGGATGCAAAGGCAGCATTAGAGCTTGTGTTTCTATTGCTGTACTTTATGTCTCTATGTGCCCCAATTTTCCTGCTATAAGAAATTATAAAGGCAATTATCTACCTAGCTGATATGATAGGAAGATTTATTCATCTTATTCTTTAAAATAAAAGCTTTGAACACCTAGTATAGAAGTCAGTCCTCCAGGGGATTTTTTAATTAGGTTTTCTCTTGTTGCTTATCATCTGTACAACACTAATATGAATCTAGAGGTCTCAGCACAGACCAGGACTGCACTATGCAAGATACTGTACAAATATAAAGAAGAGAATTCACCTCAGCTGATTTTAGGCAAGTGTAACAAGCAACAGCAAAGGGATGATCCAGACCATTCTAAGATATCTCAGAAAGATGTGCTAAGTCTCCTAGAAGTGTCTCTGTTTGCCCCTTAACTATAGCAAGCTAAACCAGAAGCTTGGATTCAATGTTTTGTTTTCAGGTGGCTCAGATGAGATTCATCCCTGGTGTGTGTGCAGCACCTTGTATTGCCCCATTTCACCTCAGCCATTGGCAGACTTTAACCCAAACAAACTCCATTTTCATTTACAAAGGTCGTTGAAAGCAAGTTGAGATCTATTAGGGAAACAGGACAGAGTGCTGAAATGATCTGCATGTTTCAAAGCAGAGAGAGAAGGAGAACTCAGTCTCCTATCCTTCTAACGCAGTGACGGAGCCACCAGATAACAGCAAGGATTTTAGAAATATGCAAGCTGGAGATTCGAACAATAGTTCTGTGGTTCTTTGAAGATGGAAGTCAGTTTACCTCGAGTGAGGTAGGATCCCAATGGCCACTATTTACAAAAATGCTACACTATCATGTTTTATTTTCCGCATGGAAGAGCCAGAACTTGAGCAGGTTTTGAACATCTTTACTAGGATCTCTGACTCTCTCCCTACAGGAAGTTCTTTAGGCCAAAATTAACTTTATCATGTTGCTCTCCATATGCCTGTGCAAGCATAGCTTCTGTTTTGTGACAGTCTGATATCTGCCCCAGGTACTCCATCCTTAAGAGCCTGTCCTTGATGGCTTTTTAATCAGAACAATGGTCAATTACAGAGTTGGATTGACTGAGTTAAGCACAATGGATTTTTTTTTTCATTCTTAGTCTATTTACAGATTGTCTGGGAATAGATGAGGATTTCCTCAAATGTATTTGTTATTTGAAATGATTCATACATTTTTTTCTAGCAAATAATTCTTAGCCTGTAGATTGTTCACCAACAATTTGTTGAGGATGTTTGGAATGCATGCAATGTTGGTTGGATACATAATTCACTTCATATTGTCACTGTGCCTTGATTGTATAATTTATATAACAAAATACGGGACAAATTATGAATTTTACAATTGCTTGCACAATGAGAAATTTGCTCTCAGTGAATATTTGCAGATTCAGTCTCAACATTCATTTTTCATGAGCATTCATTCTGGCAAAGCTGCTTTGCTAAAATATTTCTGGAAAGCAAACACCAAAAGGTTCTTAAATACAGACAAAGAGGGGAAAAACAAACAGACATTCCATGGAAGGCACTTGCTGGCTTTATCCAGAACTGCTGTTGAGCTGTTTAGTCCAGCTCTTCCCCCCAGCACTGCTCTAAAAAATGAAAGTGTCCATCAGAGGAAATGGAAGTAAATGAAAAAAACCTGAATGTCAGTGTGAACCCATCACTGGCTCAGTGATGCAGGACTCCAAGTCAAGCATGTGAGAGCTGACACAGGGACTTTCCCCAGCTATCTGCTCTGCCCTTTTGAAAGGTCTCCCCTCCCCACTAAATCCATTTCTTCACTTATTTACCTAACATACAAATTCAGCCACATTTCTTCACTCAGTTTCTCTCATTGCCACTGGTACGCTGCAGTCGGGATAGCTGGACCCAAGCCATCCCAGGAACTGCAGCGGCCTCCAGCCTCTCCAAGAGGGCCTACGCTACCTGCAGACCCGACACTCAAGAGGGCCTCAGGAAAGCAAGAGCGAGGCAGCTGGCTCCCACTGTGGCTCATGAACCTCTGCCCTGGGACAAACAGCAAGCCAGATTCACCAGCATATGCCACATAGCCAAGTACACTACAGGGCTGACAGCTCCAAGATATTCTCTTTAGAATATGGGGTTGTTGGCTTGGGTTTTGCTTCTTTTTTTCTTTTTTTTTTTTTTTTTTTAATTTTATTTTCCTCATAATTAAGCTCTACCAAGTCACTCAAGCAAAATATGGCACAGCTTAAAAGCTCTGAAGGCATTATTTATTTATTTTTACAAATCCTGCAACAAGTCAAGTTAATTGTTTTGAGGATTTTCTTTTTTAATCTTGGAGAAGTTTTTCTATTTTCCTCTTCTTTTAACTGGAGTGTGCCTGGGCCCTAAACCTCAAAGCAGGCTGCATAGCATGGTGGCTAAAGATCACGACACTCACTTGAAATGCTAATCTCTCCATTTCATGATGGCCTTCCACTTACCCATGTGAATCGGGAGAGAAGAAAGGCTGGAAGTATTATTGTGTTGATGCATCTTTATGCTGGAGCCAAGATTTTCAGTCAAACACTGCCATGTATTTATGTATACCCATTTATGTGTACAGAGAAGTACCGCCAGATGCTGAACAACCAGAAGTAAGGAGTTCATATCTTTAGCTATAATTAAATCCCAGTGTCTCTAATTCTGAACACAATTCATACCACTTCACTAACATACAGAAAACCAAGTCCTGCCCTTTTACCTCCTTAGTCTCCAGAAAGTTTATATTTTCTGGATTTTTTCCTTCTGCACAAGCAGTGGTACAAATCCGATCAAATGTTATTGGGAGCAAAGGAGCCTTAGTTTGACCCTGTCTTCCCAGTGTACACGTAACCTAGGCCAAATTCTTCCTTAATGTGGCTATTGACAGCAGAGGGATTGCATCAACAGTGAATTCTGACATATTTGCCCATCTGGACAAGCAATGGATGTGTCGTGCTTTTATGGGCAGGCACCACGCACACGGGTTGCCTCTTGCTTCATGCGCACGCTGGGCATAACCTTGCATCGGTGATACTGCCCCTGCAGCAGAATGCACGGCGTGGGGCGTGCTTCAGTACGAAGGCACTCGGCACAGAAAACAATCGCCAACCTTTCTAATGGACTTATTTAAACATGTCTGCCCCAGAGATGGAATTGAAAGAGGGCAAAATCTCATCTGCCAGCCTGTGTGGAGCAGCAGCAGCCTCCCTGGCCGTGGCTGCTCTCTCCGTACATGCCCGGCTGCAGACTTTAATTAACTTCCCTGAGTGAGCAGACCCGTTGCTAATGAAGCGGCTAATTCCGAGAGCAGGGAGCATGTTCCATCATTTAGTGCATTCATGTGACTTCAGTATCCCATAATACCCCTGGTTTCCTCATCAGTTATTTCCCTTTCTTTTTTTTTTTCTTTTTTTAATATATATATATATATTTATAACTCTAACTCCCTTCGTTCCCACATGCGTCTCTGTGTTCTGGCTTCAATTACATTTCTGCAAAAATCTATTTGAACTGGAAACAAAGTTCCAGTTCAAGATTTACCAATATGTAATCTCAGGAGAGAAGTGCCAAGCGACGTAAAAAAGCCTCAAACTGGATTTGTGTGTTCACTTGGAATTAACACAAGTCTCTGAATGAGGTTTCTCTCCTCATTGGATTCTGTCCATATCTACTGTGAAGAAAATAATATAAACTAGATTTTTTGAGTTGTTATTCACTGCTTGCTATTGTCAAGACACCATGATTTTTGACAAAAGGAAAAGGTGGTCCATCCAACTGGGGTTTTAATATCTGATCCAGCCTCTGACTTGGTCTCTAAGTAGATATAAACCTTGCCAATTTGGCATCCTGATTTTTTTCTTTTTTTTTTTTTTTAACTACATTTTATCCCCAGACCAGCTTGTCCTAGAAACTTCATATGAAGTTTAGTTGAAAGATCTTGGAATCAATTTTGAAAGAAGCAAAAGCACAGAGGGACTGTAATCCCCTGCAAGTCGGAAGCTTCAAAATGACACATCAAACTCCAGAAGATATTCAAAGAGTGAATAATGGCTGAGGGAGGCCTACACTTTCATCTGTAAAGACAAACATACTCACAATAATTTACAGTGCAGAGCTTAAAAAAAAATCTTATGTAAGAACCTCCTGTTTGTCATAAGGTGTTTAATTCTTTTTTTCTTTTTTTTATTCAAAGAAGAACAGTCATTCTTGTAGGCAGTCCCAGCACCCTCATTTCTGCATACTGCTCTCTGACAGTTTCTGAGAAACTTCTCGTAGTTATTGACCATGCAAGAATATCCAGTGTAGCATCCAGCTTCTGGAAGCTCTTTAAGAAAGAAGGACCTTGACAAAACAGATACCAAGCAGTAAGCTAGGATCTGTCATTATGTGTCTTGGCAATGAGCAACAGGCAATAGTTAGTCACTTGGAAGCTGTGGTGGAACCAAGTGGTCGTTAAACCTCTTCTGAGAACCCTAGATGTCATGGATCTCCCTTCATTATCATTGCACGCTGTTTCTGAGTCTAGGGGCTATAAAATATTTGGGCCAGCAAGGGATGGGGAAGAGAAAAGTTGGTTGTGGGGAGCAAACTAGATCAGAAGGCAAGGAAGGAGGGAAGCCAGGGTCAGAGGAGGTCCAAAGGCAGTTAGAAGGGAGGCTTCATTTACTGGTAACTCTTTTCTCAAATAATTATCATTTGTTTAATTGTAATTGAGAAGGGAAATGATATTTTATGATTCGCTCAGAGAAAAAAATTAAGGAGATTCAGACAGAGGAAATTTCCTGAGATGCAGCATGTGGTTTGGTAAAATAAATTATATTCTGCAATTAGAATGGTAATTACGGCATTACAGCACTTTGGGCAGAGGGGTAGTGATGGCGAGACACTACTGAGCAGCACATCTCTTTGGTCTAAATCCCTAACCTACTTAAGTGCCAGCTTTCATATCACTGCAGACTGTTGTATTGGGGAGGGCGAGTGTTGCTGCCCTTCTGTTGGCAAGTTATGTGAGAACAGCATCCCTACAAACTCTCAAAGGATGCCCTGATTCTCTGTGTCTGATTCATGAAGGTGAGACCGCATAAGAGGGCAGGAAACACAGAAAAAGAAATGGCAGTGAGGAGGGAGCAAGGAGACTGTGAGCAACCAAGGCTGTGGCAGGGAACAGCAACTGCTCTGTGCCAGAAAAGGAGGAAGGAGGGAGTGCTGTGTCCATGAAAGCAGCCCGAAAAAAGGTATGTAGGCCTTTGAGGATAACAAGTAGTAGCAGACGTTTTGCAAACTGGAATCATCCTTCAGATAGAGGATCAATTGAATAGGCACGTCTGAAATGTGATTTGAAGACTGTCTTTTAAATATTGTGGTTTAGGGCTCAGTTCCATTATTATAATTATTGTCACCATAATAATTATTATTATTAAGATGGGTGTGGGTCTAACTAAGGAGATTTGAAATTATCTTTTTTCTAGAATTGAGGAATCTCTGAGAAGAAAAAGTATGACATTATCCAGCACGGTCTCATGGTGAGGAAACAAGAAACAAACAAATCTAGGGGATGTTTTACCCCTTGCCAGCCATGGGGCAAGATGAGGGTTAGGTGGGGCAAGGTAAAGGTGATTTGTCTCCTCTTGGACTTCCTTTACCCTTCCTACACTGTGGGGTGCAAAGACTTCAGTGTGAACTTACACAACACCTAACAAAGCTCAATATTAGTCTCGGTTTGAAGCTTAGTGCTGCTAAACAAATACAAGTGCCAATAATGAAGCAAAAACAAACATGAAATACAGTGTCATCTTATAAACCATTACCAAGACTATAATATTTTACTTTTAACAGTGTATTGACTATATTGATTCCAGCCTTCTTTAAGTAGTGCTCAGTTCAGAGATGCTTATGTACTTTACCAATTTCTCATTAGAGAAACAACACTTTGAAAGCAGACATTGCCTCAAGTATATGAAAGTTAAGATGCATACTGTGAGCTTGCTGTTTTATCCTGCACATTTTAATGTAGTGGCAGAAGTATTGCTACTAAGTCAGGAACTGGAGGTATTTTGTGTTTCAATTTAGAGATGCTGAACACTAGTGAATCAATGAGTTCCCTATCTTTCATTAAAATGTGGAGAATATAGAGTTGTATTAAACATGAAATACTTACTGAAAACAGTTGCATGAATAACTTCTTTACACTGAGGGCGACAGAGCCTTGGAACAGGCTGCCCAGAAAGACCGTGGAGTCTCCTTTTCTGGAGATCTTTAAAACTTACCTGGGTAGGACCCTCTGCCCCATGCTCTGGGTGTCCCTGCTGGATCAGGGGCGTTAGATTAGATGACCTCTAGAGGTCCCTGCCAGCCTCAATCACTCTGGGATTCTATGAAACTGTGAAGAAGAAAACAAACTCTACAGCACATATCTTCAGCTTTGTCTTGTTTGTATATCCTTCATGCTCCTGAGGTGGAGCACAGAGCAAGACCTCTAGGGACAGGATAACTTACTGCAAGTGAATAGAGAATTAACCATTTCAGAATCATTTGATTCATGGTTGTTATTATTATAAAATAGATGGGTTAGTCAGTAACATTCAGAAATGGACTGAAATCCTTAGGCATAATCTTGAGTGCTCATTTTCCATCAAAGATAGAGATGTCTTTGGAGGCAATAGTCCTGTATCCTTTGCTCTGTGTATCACCATTTATACCTAGACAGATAATTTTCTATGCCTGCATTGAGCGAGTGTAGCACAGTGCCAGAAACTACACAGGGGAATGACAGAAACAAGCTGAACCCATTATTATTTACTGTTTATATCATTACTTTTCAAACCTGAATTAAATTGAGAGATCAGGCTTTTCTCTGACTAGGCGCTATCTAAACATGAACAGAAACACAGTACTTTTGTTTTCTTGGTGTCTTTTCTGGTAAATACAAAGGGCAATAAAAAAGACTTTATCTCTAGCCTCTCTGAAGTTCAGATTTTCTGATCTTACATGTGGGCAGTATTGTTAACTCGAGGCACTGAATTTCAGAAAATGAAGTTAAAGAGTGGTGCCTATGCATGCATTACCCTCAAGGATGAGTAAAATTATAAAACCGTAGAATACTTAAGATTGGAAGGGACCTCTAGAGATCATCTAGTCCAACACCCCTGTACATGCAGGGTCTCCTAGAGCATGTGGCACAGGGTGGTGTCCAAGCGGGTTTGGAAGGTCTTCAGAGAAGGAGACTCCACCACCTCTCTGGGCAGCCTGTTCCAGGGCTCTGTCACCCTCACTATTAAGAAATTTTTACTTAAGTAAGATCCTATGGAACTTTTGATGCTTCAGTTTGTGGCCATTTCCTCTAGTCCTGTTGCTGGCCACCACTGAGAAGAGGCCGGCCCCCTCCTTCCCACTCCCTCCCTTGAGGTACTTGAGACACTGATGAGATCCCCTCTCAGCCTTCTCCAGGCTGAACAGGCCCAGCTCTCTCAGCCTTTGCTCATAGGGCAGATGTTCCAGGCCCCTAATCATCTTTGTGGCCCTGCGCTGGACTCTCTCCAGCAGCTCCACGTCCCTCCTGCACTGGGGAGCCCAGAACTGGACACAGTACTCGAGGTGCGGCCTCACCAGGGCTGAGTAGAGGGGCAGAATCACCTCCCTCGACCTGCTGGAGATGCTCTTCTTAAAAAGTTTGTGAGGAAATGTGTATCTACCCATGTCTGAGATTTTTGTCTATCTGGAACAGCTGACCACTACAATTACTGCCACCCATTTGGAGGTATAGCTTTCATTTTTACCAGCTCCAATGCTGTTAATTCCCAAATGTTTTCTCATTTGCTACCTACAGGAAAGGATAAAAATTGCTATCCAAAGTAGTTGTAGATATTACAGGAAAGAAATTTCTCAGGAACCCAACAAAGGGGATGCATGGAATGAAACAACCAGGGCCCATACATACCTCCATATACCAATGAATGAGTAAAGTCTTTCCAACAAAGGTTGCACTCAGAAAATCATCTTGAATAGTCATTACTGCATTTGTGCTATGCAGTAAGAGTCACAGACATAACCTTTTCTAAATTTCGTCTCTGTAATGAGCTCCTCCTCTTCTAGGCAAAGTTTCCACTTCCAGTTATACTTACCATCTCTGAAAACTTTTCTCAATATCCAAGATAAATGGGAAACAATAAAGCTCAGCTTTTATAGCACTTTGCATGCAAAATGGGCCCTTAAGCACTTTAGCAAGTTAAATCACACAGTTACAGAATTAAATAATGTAAATTTAAATTTTTTTGGCTTTAATGTATTACACCTTTTTTATTGCCACTGTCCAATTTGAATAATTCTTTTCCTTCTCTTTTAGTGCTATTATTTAATATTTATATAACAGCACTGATCAGAGGCTGTCAGACAAGTCAAGTTGTTGTACCAACTGAATAGCCAGAAACTATGCTCCTCAAGAGCACATTCTGCAGAGTGGAATTTTTCTTCTACTGAGGTCAGTGGCAAAGCTTTCATCAGTTTCACAGATGTTCTTAGAGACACCTCTTGCAAGAGCTAATACATGGAGGTCCTGTGATCCTTGCTGTAACAGAGAGTGGGACGTTTGTGGCCACTTTTTTAAGAATCCAAGTTGATTTTCAGGATGTTCAACACCCAGATTTGAAGACATGTGCTCAGTTCATCTCAAAGCAAAACACCACGGCTATGTCTTCAGTGTGCAAGATACCAGTGAGCTGAGCTCTGCTGAAAACCTAGTCACCGAGACAGATGTTAGTTCTTGAAAGTCTGGCCGAGATGGCGTAGTGCTACGTGTCCTCAGACTCTTGAAAATCAAGGCCTCAGTGGCTAAAGAATCATGGCAGAAAGGTCTGTCAAGAGAAAATTAATAAGCATTGAAATGCTCAGTCACTACATATCAGAGCAACCAGAAGTGCAAATGTGCAAATCTTGTGCCAGAGGCCTGAGCACAAACATGTCATGGACAGGAGTGACTAGCTCAGGCTCAGAAATGAGACTCATTGGGGCTACAAGGCACACATGTATAAGCTTTAGGGTGTTAACCAAGTCCCCGCAGTTTTCCAGTGAAGCTGCAGGTTCCTATAAAACTTCTTCAAATGTACTAACCTTTTTATTCTCAGCTGTCTTTAACTAGTCCTTATTAGCCTGCCTCAAGGGATCATAGCCTGCAGGGTACAAACTGCTATCCTAGATATTCTGAAACACAAGGTTCCCCAAGGATGCAGAAAAATAACTCAGTACTCCCTTTCAAGAGAGATAGACCCAGATCCTTTCTGATGGCTTCAGTGAAGCAATCCATCATGGGCAGTTGCCTACTGTGTAGTGACATGTACTGAGCACCTGCCCCTCTTCCTTACAGTAGAATCTCCTCTCTATTTATTTCATCTTACCTCATTCTGGATGCCAGCCAAGTCCAACGTCCAGTAGCTCAGCACTGATCTTTCACAGCCCTTATCTACTCCTCCATCACATCCTTCACTAAAAACTGGTCAGAACTTTTCCAGTAGGAGCTTTTTCTTTCTCCCTTTTGTTAGTCCAATGAAATAAAAGTGTGGCAGGAAACGGTATTGATTTTCTGATGTAGCTTGAGGGAAAATGGGTTTCCTGTCACCTTCCTTTTCTCCTGGCTGCCCACCCATGAAAAACTGCAGAGCTAAGCAGTTCCTGGTCTGGGAACTTCAGAGGGAGAGAACTCAGGGCAGGCACAAGTCAGCAGAGCAGGCACGTCAAAATCCTGAAAGTCTTCCACCTACCTGAAAAGAAAGGCTGGATATCTCAGTGACTTAAGAAAAAAACCCCTGATTTTACTAAAAAACAAAACAACAGAATTTCAGAAAATCTGTTCCACAACCTCCTTAGAGCCTGTCCTTAAAGGACTACCCTGTCTTTCCACATCATGCGTGTAAAATGCATGGTCCGTCCTGTGACCCTTTTGCCCTCACTTTCACAGTGCTCTACAGCTAGCTTTTCTTTCTGTTTCCTGAAAGATACCCGTCTTCCTCACCATCACCCTGTGCAGGAAGTGTTTTAACATACCCTCTCAGGTCACTCTTCTGTTCTCTCTAACAATTCTTCTCCAAATGATTTGTGGCAAAATAACATTTTCAAGGGGCTCCCTTTTGCACACTGCTCTAGATAAACCTAAGAAACATGCAAAGATGCTGCCCACAATTCGAGAGCAGTATGAATATGTATTTTCCTGTGAAAGCTCTCACCCTTGCATCTCTCTGCAGATTCTCTGTTGCTGTCTATAGCATTCCCCTGGAGGCTGCTGTCTGAATGACAGACAAGCAAAAGGACAAAATGTATTTGAAAAGAAGAAGAAGAAGAAGAAAAAAGCTCCAAGAAAACTCTGAAAGGCCTTTCTACTTCTGCAATGAGGTGCCCTCCAGGAGTTAAGAGGAAACCTCTGCACTCCAAAGAGAAGTGCCCTATGAGACTTTCAAATCATGCAATACTTCATTTTAAGGCTCCTTTTTACACTGCTTGATCTGGTGTGCCTAGCCAGGGGCCTTGCTCTGGTGCAGCTATCATACGACAAATCAGAAGCATGTGGCCTGGAGCAGTCTCCACTTCCCTAGAGATGGAAAAATAGGGAGTCATTTCCCAGGGCAGCCCAAGGAGCTTTGTTCGGGGGGAGGGGCCTCTTTCCATAGTTTTTGGTTGCTTCAGGTCCTAATTCAATACAACATTCAAATGTGGCACCAAAACTTTATGTAGGTATTGAAAACCCGTGGAAGTCAGAGGAACATCAGCAGTTGTCCTGAGGCAAGATACAAATATGTTTCAGACCCTTGAGCTCTTCAGAAACAGGTCTCTCTCAGTTTTCCACTCACACTGCCCTAGACATGTTGTATCAGGTCATATGTCTGAGGACAGTTCACACCATCATACATAGCTTCACTGTGTCGGATGCTTTTAAGCGGGCTCCTGTGAAGCTACTGCCCTTAGGGATGGCACAGCCCCAGCTGCAGTGCTATGGCACAGCCTCTCTCCCATCCCAGGACCCTACAGATCATGGCCATACTAGGAAATCCTGGGGTGAGGAAGAGGCTAAAATTGCTCGACAGGCACAGCCACCTCAGTCAACTTTGCAAAGTGACACTTTGCATGTGTGGCTTGACAGAGCTGCAAAATCTGGGTAACACACCAAGAGCCACAGGCACCCACAGGTCCTTGTGGCATTCTTCCCTCCTGGACTACATCTTGTTTCAGACCTTCAGGAGACCAGGAGAACTCAGCTGCATTATTTCTACTTTTCTTTAGGCTCTTGTGTTCATGGAGCTGTTGCTCTAACTGTTAAGTCAAGGAAAGTCTTCATATCTAATTTTCTATTTCCTTTCCATTACAGCCTATAATAGGGCAATATTGTGGTTCCTTCTGCCACATTCTCAAGCACATAAAGTATCTGGTGTACAGGAAATAAAGATATAATACCATCTCTGACTATGTTGCTTTTGCTTCTTAATACTTTAATAGATGCCTAATGTAGCTTTTATGTTTGGAAAGAGTTCATTACTTTAAAAATTAGCAGCCTGAAGTGAATTTTGCTACCACTGAGTGCCTTTCCATTTCTAGTAATATGTCTGCTTGTTTTTTATCTTTTTAGGTTTGATATTTATGAAATGTCAATGAAACAAATTGTTCAACTGCATAAACTTTTGAAACTTTCAGAGCCATTTCTTCCTCTTTTAGTCTGCCCTCCTACCCACACTTCCCACCACTTCCAAACACAAAACCAACTCTACTGGCTTCCCACTGCTGGAAGAAAATGTTGTGTCTTTTCATCGGTTTCAAGAAGGTAATTTAATGAAATCTGCTGGACTTAAGGAAATAAATTAATGATAAAGCTACATATTACTTCACAAGAAGCTCAGTATATCTAAAGTGTAAATAATTCCCACACACTCGATGTGACTTGCAAGGTGCAAGGTTCAACATCTTCGGACTCTTAAGATTTGAAAAGATTTCCTAGCAACAAAATGTCAGGGAAAAAGTAAAAGGAATTAGTTTCAATGGAAATATATATCTAAAGATACAAACTTACGCATCTACTGGAGGTTATAGACATCTGTTTGATTCTACTGACAGGTTCTATTGGTGTCCTGAGAGGTAAATTGGTGTTATGAACTCACCTTCTATTGATGTTAGAAGCTCTTGGATAAGCATGACAAAGTATAGAAAAGTACTCCACGAAAATAAATGAGAAAGTTCTACCAATTTTCATCTATTAAACCATAATGTCTTCTGAATAAATAACTCCCAAAATGAAGCCAAAGAAAAATTCAGTTCAATTGAATTCTCAGGTCAATATGGCTGCTGTGACACTCCATGTCAACAGATTGCTGGTACAAACCCAGTAGGAATCATGAGCTGTAGATATGTTAGTGCTATACCTTCCTGCTAAATGTGGAGGGTACCAGATGCCAACCTGGTATAAGCATTCACATGAGTAATGTTGGAGGGAGATGTAGTGTCAAAATATCCCAGAAGTTTTTGTCTAATTTAAATGACTGCTCTCTTATGCCACTCAAACCTCTTTTCTCTGTTGATCGTAGTGGATCTCAGACAAAAGAGGCTGGCCTCTTTTCCTGGTTGGAAAACAAAAAAATCTTCCATTCCCAGCTGCTGAGAAATAACAAGCAATAGTATCTCTGTGGAGAGGGGGAAATGTGCCTTTGTGGCACAGTTGCCCCCATCCTGCTGCCCTACATTCACAGCTCAATGCAACGGGTGCCTTGGCAATCCTGGGAAGTGGAAAAGACTAGTTGAACCATTTGATACACCAACAGATTGGTCTCATCCGGGTTCAATCATCTGAAAAGCATCAAGTCTAAGCTCCTTGTCTAGGTCTTTCCACAATCATCAGAGATTCAGTTTACCTGGCAATGCCTCCCATGTATCTTCCACAGGTGTAGGCAGCGATGAAGTGCTTCCTGAAAGCGACAGCACTATAACTCACTCTCACAGGAGCATGAGTGACTTAAAAAACTAAGACAGAATATATATATAGATAGTGAGACCTTGAAATCAACATTATGCCTCAGGAATGATGTCAACACATTGTTTGGTTGGCACAGGTATTCAACCAAGTAACAGTCTCTTGAAATTCCATTTACTAATCCTTATTGCTTCAGGATTAGCAGAAAGGAGATTGTTCTTTCCTTATAAAAGTTTGAGAGCAGAGCTGGGACAAGATGTCAGTCAGATAATATGCCACTCTCTATGAATTTTTATGAGTGGTCACTGATTTTGAAATATTTGGTACTAATGGAAATATCATATATGTTTCCCTGTTGCTATATTCTCTTTTGCATGTCCTTATAGCTACTGTCACAGTCAGGATATACTCTAAACAACTCTTTCTTCTAAATGGTACAGTTCCTCTCAGGAATAGACATGCCCACCCTATTGGTGCATGCAAACTTTTCTACGTGTATACCCCAGCATTAACCAAATAAAAGTTATCTTTGGCCTTTCCCATTACTTCACAAGGGAGCTCCTGACCTTAGATGCCAATACCTCATCAATGTTGCCTCTATGCTGCTTTAAACTGGCCTGTTTTGTGTGGAGGCAAACTGAATGTATCATAAAACGTAGATGAGACGTATGATAAAACAATCAACTTTAACATTTCTGGGATTCATTTTCGGAAATATCATTTGAAATAGAGCATGACATACTAAGGATGTGCAACATATGCTACATATTAGAAAACGCTTCTCATAGTAAATGCAATAAGGACAGGAGTACTAAGAAGTGATGAGACAGAGACCAAAATATTGCCGTTCAAAGCCACAGAGTGCTCATAACTTAGCTGTTTTGAAAGCAGATTAGACACTATCCACCAAGAGTGGTTTAGACAGGTCTTGAATGGATCAGATGGAGGCCCTTCGTAATCTTACTTTCTCTGGACATGTGTCATAAATACAACAAAGGCAAAGCTGTTATAAAGTCATGTTATATTTTTTAAAAAAATGTTGAAATAGCATACTCACAGAAGAATTACAAATTCTTGCAGCCAAGTGCACTTGGCCAGGCTCTTCTCAGACTTTTCATTCACTATGGATATGCAATAAGGGATACGACTAGAAGTCCTGGGAGTAGTATCAAATTGAAAGGGTTACAAGCATCCTGAAGGACAGGGATGAATTGATAAATTAAAAGGATGGTATAAAATCAGCAAATGAAAAACAGTAAAGACAAACAGACGGAAGACTAAGGAACAGCAGTAAAAAATAAGGTGTAATTGGGTAGGCAGCAGGGCAGCAAGATAGAATGTGAACTCGTTATTGACTCTTAAATGAACTGTAAGTCCACAACATGGTTCATTGCATTGTAAGACAGGCTTTTTCTGTGAAAAACAGTAAGTAAGGAGCAGAGTCCTACTGTTAGGCCTTAAAGGAGACAGACCTGCAGCAGCTCCTCCATCATCAGCACTGCTGAGCACAGGTGTTGTGGTACAAGTTCACCGTAGGACCAACTACCAGGGAGAACCTCTCCATGGAAGAAGCACTAACAAGGGTCTGCTAATTTTTTTTTGCAACAGCCGTTTGGGAAGGAAATAACCTGGAGCAGACAGGAAAGGTGCTTTGAGAATAAGAAGAAATATGAAAGATGTGACAAGTCTTGAGGGTAACGAAAGCATACAGTTAGAGATAGGGGAGGATCTTAAGTCCTCCAGCATGGGAAAAGCAGGTATAAAGTGATTTGAGAGAGGGACATCTAAGAGAATTAAAAGAAATTCAGCTGCAGTAGAAGTTATTTATCTTTATACTTGGACACACATTTAGTTGTGGGGTTTACTTAGCTTAGGAGTTATATATTCTTTCCTTCCTAGAGTCTTTCTCGTATGCCAGGGCTGAGAGTGCGTGTAAGATAGTGATGAGCATGAGGATAGAGCTGAAGGCCCTACTGGTAGTACCTGCAGAAAGGTTAGCTACAAAGGCCAGATAAAGAGATGGGGAACCTCAACCTGTCATCCTGCTTTGAATGAAAAATAATTTCCCTCTGCAGCTGGATGAGGGGTAAGCATTTAGAAAGTGCCAAGAGCAGCCACTGGTTCCCTAGATATGACCTGAATTACACCGCCTGTTGTCAACACCAGGTGTACTAGTGGCACTGTGTATATTCAGGTGAGTCCCGGCGTCCTGAATTTGTCAGTTCTTGCAGATTCAGATAGGTTACTATTATCTGGAGTTTCAGTTTTGCACACACTCTCTCATATGTGCTTTTCCTCTTTTTGGCCTGTTTGTTTGTTTTGTTTCATTTTTCTTTGCTTTTTTGCTGTTTTTCTTTATTTTTTTCCTGTTGACTATTTCCCTATCCAAATCCCTACAAAACCTATTCATAAAAAGGAGATTTTTTTTTTTTATGAGTCTTCAGCCAGCATAACTAAGTTTGACCAAGTCTTAGTTTCTCTGACTAACTCTCTTCTATAAACATTAAAGATGAAGGTAATGCTATTTGGAAGGTAAGCAGGACTAGTACAAAAACTGACCTTATCTTCTGCTTTGTTGTGTATCAAAATACTTAGGCCTCTTTTCTGCATAGAAGTGTGATTTCTGGAGAAAGAACAGATAATGTAAAATTATGGAGATAAACTGTTTTTAGCATCTTTACTCATCCCAGTAGATAATAATAACTCTCAAATCTATCCAAGTATTTCTGTTTTACCAAAGATTTAATTATTGTGTCCTCCATATAACTGTCACTTCAGTAGTGACATAATTCTTTCTTAATATTTAATCAGCTGCTGGGCTGCAACTACCCATGTGAAAAATGTAGATAGTTCTATCCAGTTTTCACACAATCTCCAATCTCATTTCTGAACACTGCAAAAAACAGAAGAGCCTCTTGCTTTCAAGCGGGGCCTTCAGCCAGAAACTTCTTGCAGAGATCAAGCATATAGTAATGAAAACTTTGTGACCTAGTCCAATGTGCTGGCTTTTCAAACAGAAATATTTACCCTGTAGGCTTTGGTCTTTGTTACTTTTAAGTCTTATCCCATCTCAAAATCTTTGATATACTCCTGGGGAAAATTTTGCACTAAAAAGAAAAAAAAAAGGTAAAAACAAACACATGCCTCTGCTGTTATATTCGGACGCTTTAAGAGAACTTCAGAAACCTCAGTAGATAGATAGGATAAGGAAAACAGGGGGAAGCAAAATCATCATCAGCAGAAAAGCAACAACTCCATAGCATTTTTAAAATTTACTCTGTGTTTTTGTCATAGAACTGTGCTGCTGAGCTATCTACAGAGTTTTTGGCCCCTTGGCCTGCAATGTGGTAGCTGCTAGAAGGTGCTACAGCCATGCGTCTGCAAGGGAGCGCAGGCAGTAATGGAGATAATTCCATCACAGTTTCACATTTCACTGAGGATGTCGCATGTGCTGCAATATCAAAAGGAAAGCTGTGTTTGAAGTAACAGACTTAACAGGACTGAGCTCCTATGCACATGTCCCAACCACAAACCAACTTCAAGGAGTCCTCCCTGGATGCTGGACCGTTGCTTGAAGTCCTGTTTTTTTGAGAGAAGGAAGTCCAGACACATTGGGCTATAGAAGAATTATGATGTGTTCTGGTAGGGTTCCCATTACAAACACCTAGGATACCAGGACCATGGTCCTTGAATCATTTTCCTACTCTGCCTAGATACAACCTCAGACACTAGGGCAGTTTTACAGGATATCTATGCCTGTGACTGCTTGTGCAAATCATGAGCTGAAGTTGGAGTCATTCCCTGAATTGCAACTCATATCCCTGATCTGCCTGGTGAGGATGGAACTGAGTTAAGCATAACTGAGCTTAATTCAATTAAGGCTTTTTTTTGCCTTTATCAGCACATAGGAGAGCATTTGGAGCAGATCTGAAGAGCTGGTCCCTTACCTGGCAGAAGAAACCCGTATTGGGATTGTTCCCTGGGAAGGGAATGAGAACCTCCGTGTTTCAGCACCTTTTATAACCATATGACATCACTTCTTTGGCTTGAGTGATCTGCAGGACCCTGGGAGCCTTGCCAGTTAATTTCTAGGAGGAAGAGCTGATACTCTGTTAGACACTTTCCCTGCTGCAATTCCAATGAGTGCAAACGTATACACAGTCCTGCTTCAATGAAAAGCAGAAGAAACAAGCAGGCAGTTGCTTTTCTTGAAGTATCTCTTCAGTTAAGTACTGGTCCCTCAGAGGTCTGTTTTCTCCCTTCTTTTGCCATCATTGTGACAATTGTTTCTATTACTCTTTTCTTACTCTCTCACCTGATGAGTCTGCCAGATAAACTGGTGAAATGTGTGCACTGTCACGTGTAAGGAACACACAGTGCAGTAGGGGGTTAATGCTTCTCAAGACTGGCAGGCCATCCCTAACGCCTCCTGCCACTCGTTACCTAAAGGGACTTGGAAAGCTTTTCCCCCATCCAATCTGTGCTGCAGTGGGGCCATTAGCCAGACATGACAGTGCATTTAAATGAGTCTTCAGCTTGGGCTCTGGAGACACTAAATAGCAGGTGATGCAGCCTTGCACCTGTGTCTCCAACTGCTGCTTCTCAGGACAGGGCTGCTTCTGATGCCAGGGTTAGCTGGTTCACAGCACGCTTATGTAGCCCCACTTAATGTGGCATCATGTTGGGCAGGCTTTTCTAAGGGTGATTTAATTTCCCAGTTGGCTGTAGTCATGCTGATAGTTCTCTGCATGCCAAAGACTAGCATGGAGTAGCCATTAACGCTTCCCATAAATACAGTAACACCTCTGCTTCTTAAATAGTGCCTTTCTGACATAGATCTAAATGTACTTGTGACAGAGTGAAAACTCTCAGCCCTTTGCCAGGCAGGTACCATTAGTTCTGCTCTATGGAGAAGGAGCAAAAGCAAATGAAAAGCCAGGTCCTCAGTGACATTAGAGTGTCTAAAGAGCACTTAAACACCCAATTCTCATTCACTGCAAAAAGGAGATAGGTGTGAAATTCTGATACCTATTGATTAAGCTTAGACGTCTTGAGATCCTTACAAGTCCAGCTCTTGACTTCCAAATGACTTTTCAGATTCACACAGAGTGTAAGTGGTAACCTTAGGCAAAAAAAGCTGAGGTGCCAGTATGCCTGGCTCTGTGCTTCAGGCCTTTGCAGCCCTCTCTCCCTAAAGACAGGGATGGCGATTTGCAAAAGAAATGGTGTTCATTAGACCTAGTGTCCTGTTTAAGGTTCACCTTGGGGAAATAACCTTCGGGATAGTCTGGATACCTCCCCTCTTCTTCAAATGGATGCAGTATTGTTATGTTATTATTACATACTGATTTATATAGCACTTTTCACATGCATCACAGTACTGCAGCATCTAATTACAAAACACCCAAGACTGAATAAGAATTATCTGAGAAAGAAAATTGCTTGAAGCCTGACCTTTAAAACACTAAAAGAACCACAGGTATTGAGGGAGTGGGAGGCCCAAAATGAAGAAATCCATCAGTCCTAGATAGTATATATTAGGAGCAGGAGCCCAGGTCTTGCCAAACAAGGACAGTCACAGCAAAGCAAAACCATGCAATTAAGAAGTGCTTAGGTGAAGGAACTGTGAATAAAAAGAAGCAGTCTTCATTTATCACTGCCTCTTCTCCCTATCTCAAAGCCTTTGAAAATCTAAATGGACGATGCTCTTGGCTTTGATGGGCTCTGGATCATGTCCCATGGCGCTATAGGAGGGGCTGCTGATACGGAAGTCCTGCTATATCAAATTCCAAATTCAGTGTGCATGTAATGATTGCTATCCATACACTTTTGCAATCAGTTTGAGGAAAAATATAAAGTATAATTAAAGTACTTTTCTATTCTGGTTGGGTTTTTACTTCTGTCTTAATTCTGAATATTACAATTTGTTATCCTGATGTCATCTCCTCAGTCTTTATAATTAAACCTCATTTAAATATTTTGTTCAGTTTCGTGAACTAATTAATAATGACTTATGGTTGAGAAGGAGTACTTTCATCCTAAGCCTCTATTTGTAGGTGCTTAGAACTTTTAGAAAATAATATCCTTTGGGCTTAAAACTTATCTTTGCAGAGATCAAAGCTGACCTAGGAATGGAAAACAGTTGAACATGAAGACTTTTCCCCTTTTTTGACATTCAGGAAGATATGAAATGGAAACTTTCCTCCTGATTCTTTCATTATTTTCTTCAGAATTATTGGAACTGTATTACATTGTTTTTAGCCATAGTTAGGGAAGGCTCCCCACAAGACAGAAAAAATGAGGAAAACCATATCTAATCAATGATAAACATGGTGGGCTTTTTGGGTTTTGACATAGGCAATTTTTGCTCATCACTTAAAAAGCCTGAAGAATGACAAAGGCTGTTATCCTACAGCCTCTTTTTTTTTTTTCTTTTTTTTTTTTTTTAATTGATTGATTTCAACAGGCATAGGATCCTATGTCATGAACAGACTGCTTTAACTGTTGTTTGTTTGTTTGTTTGTTTCTTTCTTTTGGTGAATCAGAAGACATACAATAATCTGTCTTTCTAGGTCATAGCAATAGGTTCAAAGCTGTGTTTTTATCAGTTCTTCATTCTTTACAGAGTTCTTCAGAAAAACGAAAACCAAACCAAAATAACAACAACAAAAATGCAAGAAGATTCGGGCTGCATCCTTCGAAGCCTGAAAATCAAATCAAATTCAATGTCTGCAGGGTTGGCTGGCATCCCATCTTTTCTTTGAGACCTGATGGTGCACAGCACAGGACCTAACTCTGATTTTTATTATGTGCCTAGGAAATATTTCAATACATCTGGAGGATGAAATCTGCCCACAAGGCCACATCTGCTCTGACTCAGCAGAGACTATGAATCTAAGAGAGAATTGTTCACACTGAGTGCATGCTGTGGATGTACTTCATCTTGAAAAGATGACAAGATGCATCTCATTACATCAACATACAGATTCATGCTGAAGAGTTTTTCTTCTGCGTGTATGCAGCAAACACAACAGTTGCCCCTATCTGGAGTTATGACAGAGGTGGACATCAGGCATATAAGAAAATCTCATCTACTACAAGACAAGCTATAGGACAAAAATCTGAAAGGGATCCACACAGTTCCACTTCTAGGGGAACCATAAAATGCCTCCTAGGTCAGCAAGACAAAACTAGTTTCTGTTCAGGCCCTTGAAAAGTCTGTGCTCAGCTCTGAACTTCAGCCTCTGCTCCCATTCTTAACACAGACATCCCACCATTTCCTTCACTGCTGGGGAAATGTGACTTTCTGTGCAGCAGATGATTTATTGAAACGGTTCTTTTTCTGCCCCCTAAACTTTGCAGCATCTCAGCCAAACTGCCTTGGGTGTCTGCTTTTGCTGCTTGAGTTGACTGACCTATCCTTACACATTCCTTTTAATTAAATAACACTCAACTTGGTTTAGCAGAGATAATAAAAGATGATGAGGATAGTACAAGTTATCTTTACCTTGCCAGGCTTATTTGGGAAAACTGAAAATCTGATCTTTGTGTCTAAAATCCACTTCCATTCTGGGGCTAGAGGGGAAAAGTCATCTTTGTCTTTCCTAACATTCTCCTCTGGGGGAAATTAAAGTTTTCTGAGGTTTTGTTGCTTCTTCCTTTGCCATCCCATATTTCACTTTCTGGCTTCTTTAACTTCCAATCTCCTTTAAATTGCGTTAACGGGATAGGAGAAAGTCATTGGTTTTCTCTTTTCGCCTTGGAGCTAAAACCTTTCTCTTTTCTTCACAGCACTTGTTAAATGCAATAGACAGAGTGAAAGCTTCATAAATCATAAAAAATCAGAGGATCTAAATAAAAGTTGCTGGGAACTGCAGAAGAGAGAGGCTCTATAATGCCCATTAGGACTGGCATCAAACACACAGTGCTTGTTTTAAACTAAGCTAGCAGGAGGCCGAGGGCATGCCTGTTTTCTGTCTAAACCAGGAACCTAAACAAAAGCCAGTGGGTCATGCAAATCAGTTAAGAAACTGTTCTGCAGTGCTGTAGCCGCACAGAGGTGCAACAGATTTCCTCTTACCAGCTTTGCTATATATGTGCCTATACATCTCTACCTCTTTTCCTCTGTGCCTTCTGGTAGCATGGGAAAGTTCCTCAGCTTGTCTTTGAGAGGCAGCTTTCTCTACAGCTCTGGTGAGCACACCAATATCCATAGTACTCTAACAATGAAAAACATTGGATCCCAATGCTGGCAGATGAACCTGCATTCATAGTGAGTGTAAGTGTGTTTGAAAGGAAAGAAGCTTGTTCCAAAGCAACCTTGTTTTCCTGGTGTCTACTTACAAAGGTATAAGGAGTGATGGGGCAGAAAAAAATTCAGAGGCAGGTGATGTTCCCTTAATGGAAAGCATTTGTTTGTGGGTGAGGAAGCAGGGCAAGTTAAATAGGACAACTTGTAATGAGAAAAATGCCTCCTCTCCACCCTGTTGACGGGGATGGAGTCTAACTAGACTTAGCATGACTGCTGCTCTTCCCAGGAAATCCTTTCTTGTCTTCAGTGGAGAGTGCTTCTCCTCTGGTGCTGAAGTGGAAACTCCGGGTTTGCACTAGTAATGCTGTGTTTATTCTACTCACTCTGACATGAGACTTTATTCTTTCATGGCAAATATTCTTGGAGATGGAAAGCCTTGGATTTAGAGTCTATGTTGCCCTGGCCTGTTGTTACAGCAGTACTGTCTTCTTGTTCGAATTTTTCTTTCTTATAATTTGCCTTTAAACTTATGACAGCAGTTTTCTCCTCACTGTATGACTATCAAAATTCTTGAATTACCCTCCAGAGAACAGTTTTATCAGTTTGGGAAAATGGTTCATACCTATTTATCAATCCACCATCATCTACAGCCTTGTTAATTCTTATACAATACTCTAATAAGCAAAAAAGGATGGATTTATATTGACAGAAATCACATTGCTTTGTTCCTACCATCCTCATTCAGAATTCCTTTGATCCCACTTAGTTTTATTAAAAAGAAAGACTAAACAACCAACAAAAAAAATAAAGATATATCTCTGGTTGTTTTCCAGGTGTTCAGGAAGGCAGCTGTTCTAAAAAAGTTGTATTTTTATTAGCACACAAATCAACATTATTTTGTATTCCTCTAGCAGTTTGAAACAATGCTATTAAGTTTATTTAGAACAATTTAAAATCTTATCTGGTAAGAAATTTGTGCGTGTGTGTGTGTGTGTGTGTGTGTTTCCCAGTAACTTTTTTGTGCTAGTGCAAGGTTTTTCCATCTTAAAAAGACAGTCCACAGGGCAGAACTCTTTTTTTCATCTCATCCTGGGCAACTGTAAGAATATGAGAGACATTTAATCACTTGTAATCAATTTCTCTTCTTCTTCCAAACTCATGCTTTTCAAATTCTAACAAACCTACTTCCTTCCTCCCAGCTGCCTATTTCAGACATGCTCTGGAAACTGTGCATCTCACTTTTGCTAGAAATCTCATCTTCACAAATACTGTTCCTTCCTTGCATCTAATACAACCTTTAGTGAGTGATGAGAGGGGTTAACCTGGTCTGGAGAATATAAAACTGTAAATCAGTTACTGTTCTGAAGGCCTAAGTTTGTATCAAGTGTTAAAAAAAGAAGAAAACTCCAAATAAAAAACCACCACCACAAACAACAAAAACAACAAAAATCAGAACAGATAATCTAATGAAGTTGTGGCTGGGAGGAAACAAGACATTTGTAACAGCTTTTAAAGCATTAAAAAGGAACCATGCCAGGAACAAATACTGTGTTTGTGTTCTGAGGCTAAGACATGACAATTTTGAAAGAAGAGATTTACTGATTCAGGTTTGATGCCTTAAAATAATGAGGAGGTAGCAACCTCCAGGGGAAGAGGGGGAACATAGAGCATGTGGCCTCATTTAGAGAAAACATAAATGTGCACAGAGCAGAAAAGAATTTAACATTTAAGCCTTCATTTATTTTCATGGAGTAAAAAGCTCTGTTGTGTTAAATGTCTGCCAGGAAGGTTCTTGGTTGTACTTAGCCCAGAAATGTCTTGAGTCCAATGGTTTTACACTCAACAGAGAGATGATGAATTGCTCCCTGCTGATACAGAGAGTATGATTGCCCAGAGAAGGAAGGAAATAGGTGGTAGCATAGGGAGGAGGAGGAAGAGGAGAAGATAGAGGAAGACTGCATGCTCAGCTCTGACAGAGTAAGAAATCCTAGCCAAACCTATGATTCTGCACTGAAATTATGATTTCTGTATATTTTCTATATTTAGCAATGATAATCTTGGCCTCTATCTCTGTTTTGTGCTATTATATCAACATGGGCATCTTTTTGATGCTCACATGTCAGGCATAAGGTTTGCCGAGGCAGTTGGTTAGATATCCAGTTTCAGTCTTGACATTCACAGTGTTCTTCCTTCCAAAATACTCTAGGTTTGGTAGGAAAGATACATTGCCAGAATGAATAGTGTCTGACCACTGACTGACTCTGTTTTGCCAGAATTATTCAACCATGAAAGCTGACTGCAGAACAGAAAATAAGATAAACACACTGTATAAGACTGAACTAGACTAGACACAGAGCATATAGAAAACAGCATCCCAACAACTCCAGATGTTAAATTTGTTCATTAAGCTGTGACAAGAATGCTATTGAAAGAGCAAATCAGAGTAATATGGACATATGCAATTGACTCACACATCTACTTGCACATACTGCTACATTTATGCATAGTATCATGTAGGTTATTTGCTATCATACTCTTGCTCAGATAAAAATATTTTTTGCATATGTACACACAGGTATGCTCTCACATAGAACCTAATTCAACATGGTAATGCACAGCACACTTTTGTGTTAGCATACCTAAGCTGTAATCTTGGCACTTCTAGAAAATGTCAAGGTACTAAGAGCTGTATTCATAAGGGTAAACTACAGAAATACTCTAAGTAGTTTAACACAAATGGTATTCCTAAATCAGGGGGAAGATCCAACCAAGCCAAGGAAGTCTTTTCAAGGACTATCATCTCAGATATTTGATACAAACTTGTTATTTTCTTCTACCAACTCAACATTCACTGACTGTCTGAAAAATGTTCTGGTGAACTTGTGTTTCACTCTTGTTTTGGAAAGAGGTGGTGAACTTGTGTCTTTATAAATAACTACATTTTCAGCCTTACTATAGTCATCCAAATCTCTTCCTATCTCTGAAACAAGCAATTTTCAATATTTCAGACAGATGATGCCAAGATACCCTTCACCAAGTCCTTCTCAAAAATTACCCCTCAGACCTTCCTTACATAGGCCAAAATTATTTGCATGTCTAAAGCGTTATTTATAAGCTAGATACATAAGTGTTCTGATGATGATAAAATAAGATGTTTTCTTATTATACTGAATAGCCCTGTTACTCTGGTCTGGTTTTGGAACAGCTCTATCCACTTGTTCTGATCTTCCGCTGTTGCTACTCTAAGTGATGACAGTGGAATGAAAGACATCTTGGATACCGAAGCATTTATCACAGACTACCCTAATCAGACCATAGCCTATTGGAAAGAAGAACAGTTCCAGAATATAATGTGAAGAAGGAAGTGGGGAAAATATTAATTAACGGCTAACATTTCTCCATCTGATGGCAAGGGAACAACTTAGATACTAGACAATCTGAAGCTCAATAGGAAGCTCAGAGCAATTTGGTTTGCCCATTACCAAAACTGCTAAACATGGTCACTGGAGAGCAGTGGGATGGTGTTTGGATTATAGCTACAGAGTTCCTCAGTGAAAGCAATGTTATAGGTCAGATGGAAGCTGTTGGACTTAATAACATTTTCTTCATTACTAAAAACACAATGGAAAACACTGTGACCTGTATGATGCTAGTAGGTTAAAAAAGATGATCTACCACATCTGTTCATCTGGCTCGCTGCTTCTAGAAGAACACTAACCTTACCTAATCCAGAATACAATGATGTTATAATATTGTCCATATCTGAACATCTAAGTTCTGTAAATCACAACCTCACCAAATAGTGACAGCTGCTTAACAAGAAAAATGGGGACAGATATACTAACACATGCAAAGAATGCATAAAACCATTCAGTCTTCTCCAGAAATTTGTTGGTCTACAAAACCCTTTCTGAATACATCTACATCTACTGTTTCTGACTGTCCTTTTGGGAAGGTCAAGAGACCTTTCTTCATGACTGAGAGAAATAAAGCTTTAGGTGCTTCCTATACAATTTGATGATGATGAGAAAGTAACCGTAGGCTGTCTTTTTTATCATTTTCCTTGTTGAAAATAGGCAAAAAATAAAGCTAAGTTCTGGAAGATACTATCAAATTCTTTGCTGTAGAAAATGTTAATAGGTAGGACTGTGACCATGAAAAAGTTTTACGTTGTTATTTCTCAGGAAAATGAATATACATACCTATATTGCCCATCATGGCCATGGCATAAGCTTTATGCAAGGTAGCAGGGATTATGTAGATGTATATTCTCTAGGGCATAAACCCAGTATCTTACTGCATTATTGCAGCATTAACAGTCAAAAAGCAGCCAGCCCCAGAATGCTTTACTGTTCTTTTTTCTTTTTTTTTCTTTTTTTGCTTTATAGGTGATATGGGTACTTCAAACTTTTTGTTTGATTAGACAGCTGTCCTGCCAAGAACATTTCAGGTTAATACTAATTCAATGGAAAGCAAAGCTGGATGACCTGCTGTTTGTGTTCTTATTTAGAGTGCAGCCAGGACACAGAGTAAACTTGCCTGTACAGAGAATGCATGGTAATCTAACTTTGACGGATATTACAGTTTAGATAGGATATGAAAAGCAAAAGAGGGCTAAGTCTTCCTAGTCAAGGACATTGCTGCTGGAGGGGGTCCTGAATGAAGGATATCTCTGAGATAAACTCCGGGACCTACTCACTGGAGAAAAGCTTATTGCCTCTGAGAAGCAATTCAGAGGATCTAAGACAGTGAGTAGGGAAGGGCATAATCACAGCCAAACAACTGCAGGACCTGGGTAAATGTTTTAGGACATCTGTATGCAGCCTTCAATTTATATTTGCACACTCAAATGAGTGGCTTGAGGACTCAATTATTTTCTATATGAACAATATTTATGCTCATAAATGAAAAAGGAGTCCTGAGGTAATATATATACTTCATTCATAGAGAGTTTTGTGCAGGCTAGAAGGCAAATAAGAGGTGAGATAATCATGGTTTCCTTCGGATCTGTGCTTGACAGACAAATTTCTTGTCTTTTAATAGCTGTTTGCAGCAGCACCGATACCTGAGGCATCTGCGGAAAATCACAAGAGAAAGGCTTTTATGTTGCACAAGAGCATTCAGAAAAGCATTCAGCTTGTGCTTTTAAGAGACGGGTTTGGAATAAATCAGCCTATTTTGAACACAGTAATGGAGTTAAATGACTCCAAAGGAGGAGTTTTATTTTCCAGTCTGCCCATGACTTGACAGTTGTGGTGAGGATCAGATCCACAGTCCAGGCAAGCTTCAACCATGAAGTGACACAGAGTATATTTTTTTTCAGTATCAGTAACAAGCACAATGCATGTTTGGTCTGTGGGCTCCTTTAGCAAGCCTAATGCTCCCATGACATCTTGAATGAAGAAAATTAATTTCTTTACTCAGATAAATGCTAATTTTATTGCATTTTGATTCAACCACCAGATTATGGATTGAGACAGTGGAATTCAGCTCCTTGCCATGGGTAGCACTGTGTAGCACTGTGTCAAACCACTGAATAATCTGTCTCCTCTTACACTGGTAGAAAGTAGGGTTTCTTCTTTCTCTCTGGTGCTCTTTTCCTGCTCCTTGACACATTTTTTCACAATATTTAATTTATGATATTTCTTTCTTCTGTGTTTTCAAAGCATCCTTTGAAATATTGTAAATACATTCAGTTTTCAATGACCAAATGCCAGGAGGCTTCAAGTTTTCGGTTTGGTTCTTTGCAAGCAGATTCGATGAGTAGTAGAGGAACAATGGTGGAACAGAGAGTTTAGACTGTAACATCCCTGAAACATCCATGGGAAAAATCTTAGCTGAGGAGAAACTGGCCCTTCTGAATGAGAGATATGCATTTTTTTATGTCCAGTATCTCATAAGCCATGATAGAAGACCAAGAACTCTGACAGGAGAATTAAAAATACTTCATACTTCTTTTGATCATTTGTATAAAATCTGCACTCACCCATTCAACATGCTTTAGTCTGCTGAAAAACCTTTTTTAAAAAATTCCTGAATAGGCTGTGTTAACTTTAGGTTCACATGTGATATTTTTCCTATACAACGAAGGCTCTGAATTTTAAAACCAGCTCCCTTCAATAAAATGGAAAAATGACAGATAATGATAAGGCTCCAATGGTAAAATGGATTGTGCATGCACAGCTTTTGCACTTAACAGTTTAATGAAGCACTTCATGTTATGACAAACAGAAATTTAGACTCAAGGAAACAATGCAATTAGAAAAATTATGTGTGTGTGGTAACAGAGTATATTAAAGTACATGCCACCTGGACTTTGTCAGGAAATCTGTTTAATTGGGATATCCCTTGGAGCAAACCTAATTTAATTCTAATGACATTTAATAGTAATAGCTGTGGCTTGGTGGAGATGGTAATTCCATTCAATTGGGACGCCTCCAGGTGATGCACTGGTGCTGAGGTCTGTGTTCATGTGTCACAGCTGCATGCTGCTTCCATCTCTTTTTATTGATCAGTACCCTTCAGTCTCTCTCTACCCACCGGGCACCATGAATGCTCAAGAAAAAAGTTTTGAAAGTCTCATTGCAAGTTGAATTTGGCAGATACTGTAATGTGTTCACTCCACACCAGCTATATGATTGGTCTCTTGGCTTCTTTCTCCATCTTTTCCTGCCTCAGGAGGGCTCTATTTCTGTCCTTGGTTACAATATCTATGCTTAACTTCCCAGGAACTCATGCACATCCCATGCTGTGCAGCTTCCTGAAGAGTGACATGAATATTGCAGTGGCATCTGCTGTCAGATGGTTATTGCAATGCATGAGGATGAAGGCCATCCACAGGGGTGTCCCAAAGAAATGACTGCTGAGGAGGGTTGCCAGCAGTGTCCCTTATAGTAACACAGACTTTAATGTCCACAACTTTCAGAGCTATTGCTTGAATTAATGGTTTCTGTGTTTGCCCATGCAGTCTCTGTAGCACTATCATCCAACTTATTATTGAAAAACTCTTTGGAATACCTTGAATAGGAAAGTGCTCAGTAAAGCCAAATTTCAATCTTCTGGAACTCCTTTCTTAGTCCCAGTGGGTTATGATTGTGAGAGAAAAAAATGACCATTTTGATTCCCTCTATAGGATGTGCAATATTCACAAAGCATAACACTTAGATCTTGTCTGCACAAAAAAGGGCCATTTAAGTAATCAAGTTTAAAATGAATTTAACTGAATTGGCGTAACCTTTTACATGGACTTTAAGTCAATTTAAAAGACACTTTTATCCTTATTGCTCCAGGGTAGAGTCAAATACTCATAAGTGATTGAGTTAGATTGTGGCAAGAAGTGACGGAGCTTTCAGGTAAAGACTGCTTTTCTTTCTGTCAGAAATTAGACCCCTTGCCTAAGCTGGAATTCATCTCCCCAGCTGATCTCAGTCTTCATGACTTTCCAGGTGTTCTCAGTTTACTGCACAGAAGTTTAAAAGTGATAATCTCCCTACTACCAATCAATGTCTTGTTGCCTTTACTGTGAATCAGCATCAAACACAGCAGTGAGAAGGGATTTTAGTCAGGGAAGTTTGGAGTAGGAAGCAGAGGTAGGAAGAAGCATTCTCTAGAAAGAAGGAGAGGAGAGGAAAAGAGAGGAGAATGGATACCTTCTACTGGTATTAAGGACTGCAAATGTCCTGACTGCAGTGAAGTTTTACCCATTTGCATCTGTAGTGCGTTTGACATTGAAAACTGTAATGTAACATGCATGGAGCATTTTCTTGTTCTTTCCTGAATAAGTCATTTATTTCCAGAAAAAAAAAAAAGAAAAAGGGTCTTTTCAGAGAGGATGTTCTGTTTGTTCCCTTAAATTACAGCCGAAAATAAGTGGACGTTCTGCTGAAGGTATAGAAACCCCCAAGAGGCAGAAAAGTACTGTGCTGTGTAGAGCTGGGTGCGGGAAGGACTTTAACAACCTTATGAAAACTGGTAAGAGTGATTAAAAAGAATCCTATCCTGGGTGAGAAGAATACTGATATTTCAGTGTTACATCCATTCAGCTGGTTGGGTGAACTGGTCTCATCTGAACATATCAGAATTTTCAAAATGTTGCATTTTCAACATGATCTCTTCACTTTGATGTATGAATTAAAAGAATGATGAGTGAAGAAACTAACTTCCATTTTTAAAAAGAAAGGCCATATTGACCTCCAAAATCAATCATTTGAAATGAGGGGAAAAAAAAAAAAAGGTCATGTGTAAGGCCAAAGACAAATGCCAAAGAAGCTACCCCTTTTCTGCCAAAAGTTTCATTCTGATAAATCAGAGGTGGTTCCAGTGAGGAGTTCTTGTCTGGGACACATATTTTTGTCTCTGGTCCCCCACAATCCTGACAAGACTTTTAGGTTTAGGGTTTGGGTTAGGGTTGAGAGAAAGACAAAGCCTAGAGGCATCGTTGTTGTCATTGTGCAAGGAGGCAGCCAGGGGAACCTGTTCTGTGCTCAGAGAGGGTTCCTGTGGGGACATGCTCGCTGGGTCCATATATAAGCACAGTGGACCTATCATCAATTTTCTTTCATTTACCTGAGCTAAATAAATACCTGCATTCCTAACTCTAATTAGAAGGCACCAGGACACATCTCCCTCATCTTTATAAGAAATATCTAAAAATCACTAGGAACTTCTCAGAGGCTGTGATCTCCCCTACGCTCAGCTCCTTTGTCAGAACAATGCTTCATTCCTACATTATTATGCACAGGAGTGCACACTTAAGCCATTTCTGTTGATTCAGGATAGTGTTTACTGAAATATGTTCTGCAGTTTACCGTTCCTTACGGAAGATAATATTGTATATACAAGAGCAAATTGAATATATGTAGTGCAGTAATTGCTATCATGCCAACCATGTTGATGTGTTTGAATATTCAAGATAGATAAGGTTTCTCTAAGGATTACCCCTCAGCACATTCACCAAATTTAATTTTATATTGTTACTTTCAAGTTTTTCTACCATATTACTCAGAAAAAAAAAATGCTGTGAATAATTTTTTTCAGAAAACCTTGCATATGTTTCACACAGTCACCTCCCCTGGGACCTTTGAAAACCAGTTTTATTTTCCTTCAATACAGTAATGGCTCTGTCAGTGAAGAGTAATCCAGGGCCATTTTTCTAGGATGGAGTTTGGGGGAAACTGAATGCTGACTATGGAAATCTACACATCTTGTACATTAAATACCCTGGTGTATTTTCTCAGTATTTGCTAACATAATTAGATGCTAAAAAAAAAAAATGACCCAGTTATCAGATACTGTTTGTAAGGAGTCTGAAGAGTCATCAGCATTTAAATAGAGATATGAAAGAGTACCTGGAAGAAAGGAAAGTTTCAGAAAATAATGAGAAGGAGACAGGATTTCTCCTTTTGTGATTCATGTGGCATTCTGCGGCAGCAGGGCAGGAAGCAAAGAAGGGAATAAATCACAACAAAAAATTATATATGGGAGCCTGTCCAGGCAAGGGCCTTGTTCTAGTTCCGCTGTGAGTGCTTCGTGTGAGCGCATGTTTACAGATTCTATCCAGCATCATTAATTCCCTCCCCATGGCCATAGGGACACACACTACTCCCTCAATGCTCTCCACACTTCTTTGGCACCACCTCTTCTCTCCTTGAATGCTCCCGTCCGTGCAGCCTCAGTGTCGTCAGCTCCTCACCCTGCAATAACCCCAGTGGTGCTGAGATTCATCCTCCTGAGCCCAAGCTCCGCCAGGGTCATGTTACCAGCAGAGTTTATATTACGGACAAGAACCTATTGTAGACTGACATCAATTAATTCGCTTCTATGTAGTGAAACCTAAAAGCTAGCTGATTACAGAGGTCAATCCATGTGAAGCACAAAATTCAGCAAGCCAGCAAAAACACTGTCCAAAATAACACAATATGCTCTTCCTTTCGGAGAGAATAGGAGAAGAGAAAAATGCAGACAACAGAGATGTATTCTAATGGGACTCCAAAAGGGCTTATGTGTGCAAAAAAAAAAGTGGAAGAGGGCAGGAAAAAAAATCACTATCACTTCCAAAGTCCAAAGTCTTCAAAATTTTCTTCAAAAAGTTCTATGGCCCTAACTTTTTGGCCCCACTGTTGTTGCCCTAGTGCTATGCCTTCATTATTTGGAGATCCAATTTCAGCCTATTTCGCTTGGGATATTAAGACAGCGAGCAAGTCTCTCTCTCTCCCTCTCTCCCTGCTTCTCTCCATTTCCTGATTTAAGAAAATCTGCTTTAATGTTCCTTCTGGTTCTGGCTACTGGCTTTGAAGCCCCCTTCTCTCTCTTTTCTTCCCTCCCCTCTCCCTCCTCCTGAGTCTTCCTGACAAGAAGAAAAGAAGAGAAGCAGGATTTTGCAGTAAACAGCAAGAGAATTTTGTGGCACTAATCAGCATTTGCAAATGAAGATTAACAAAAGTGCAAACAAGCCTATGTGATAACTCCACAGCCTGACCTAATCTTAATGAAATCTACAAGATCTATTTATATAAATAATAATGAATTTTCTTGCTTTCAACATGGGGTAATTTGCGCACGTAGATTACAAGTGACACACACGATTGTTTTGCCTGCATAAGTTCCCCAACTTTAAAGAGCTTACTGACAGCTCCCTGCAAAGTGAAGACACGCGGCTGACAGAGCTGTCTCAACTTTATTCAGCTCCAGCAGGAGGGCCCTCTTATTCCTCTTTTAAAAATACATTCCATTTAATTCCTCACCTCCTCAAGGACATCTGGCAAGGCCGAATACTGAAACGAAGGGATCCCTGAAAGCTGGCCTGATAGCATATGGCGGGATGAGGGCAGAGACGGATACGTTTTTCTGGAGGGTTTGGGGATTCTGCATTAGCAAAGGAGAGAAATTGAGGCAGAAAGCTTTTGGTATCAGGAATTCCTGTAACTTAGGCTGACTGTTCTTCACATCACACCAGCTAGGGGTAAGCACTGTGCACATGGAAATGTATGTTTAGCTTAAAAATAGGTATTTTTGTCACAAAATTTCTATTTTCGCAGTACGATGGCTGCCTGGATGAGAGAGGTTGTGTTGTACCATCACCGCTCTAGCTGAAGACTAGAACAAATCCCAAATTCAACTAACTCTTCTTAACTCTTAAGGGGAAAATCAATGCAATACCATTAAGCACTTGTATATGTGTGAGATGGGAGGGAGGCATCATTTTTTGGTCCTTCCAGCACTTAAGAGCCTACTGAAGTTCCTTGTTGGGTTGATGTTGCCTAGCAGTCCTTTGCTATGGGCGCTGTTTCTGCTTATACCTGAGTAATGCTAGTAAGGTGCCAGGTCCCTCTGACAGGAATAACACCATAAAGATTCATATCAGGTCAGAGGCCCACCATGCATCTGACATATGCTCTAACTGTCTGGAACTCTGAATGTGTTTGTAAATTAACATTAATGATGATGTATTTCTACAGACAAGCCAATCCTTTCTGCAAGCTATCATTATGTCAAGTATATCCAAGTACATAAGAAAAAGAGAGAAATGAACAGTTTATATTAAGAGTGTACCAGGGAGTTCTTGTTGAATAGAGCCGTGTGGTTGTTCTAGCTTGACCGTGTGTTGAAATCTGAAACGATAAATATTAGCTGATTGAAATTAGTTGTTTTTACATTTCCAAACTGAGGATGAGAAGATCTCTGAGGAGCAGCAAGTTTAATTTCACATTTCCTTACAATATTCTATGTTCCGTGGCCATATGATATTTACATTTGGAATCAGGCTGTAGATAACTATAGGCAGTTATCTCCATTCCATGTGTTTTCTCAAGAGACCAGAGATGCTGCCTAAATGTATTCTACAAGGTCTATGGTCAACAAACAAACAAACAAACAAGTCTCTTATACTTGCTTAGGACTTATGACAACTTATAATTGCCTGCAAATTAAGTAGGAAAGAGAATGAGGAGTAAATGAGGCTGCTTATTGCTCATAAGTAGCTCTTTTTGGCTGCTGATGCCTTAGTAACTCATGAACCAGCAAATAGAGGTCAAGGGGAAGGAAAGGGCTGTAAGAATGCCATGGAAGGTGATGATTTCACTGCAGACATTTTAGCATCTTGCCTGCTGTTCTGCTTGCTCATACGTGGCAGACTTCTTCTAATTTGGTTTGACAACAAACTTTGAAAGCTGTCAAGGGCTGACATATCTCTACGTATCTGCATTCATGTTTGCTTATTGTAACCTGTCAGATAACTTTCCATCCCACAGGTTAAGAGGAAAAGAAATAGTACTGGATAGTTTACCACCAGGTATTGCCCTTGCATCTTTCATGATGGACTTTCATGGCAGATTAAATTTTAAGAAGTCACAAGCCTTTTGCCACTACATTTGCCCATCTTTCATAGACAACTACAGCTCGTAGCTGTGGGCTGTCCATCTGTGTCTCTAGAAATTTGCCTGATTTGTATTTTGCTACATCTATCCCAGCAGTACTTTTGGCTACTATTTTTGTGCATTTGTTTATATATTTTTGTTCCCTCTACATTTTCTTCTGCCTATGTGTTTATGTAAGGACGGAGCTGCATGCTGCTATCTGCCTGCACGCTTTAACAAAACCAAGTAATTTACTTGACATTAGCACACATGAAGTCTCAGAAACTAGTGGCACGTTCTAGTCCCATAGTGCATTCAGGCATTTATTGGGGGGACCAACTGTGGCTCTCAAAATGAAGTAGGTGTTTAGATGGCATTGTACTCCCATGAGAACATGTTGCAGGGTCTCTGACACGTGCTCTGGAGGCAGCAGGAACCTTAAAGCCTGTACCAGTGAAAAGAAATGTCTCGGCTGCTCTGTATGGAGATGAGAGCAAAGGCTCCTGTTGGACAAGGCTGCCTGAGCACACTAGGGTGCGTTGGAGATGCTTGGGTTTGGACCTTCTTGTGAAATCCACTTTACTCTTGCTTGTTCAAATTACAAAACAAACAAAAAGCTAATGAGGATACTCATAATTTCCTGACATGAATTGCCCATCAATATCCAAAATCAGTGCTGAAGTTGAAAATTCATGCTAGCGGGAGGAACAGAAACAAAGGAGCACGCTTTGGGGACTTATGTGGTCACAAGGAGCTCAGACAACTCTCTTTCACAAGCTTTTATGTGCATTGGTAGTTCATGTTCATTTTTAGTCATGGTATTAGTCAAAATTTTTATGAAGGAGTTTAAAAATGATTAGACAAGTATCCTTTGAAGAAGAATAAAGAAGTTTTGTTTATATGGGTGTCCTTGAAGGAAGTTAGAGAGAGCAGCAAATCAATGAATAGCAAAATAAAATGGAGAGTGCATAATTTCGATCTTGGTTTTCAATTTCAGTCTTGGAAAGTTTATATGAAGCTACTTGGACCTAGTGAAAGTATCCTCCGCTTCCCTTGGCTTTAAACCTTTGGGATTTGTAATCTCCTACATGAAAATAGTTAAAGTCTCTGTACAGGGAATTTAAGATTTGTTTATGCACCTAAAAATAGGCCAGTACCAATTGAGAGCTACTACTACCACTAACTGTGCTAATGCATACTTCTGTGTATTCACTAACACTAGCCTGTGGAAAAAAATTAAAAGCATGTTAAACCTTCTCCTAGACAGCTCTCTGGAGTGGGAAGAAAACATTTAATTCTTACTTCCAAGTTTTCACAAAATGAAAGGTAGATTCAGAAGACATGATAAGCAGCTATTTCCATTCAAAATCAGAAGAAAGCTTTTATAGGAAAATTGCAAGTTACTGCCTAGGGCTCAAGAATCTGACGTGTCAGCATCCAGAATTAAAAATATGCTCTTGAGAATGCAGGCTTCTCTGAAACACATACTGCTTTTTAGCTAGGATTACCAACAGTTTTAAGCTCAATATGTAATAGAATTATCACCTGCCCTGTAAAGAGAATTTACACTATCAGGTCACTTCTCACTAATTTACTATTGTGTATGCCATTTTAAATCAGCTGACACTACATGGGATAAAAATGCATAATGCCAATGTAAAATTAATGATTAGTTGCTCCAAATAGCACTTACTGTCAGCTTCCGCACACAATGCTTGCTGACTCTTCATTTAACAACTGGTATATAATTTGAGGCTTTCAAAACATACCTGCACACCGACAACTTCATAGCATTACTAAGTGGGACAAGCAAGAACAGTATTCTCACTTTCTGCAAGTGAAGAGTTGAAAAAAGTAGCTCCAGTTTGGTTCACTTGCTGACGATTTTCAAAAGCTCTAGATTATTGGGAGGAAACTTGACAATGAGTAAGAAATGGTTGAAGTTGTTTTGTTTTCTGTTCAAAACTTCCGTTTAATGAAAGACTTTAGGAAACTTTTTTTTTCTGCTTCCTATCTTTTCATCCTTTCACTTCAGTTCATCAGATGTGTTTATTTTCTGGGTTAATCAAGGTTTTTCTCCCCTGATCCTTTTTCTTGGAGAAAATCAAAGAAGAAAAAAAATGCCCATGATTTCCTTGGAGAGGGAATTGAGGAAGATGGTCAAAGAACAAAGTATTTTGGCACAAAACCGAACAATATGATTCATTAATGCTGTTTTTGCAAAGTCTCCGGGGATTTAGTCCTTGATCTCCCCAACTTCTGCATAGCAAACTCACTGGTTGGACTATACCCCTTAGGATGCCTTCATTAACTTCAGGTTCAAGTGATGGAGCAGCATGGGTGCTCTAGTTCTTCAGCAAGTCTTTTTAATGAATACAATGACAAAAGGCTAATCAAACTACAGTGAAATATCACAGCAGACTACCCAAACAAAATATGAAAGAAGGCAGGTTTAAAAGTATTTCAAGCACGTATCTGGCACATACCCAAGAGGAGATTTAGGCATTCTTATAACTCAAACTCCTATTTTTTTGCTGAAAATATATTTTGAGATAAAGATTTTGCCCATCAGTTTCAGGCATTAGTTTCATTTGAAGAGAGCCATTCCCTTCATACAAGGTGATTTATTCATTTTTAACTTGAAAGAAGGATAATTTGAAATGTTAATGAGCTAGGATGCATGTAACAAGTTCATATTTACTTTAGAGGCCAGATATGGACAACAAAAGAACCATGAAGGCAAAAGCATTTTTGTATGGGAAATCCAAAGTTTTCATTTCCCCAAACATCTTTCTCTGAGGGGAGGAGGGATATGTTTTACTTTAACGTTGTCCTCCAGGAATTTTTAAATGCTTTTTCTTATGACATTTTTCATTTTGAACTTCCAATGTACATTTACAGGTTTCAGTGAATAATGCTTCCTATGGGAAGTTACTTATTTTTAATAAACATATGGGAATTTACTCAGTTTTGATAACCATTGTATAGAATTCACATGTGTAGTCTGCTACATAAAGCTCTGCAATTAACTGACAGCTATTTTTGATATTTCATTGTGTTCTCCTTGCTAAACCTGCAATAGCTTGCAATCACAGGCCTGCCATTTGCCTTCTTGCAGTGAGTTATCCCTGGAAGGCATGCAAGCTGATGGCATCCAGCAGTGTGATGATGATGGGAGTTACATGACAGGAAAAAAATCCTTCCTTCTCTTCACTCTTGAATGTCTCTTGAGCTTCACCATGATGAGGTGGGACTGTCAAGCCAAGAAGAATCAGTGCAAAAATGATTGTGTGTCTCAAGACATAGTGGTTTATAGAAATGAAAGTGTGTTAGTGTTATAGTGCTAAAAGAGCAAGGGTGTTAGTCCTCTTTGTATGTGGATGAGTGTGTGCTCTTTCTGTGTGATAGTGATAGTGCTATGAATAGTGTCTGGTTTTTAATATGTGTTGATGGTATGTGACTAAAGGAACAGCTGGCTGGAATAAGACTAAATCTCTCTCTCCAGTAATGATGCACATGGCTGCTGTCCATTCTCCTATTCTGAGACCTCAGAAGTGTGTATGTAATATTGGCGACAAATTCTGTAAGTTATTTCAGATCCTACCAGGCTGGTCTTCTTTTTCCACTTTTCTAGGGGAAAACTTCCACACTCACCAGCCCTCTCCTCCCCCTTTTATGCAAACTGGGAGGAATGAGGACCTTTTGAATAAATCATGTTTGAAGTTTCTAGGCCAAACCTTTCATGAGCTATTGCGTGACAAAAGGGTAAGAATCAATCCAAATTGTTCCAAATATGATTTATGCCTAATTTTCAAATCTCATATTTTACAAGCTGCTTCTCTGCTTTTCTTATAGTGTACCCTCAGATAAATTACTCCACTTCTTCAAACTGCATGTATGACACTCATTTCAGGACATGAGGTGACTGGGACAAGCCATAAATTCTCAGATGTCCTACATGATACATGCTATGAAGTGCCTTCATGTTTACCCTAATTAATTGACCTTTAAATTAAGCAGGTCAAGAATAAATAAATTTTGCTTAGAGTCTTAATTATCCAGAGGCTACTTATGTCCATTGATCAAAATCTGTATTGAAGCCCAGTTGTTCATAAGAGGTCATCAGGATCTAAATCAGTTAGTTGTCAAAGGTGAAATGCTTAATTGCCCTTTCTTCATTATGTTTAATGAAAATGCATATATCAGGAAAATAACTTTCAATAAAGATAGACAATTACAAGAACCAACCATTTCTATTTGATAAAAAAAAAAAAGTGGAAATGCCTTCCTATGAAACACATCAGATGTGATTAAATAAGCTCCTCATTTTAAATTAAAATTTTAAGTAAAAAATACGATGCCTTTTTTTTTTCTGAATTGTAAGCCTGGAGCAAAAACAACTCTGTGTTTAACTATAAACCTCTAGGGAATAAGAATGAGAATGACATTCCAGAGAGAAAGATTGGAAGAAAGATGAATATGGAGAAAGAGATGCACATAGCCAGCTGCAGGAAAAATAGAGAGACAGTGAGATAAAAAGTCAGAGGAGAGGAGATGGACAAGTAAAAGATTATGAGGAAGAGAAGAGATGAACACATTGCTCTATTGTCACAATTTCAGTTCCCTGAACTGGGAACTTGCTTATTTATTTTGTTGCTGTTTTTAATGTTTCATTTTGTTTTTTTATGAAAACAAGATGTGTATAGGAAGTCAGCCCTTCCATGGACCTATTCCCCCGACTAACTGTCAAGCCTATTGCCTGACTTCAATCCAGTCTAATAGAAAGAGAAGCAAGATAATTACTTTTTCAGATTTTAATGTAAATATACAGTCAGTGAGAAAAACCTGGCCAGTGAGAAAATACCTGTGATAAAAACTAAAAGAGGAACTTTTATTACACATCAGAGAACATATGAAAAATCTGCATGTGAACAGTTCCTTGAACACAGGATAGACTTCAGTCAGAATTTATACCTGTGTAGAAATTGTAGCTGAGCATAACACATAAATCCATGGGAATATGGGCTTCATTACTTTTGGTGTTCACTTGTTCTTTGTTACAGCTATTGAAAGCTGAGAGAGCCGCTCTGCAGAGAAGCACCTGGGAGACCTAGTGGAAAAGTTAATCATGAGAGAGCAATGTGACCCTGTGGCCAAGAAGGCAAATGCTCTCCTGGGGTGCATTAGGAAGACTGTTGCCAGCAGGTTGAGGAAGATGATTCTCCCCCTCTACTCGGCTCTACTGAGGCCACATCTGTGTCCAATTCTGGGCTCCCCAGTGCAACTGCTGAAGAGAGTCCAGCATAGAGGTACAAAGATGATTAGGGGACTGGAGCATCTCTCATATGAGAAGAGGCTGAGAAAGCAGGACCTGCTCAACCTAAAGAAAAGCTTTGAGAGGAGATCTTATCAGTGTGTATAAATACCTTAAATGAGGATGTCAAGAGGGTGGGGCCAGAATCTTCAGTGATGGCCAGAAACAGGACAAGATGCACCAGTAACAAATGGAAATACAGGAAGTTCTGTCTGAATTTGAGGAAAAATCTCTTGACTGTGAAAGTCATAGAGCACTGAAACAGGTTAACCAGAGAGGTTGTGGACTTTCCTTCCACGGAGATATTCAAAACTGGCCTCTATACCACCCTGTGCAAGTGCTTTAGGTGACTCCGCTTGTTCAGTCAGGCTGGACTAGATGATGTCCAGAGGTCACTTCCAGCCTAAAGATCTAGATGTAAAGAAAATTATATCAACAAATTTCTATCTCTTTGTGCTTGCATATATGATTTTGCTCTTAATTCCAGCTAAGTTATATTGTACATATTTGCAAAATAGCTTGAAAATTTCAACCAAGACCTGATCACAGTACGACGCAAACCTTGGCTTAGTTCTTAGTAAAAAGTAAGAGAAATAAACATTGTGGACAATATTCTCTAGTAGTGAAAATTAGTCCTTCTGTTGATTTACATTAGCAGTGCCAAACAACAGAGAAGTTACTTTTTGTTGATTCTTCATGTTTTAAAGAGGAATTTCACTATTTTTCATCCTAGATCCCTACTATGGATGAAGCCTATAAAATCATATTTGTTTTATAGAAAACACTCTTTCCACCTTTTCTTTTGAAAAAGGAAAGGAACTATCAAACACTAAACTAAGTTAGAGCATTTTGCAAAGAAAACAATGCTACAAGCATTCTCTACAATTGCTAGATAATTCACATAAACTTTCAAGGCCACAGAAGTATATTATTCCTTTAGCTCCAAAATATATAGTTCATCATTCTTTCCTGCTTCAATTTACAGTGTCTTTAATCCATTTTTTTCCTTCTATAGTTTTCAAAATATGCTTATAATTACTATTCATTCCCTTTCCTATTTCTAGTGTATTGTATTTAGGGTTTCAAAGACCTAAGGGACTTAGATGCATGACTCTATTAGACTGCTTTGAAACTTCAACTTATAGTATTAACTGATTATTTATTGTGCAATGTATGCGTTCATCCTACATACGCTCTTAAACCACATCATTGAACACAAACGTCTGAACACAAACCCTCCCTAGATTATATAATCTACGCATTTTAGAACTGCAAATGAATGGATCACACCAGTCCTAGAAGTAAACATATTCTTCATCTCCAGCACATAATACTAATAGAGAAGGCTAACATAGCCAAAAGAATCCAGGGATTTCCTAAATGCTTTAGAGAACATTTGAGAAAAGCTGTACTATATATTTATAGATATAAAATTCGTACTATAAAATGAATAGTGTATTTCTGTTAGAACCAAACAAAGAGCAGCAGAAAGTTTGTAAAGGATACATAAATTAAGAGAATGATGGCTATTATTGTGATGGTGAATATACAGGGAGTCTGCTTATCATCAGTCATTCCAACTTTTTCAAGCAATAGAACTTTTATAAAGAAATTAGAATAATGGTTATCTGATCATTAACTGGACTGTAACAAAACACTTTTCAGTCATAACTCTTTTCTAACAAACCTTTTTGTTTGAGAATAATGCAAATTATCCTCATTACAATCAGATGGGGTGGTTGTTAATACCTTTGCATAATTAGAAGCTATTTCCTTAAATACAGCTTATGCATGAACTTTCCAAGGAAATCTATCATCTACTGGGTGATTTTGATCTGGAAGGATGCACTGAAGGTCATACAGGAAAACATTTAAAATGACGTTGCTTTAAAGATGAACCGGCTCACACCCGATATATGGCAGAATTATGGTCTGAATCTAGCTGTGCACTGAAAGCACTTTTCTAAATCCAAGTGATGAACTAGGATGAACTATAGCAATGGATTGACTGTAGACCTACTGGCAGTTTTTAAGAGACTCTGTTTTCCCAGTGAGTTTCTTGAGCTCATTGACTCGACTAAGTTTGGAGGCATATTGCCAAGTAGAATGTATTCGTATTGCTTTCATTTCAGGGAACAAGAAGGTTTTTTTAGCTAGGTGGGCTTTGTCGTCAGCAACATCCCCATAAGGGCCTCAGCAGGAGGACTGTGATGAGATTTCTACCACGGGGAGGATGCAGTGTCCTGTCCCTTCCTCTGCATGAATGTTTGCGGGAATGAGACATTTCTTGGGAGTACGTGTCTCTAATGATATGACTAGACTATTGGAAGTGATAGGAGATCCTGCTTTATTTTCAACCCTTGAAGGCACAAAGTAAGGCATCCAGAGCTGGGAGAAGAAAGGGTCCTTCTAACAGAGTTTAGTGCAGTCTTCCCAGGGGCCTAAAGGGAAGTTCGAACTTCTGAGCTCGAACATTAATTATCAGAACTAAGACTGGTTAGAAAAGTGACACTGCATATTAGAGCCTGTCTTTTCACATCTCTGTGGGTATAATGTGACTTGACACCACATTATCATCCAGCAGAACATCCCAAGATAGCAACTCAAATAGCTTGCACAAGCATATGGAGATTTTAGTATGTCAGGGGCTCTTCAAGCTAAGGGATAACTTGGGTCCCCAGAACTGCACTTGCGGCTGACAAGCAGTGGAAGAGCTGTTGGTCATGAGGTACCCTTCACATAGCAATCAAGGGGACGTGAAAACTTTATTACTTTTACTAAGAGCTTTCTCTTTGGCCCAAACGGAGTGCTGACTCTTTAGTACCCTTGACTATGACCTTTTGAGAGCCAGGCTGTCCATAGTCACTGGTACCGGTGGTGCAGCAAGAACTGAGACCAGAGTACATGGGAGTGCAGAATCAGGGTTTTTGCCTTGCTCCCAGTCCTGCCCATGTGCTTCTTCATTTCACTGCTATCACGAAGGAAGAAAAATTGCTTTTGTCCCGAAGCTGGGGATCTGGGGTATAGGGGAGGGGAATTCCCCTTCTGTGGTCTTATTTCTCATCACTGCACATGTATAGTCCATCTGCCTTGTGAGGTGTAGCGAGTGGCTGTAGCTTCTGTTTGACTACAAACACAGGCATTGGTGTCATGTATATTCCTGGGAAAAACTGTTCAGTTTACCTTGTTCATACTAGATCAGAATTTAGGCAGTTACAGTAATGACATGTAATATGCCACCAGTCAATGAACTATACATTTGGCATCAATATCAGAAATACAACAGATAAACCAACGATATCATAACTTACAAAATGTTAATTTACAGCAGCAAAATTAAAAACATCCTTCTATAACTGTCCAGAATTTCTAATCCCACATACACATCTCTCAGAGTCGTGCAAGGTTCACCTCTTTGCACACTCCTCCCCTGGGATATGCTGGAAAAGCTCACTCAGCTGGAACTTTTTTGCTGTCTTTCCTAGACATTGCTGGCTAAGAATGCAGTGTGTGTGTCAGGGGAAATATTTACACGTGAGAGAAAGAACATGTTTCTTTTACTGTAGAGCCACTGTTCTCTAAATCATAGCTGTATTTGCAGTATTTAGAAGAAAATATAACCTTTCTGTTACTATTCTTCTTTATTATGAATGTAAATATTTAATTCTTGAAAAGCTCAGTACCTGTTTTCTAAATGACACTTTAATAAAAAGATATTTCCCGCCAAGTAGGTTGTTTAATCTTTGGTGGGAAATTGAATGGATGAGATACAGAAAATATTAGAATAATGATTTTAAAATAGCCCCATCAAACTAGTTATTGCCCTGAGGTGTTATAAATATATGAAAATGGTCTCTGTAATGGTTATGCTTTCTCTCATCTTACTGTAGCTGCTAAAGCTTTCTCTGAGTCAAAATCACATAGGTATTCACTTGTGCTTTTCTTAGAGCCCCCTTAGCCTTTGCCTAGAGAAAGCAAATAAACGCCTGCTAGCATAAGCAGGTACTTTAAAAAGATGCAAGGAAGTTTTATGAATGGGAGAAAAAGGAAAGGGATTATTCTGTCAATAGAAATAAAGCATGGCCACTGGGGCATATGGCAGACTTAAGATGAAACATAGAGTTGCCCATGTTCCACCAATCACATCCACAAGAAGTCCCACAGCAAAGTCTGGTTTCATGTGCACATAGGGCAGTGCACTAAGCCAAAGCTGTCTTTAGCTGTCCTAGGGGATAGTTACAGATCCAGTGTGCAGAGTGGTAGTCTGTTACTTTTGATACTGTTCTGGGCTGAACAGCTCTTGCTGGAGGACAAGTTGAATAGTACTTGCAATAGGCATCTTTGAAAGCCAAGATGCAATCACTTTGTTAAATTAAAGCTCATTTCCTCCACTGTTAAAAACAATGCACGCGATCACTGCCACAAAGTGATTATATTTAATGTGAAAGGATGCAGAGGGAATGCCAATTCTTTTGCTCTGTGTTCGGTCACAGCTGTGAGGGATTAAGGGTTGTTTAAAAATCCCTTAAAGGCCTGCCAAAAAGTTGCAAATCATTACAACCAATAGGTGCTTATCGTTCCGAGTATTATTTGAGATACTGGAAATTACAGAGCCACAGGTGACTATGTCCCTCAGACAGAAGGGCTATGTGGGAAGTTTAGGAGGAAGGATTTGGGCTCCTTCCATCTACTTTCAGTACATTAATTCTTGGAAGCAATTTCACCTGTATCTTCAAGCATCTCCACAGAAGTATATCTCAAACAGAATAATGACTCTCTGCCAAGCAAGCTTGCCAACCTTCAGAATCTAATCTAGAGAAACTTAGACAAAAAGGGAAGAGCAAACATTTCCTTCTACTTCTACATGTGTATATGTACATATACATGTTTATATATATATGTATACATATATAATCCATGTGTCTATGTATGTCTGTGCCTGTGTATCAGGCTGCAGTACTGTCATATTTTCATCAGAATTAGTATTCCAAAACATGCAATTTTTAAGCACCGGCCATCACTTTTCTTTGCAAAACTATGTTCAATGATGGAAATCACATTTTCTCTATTCAGAGAAATGAAGTGAAAAGTGGTAGTTTTACAAGTGGATTAACAAAGTAAAGATAAATCACACTGACGGAGCTAGCATTGCTAGGTGGGAATTACAGTGTCCACATGAAGCCAAACACTAGACTTTGAAATTCAAGAGTTTCCATTTAACCCCTCTCTTTTCACTTGGTTAGTGCTTTTCTAGGACAAGTAGGATTTTCAGGCGAAGATGTTTTTCCCTTTTATTGTTAGTTGACAGGTATGTTTTGTGAGAACATTTGAAATAAATCTATTCAATTTACTGTGCTCTAAGAGTGCAGTCCAATTCACTCATTTAACTGTGGTCTTTTTTGGGTTTTTTTGGTCACTTCCTGTATTAGACTGAAAAGAAACTCTTTTCAGCGTGAAGAGAAAAAATCATCACATTTTCTTTCATTCTCTACATGCAGATAATTAGAAAGCTCCTAAATCTGAAGCTCTGGGTGCCTGTTGTGCAGCACAGAAGATGTACATCCATGTTCAGGCTGCAAAGAATGGCTTCGATAATGAAGCTTGAAAGACTTAAATGTCGCTCGCAGTCAATCAGTATCAAGCCAGAATTTCAGCAGACCTAATCGACCTTTTGTGACATCTCTATGAATATACTCTCTGCCCAAAATAGCTGCCTCTGGGACAATTTGCATGAGAGATACGGATGCATTCACATCAATCCAAGCAGCTCCAGACAGAGAAGCTTAAAAGCTCAAGTGGCAAAACTTTTAATAACTCATCTCAGTTCCTTGCCCCCAACTTTTTTCTTTTTCCCATTAATATTCCCACATTCTCTCCCCTTTAAATAGGAACATTAAGTGCATATAAATAAAACATTAGATTGATAAAAGTTACTTATATTGAGGTAGCAGCTGGTGGTGCTGATAAACACCTCATGATGCAGGGCCTTGTAAGAATGGGTATTGCAAAGACACTTCCAGCTCCACAGACACAAGCCGAAAGTTTCTGACAAGACACAAGTAGATGATGGAAGAGAGGTAGAAGAAGAGATAACAAGAAAGGTGATTGTATTTGCATCAATTAGTAAACCTGAAACGTTTGGGTAATTTCAGTTTATGCTATGTATTACTATATTTAGACATATGGTATATTTTATTACACAAAATATTGCAACTGAAGGTGCTCTAAGCATGTCTGATGTTATGGAAAATGGATTTTCAGAATTAAAGTATGGATGCGAGGAGCCTGTTGCTGCCTTGGACTCCTGTTTCCTATTTGTCGATATTGGAAAGCTATTTGTAAATAGTGGAAGGTTATTAAGTGTGGCTGTTCAGAAAAACTATTCATATAACCTTTGTATAATTCCACACCCGTCCAAAAAAAAATGTTCAAGAAGAATTTGTATCATCAAACTGGAGCATCAATGAAAAAAATGTCACAGCAACATGAATTAAAACATTGCAGCAATAGGTACTGTTTCAGGTCCTTCACTGCAGAGTCCCAAGACACTTAGGAGTCCCTAGCACTAGGAAAGAGTCCCAAGGGGTAACACAGGCAGTGTGGATAGCAAAATATGACAAATGGTGTGTGTAACCTTGGATTCTTTTTTTTAAAATGCAGAGGAATAAAAGAACCTTTAAACGTTTTTTATGGAACTCGATGCTCCCAGCTGGAGCATTCCAGTTTTCTTCAGTTCTTTTTAACTGTACGAGTTGTGTGTGAAGCACCAGCACAGTCACTAAGAAAAATGTGCCTTAGGCTTGTGAGTGGAATAAAAGGGAAGATACCTGCTTTTTTGCATAAGAACAGACATAACTGCAGACAACTAATTGGAGTAATGTAGTACAATTGCTGATACAGGACAACTATTCCTCTCTGTTCAATACTAACTTAAGAACTTGGTTTTTTGATCCATCTCTGGCCTGATTTCTTAAATAAATGAAATATTTTTGATTTCTGTCCGCCCAACCATTTTTCTCTAAAAATTTCAGAGCCATTTTTGCCAGTTAAACCTGAAAGAGAAGATAGGTCTCAGATTAGCTATATTCCCATATTCTATGCAAAGAGGGGGCCACAAAGATGTTTTTGATATTCCTCTGAGCAAATCTGCAGTGAGAGTCCTGCAAATGGGAGAGCAGCATCAATTTCAGCTGGAATTTCCATCTCGTTAGGCCCTTGGAAATCCCATCATGAGTCACAAATCAATAGAAACCTGGGCTTTGTTAGTCTTACTGCTTATAGGACAGCTTGATTTTTAATTTGAGGATCGAAAAAGCTATTAAAAGCCTAATTTTATACTCTGAAATTGGTTCTTTTCTTTGCTGTGTGGATATTTGCATGCAGTTATGCTAATCTGTGCTTCTCAGTATGGCAGCTGAATATCCTGCTTAATGGTAACCATGTTTAAGAACTAGGTTCTGAATGGGATCTCCTCAATACTGAACTCTTTTGGGGAAAAAAAATACAGGCATTTATTTCAGGAACCTAATAAAGACCTTTTTTGTGTGTGTGTATGTGTGTGAACTTTGTCCATGATGTCAGTTACAGCTGTACTCCAGGACTCTGTGCCTATGCTATGTACATACACACTGCATGTGACTTTTCATGCACAGTCCTCTTTGATGTAATTCCTCCAGAAGAGTTTCAGTGTAAAAGAAAATACAGAAGCTCTAGAGCAATCTGTCAGCCCCAGGGCACTCTGCTGCACTTTTGCTCCTTGGAGCTTAAAGAACACTCCCTGCAGAGACCCAGCAACTCTCCAGCCTATGAAATAGGACACGAGAGGAATTTGCACGGCCTTTTTTGTTGGATTTTACTTTTCCCCAGAGGCACTTCTGGCCTGATGTTCCTACTGTGAGAGTGGCATTGAGGTACTTAACTGCTGCAAATTTGTGGCTTAGATGGCACATAACAGACTACAGTTTGCTGTTCCAGATTTTGCAGACCTTGCAGCACCAAATTAGCTCCATGTTTCACAGAAATTAATTGCATTCCTAAAGTTGAAACAACTATCTCACCTGGTTTTGACTGAAGTTTTGTCAGCTGTGCTCTTCCCCGTTCCTGTCTAGATTGCAGATCTAGTTCTGTCTAGTTCTTAGCTTTCTGTGCATGGTAAAATATGCCATAATATATTTTTACTCAACTAATTCACTGATCTTTGTGGAACTGTCAATTAAATAGAAACTGAGACAGTTAAATGCAGAAAGAGAGCTAAGTTACCACACTTATTCTTCTCCTGCTCACCGTTCATATGAATGAATGTTTCTAGAACTAAAAAAAAAAAAAAAAAAAAAAAAAAAAAAAGAAAAAAAAGATGCAGATGCAAAGGCTCAAAGAAAGAATCAGAGAACTAAAAGTTACAATATTTAAATTTTGGAAGGAAGAGTGTTGTTATTCAAGGGAGCTGAGTGGTTGAAAACTTGTCTCTGCCAGATTTCACTCTCTGCTGCTTTAAAAAATATAGGGATGTAAAGTGGTTTTAACCTATTTTATGAGCGCTAGGCTGACAGCTCAGAGACAAAAGACCTCTCTTTATCCTTTCAGCACGAACAGGCCGTGACTTTACAAGCTGCCCCTTCTCCTGTAAAACTTTCTTTTCAAGCCCATCCTGTCTGTACCCCAGATACTACCCATGGAATTTAATACCAGCTTGGAAGTATAAGTAAGTGTAAGGTTCAGCTACAGTACAGTTTGTGTCTAATTAGCAACTTCTTTTTTTCCCTGGCCTTTTTTTGGTGTTTTTTTTTTTTTTGTCTGTTTGTTTGTTTTTATGGTGGCAATTACAGCTACTTGTGGTTTAGCTGATACAATGCTTGCAAAGAACTAGATATGGGGCTGACGCATTGTTTCTTTAACAGCTCTTCAGTGGGAAATTATTTTCTCAAAAATCCATGTACCGTCTTGTGAACTGTGCCTTTTAAATATGAGGAGGAGGGTAAGTATCAATATTTCAAAGATTTTAAATGAAAACAGACTTTTTTTAACTCTGCAATATCTATGTGGTGCATTGTGGTAGAGTTAGTTTAGGAGCCCGATGCTCTACATTACTTCTGTAGTGGTGCTCAGTTAGACACATTTCCTCCCTTTCCACTGCAACAACTCAACTGCCAGGAGCCACCCCCAGCACTTACCCAAACTAGGATCATGATACATCACAGCAAATCACAGAATCATAGAATTGGCAAGGTTGGAAAGGATCTCTAGGGATCATCTAGTCCAACCCCCTGCTCCAGCAGGGACACTCAGAGCATGGGGCACAGGGTGGCATCCAGGTGAGTCTGTAAGATCTCCAGAGAAGGAGACTCCACAGCCTCTCTGGGCAGCCTGTTCCAGGGCTCTGTCACCCTCACAGTCAGGAAGTTCTTTCTCATGTGGACATGCAACCTCCTGTGTTTCAACTTATGCCCGTTACCCCTTGTCCTATCACTGGCCACCACCAAGAAGAGTTTGGCCCCCTTCTTCCTACCTTCAACCCTCAGGTGTTTCTACATATTATTCAGATCTCCTCTCAGTCTTCTGTTCTCCAGGCTAAACAGGCCCAGCTCACTTAGTCTTTCCTCATATGATAGATGCTCAAGTCCCTTAATCATCTTTGTCACTCGATGCTGGACCCTCTCTAGTGTGAATACTCACAGAACCACTCTCTAGAAGTTCCACGTCCCTCTTGTACTGGGGAGCCCAGAACTGCACCCAGTACACCAGATGTGGCCTTACCAGGGCTGGGTAGAGGGGCAGGATCCCCTGCTCTGCTGGAGGGGTGAGCTGTCGACACTCCTCCTGATGCAGGTCAGGATTCCATTAGTCGTCTTGGCCATGAGGGCACAAGATGTAGTCCCTAAAGAAAGAACAGAAGATCAGGAGGTGTTCAAACTACAACTCCAAATGCATTTGCAAATGAAAATATTGCAGTTTTCAGAAGAAATGTTTTCAATGTTGATTTGCTGCAGGAGAGAAGGCACAAATCTCCAAACATTTTTGACAAAACAGACATGTTTGTATTCATGTCAACATTTTCTGTTCAGTGTTTCTCACTTTGATCTGGCAAAAGTTAGGCCATGAGCCGTATTCATACATGTCAGTAAAATCATAAAAACTTTCAACAAATAGCTAGCAGGCCAGACTGGTCTCAGCAGCAGGTTGTTTTCACTGTCCTGAAGAAAGTTGTTGTTGAAATTGGTATAAAATAATTACATCCTAAATGAAAGGACACTTTTTTGAAAAGATTACCTACCATGGAAGAGTTGCAAGAGACTTCATCTTGGAATGTTTATTTGGTCAATTTGCAGAGAGCATTTCGAGCAGAGAATGGTAATTCAAAACACTTCACTTTTGGCTTATCCGTACTCTTCATGCTTTAATCTTCGCCCACACACGCACACTTATACACACTTAAAAACTTTCCTCAGATGTGGATGCGCTTTAATCTTGGCCCTGATTCACTTCCCAGCATGAAACTGATTTAAAAAAACAGGGATGCAGAGCCCGTGAGCAGAATGAGTGAATCAGAGTTTTCTCATTGTTAAAAAGAGCCCTTACTTTGATAATTTGTTAATTTTAAGGAACAGTGCCTAAGTCAGGAGCTCTGCAATCAGATTTCATTTTATTTTTTTCCACTACTCCTAAGTGCCACAGGTGGTCTTGGTCTTCTGCAGGCCGTGCAATTGACATGTTTTCCTCTAAAAATGAGCAGATTTCCCTGTTAGAGCCACATTGTTCTCTTCCTTCTGCAGTTTCATTATTTACATGGCATGGGAGTAGTGGTAAGATGGGCTCAGAGGTTCAGAATTACCTGTCTACATATTCAAAGCCTGTGCAACCATCCACATTTGCTCTGAGCATGAAACTAGTGGGCAATCACAGCAAGATGCAACAACTAGCAGGATCAGAATCTATGGTACTTGATGAAAGGTCAGAACCAAAGAGTCCTTACCCCAGGGCCGTTTGGAAAATTGCTGAGGCATTGGAGTCTACCCCTGCTGAAGGGTTCCAAAACCACTGGATTAGCACACTCATTTTCCTTCTTTCCTTCTGGTCCACTGAATCACCATTTGTGGGTTTTTTGTTTGTTTTTTAAAAGAAGAGAAGCACCTACTTCAGTCTGGGGAAGAACCATCTCAGCCTTGTCTTTTCAAGAGAAGAGTTCAGACCACAGATACTCAGTGGACAAGAGTAAGTAAGCATGAAGTATCTGCATACAAGTCCAGTAACACTTGAGAATGGAAATACTTGCATCTTCAGAAGAAATATTCCACATGGTTTTGAGGAGGAAAGAGACATCCTGAAAAAAAAAAATTACCATTGTTAACCAAAAAGAAATATTTTTGAAAAGACTACCTGTAGTGAAAGAGATGCAAAGGAAGGGGCACTCCTGTCCCCAGTATTGTCTGTTACATAAACCCAAATCTGAACAAGATGGTTTTGATTAGTACCATGCCCAGAAACCAAGTTCTTTTTAAAGGGATCTAAAAATCTGCATGTGCTATACTGGAAATCAAAGGGTAAGACAGATAAGAATTCATCTTCTTTAGACTTGGAGTCCAAGTCTCTGCCCATATATAGTTGTACACAAAGCATGCAATATAACATTCTTGTCTTTCTTCTTTTTATCCCGTGCACAATAAGATTTTTTTTTTTCAAAAACCACTCTGTGCAGCATAAATAAGATGGAGCACTACAAAGTATGAATCTCCAAATCCAGAGGGAGGTTCTTTTAATTTCAGAATTGCACTAAATAGGGATTTACCAGTGTGCAGGGAACACACATTGGGTGAATAGGCATCTATCTGTTCCGCCTTTATTCATTGTTCCCCTGAACCAGTAATTAGAACCCTCAAATAAATCACATCAGAATTACATGTCACCAAAGCAGCATGATAACAGAGACCTCATCTGTGAGAAATTTGCTCGCACTCTGGCAACTCGAATTAAATAAAACAAAGCATTGGGGAGACATTTTTGCTTTGTGGCTTTTGTTTAAAGTGAGGCTACGCCAGGGAAAGCGGTGATAAAAATGGCACTTCATACACTAGGGCTATCTGACTTAACTGCACTCCTTATTTTTACTGACACAAATAAAATCTTACTAGTGTCAGCACTGTAGTCAGGCAAAAGTGAGCTCTGTTCCACGTTGTCACATCCATCATGAGAATACATCTCCTCCTCCTTTTTGACCTCAAAATCATTGTTGTTAGTGGTGATGTATGAAACAGAAAGAACATAACTTGATTGTGAGAAATTGCTTTGAACTTGATTTTGCTGGCAGGTAAAAGTCTTATTTTTGAGTTTTAAATGAAGCATATTTTGTATAAAAGTCACTGAGATTGAATAAATAGGTAACGCTAAGAATACATTTTACAGAGTCACTTTTCAGATCATAGCCATGTTTATTTAAAAAAAGAAAATGGCCTGAATTTAAGTGCTAATGAAACTAACCATCCTGCACAGTAAAGTCCTCAAGATACTGTGTAGGTTGCTTCTACTAAAGGGGCATTTTTTGGTAATTACTGGTTTGCCTTGTGGCTCTGTTCTGCCTTTCTTTAGGCTCCTAGTCTGGGTCAGAAAGCCATTCTAGAGACCATGAAGTCCATAACTGGGGGTAGCCAAGGACAGATGAGTATAATCCAGTTTGCAAAACTATCTGGCATGTGTATTTGTGGTATAGTGACTTAAGATTGTAATAGCAATGTAAGCCTTTTTGACAATGGCCATTTTAGACAACAGGTATTCTCAGAGTTTGTACAATGACTTATCTCATTCTGACCATCAACTACATAATGTATAGAAAGAGAGGAGATCCCTTCATTTTCATCCTGTCTTCTTATATCTTTGTCCTGTATGCTTTCCTCAGAGTGCAAGCCAGCAGCTACTGAAATGGTGACTTTTCTGAGAAACTCTGCTTGCAGGGAAACAAACTGGAGACAATCAGTTTGCTCAGGACTAAGGCTGGAAGTCTAAAACGTGCTTTTTATATGAGAGATTCCTTCCACCTTGTGAACCTGCTGCAGGAAAGGAAATGACCCAAAAGGAGGAGATGTACCTGAAATTCCATGGTGTGCATTTGTGGCTTCATGGCTCTGGCTGCTCTTACACAAAACGGTAGCAGCACAGGGATTGCATGGTCCTCTGTGCATATACACTTGCCTAAGGGGCCTATCATCACTTTGAGGAATGTGGTTCTTCCAAGACAGCCAGGCAGCCAGGCTGGGACTTGTTCCTTCAGGACCTTTTCAATGCAATTTTATGTTGCTGCCTAGTGTAGTCTTCTGTACTTTCCCTCTGTTTTCCCTAAGGTTCAACAAATACTCCTTGTTGCTTTTTGATGAAAGGTTTTTCACATATTCTTCACTGTTCTGAATTGAATGCATTTTCACATTTCAGATACTGGAGGGAGAAAAAAATCACCTATCTCCTTTTTTTTCCCTCATAATTTACATGGCTTGTCTCCTCTGGGCTTAAGCTGTGCATTATGTCTCTTATATTCCACCTCTACTTTGTGAGTACTGAGTCTGTCTTGCAAGTGTATTTCTTACATTTGTGTATCACAGCACAGAGCATTCTTCTAGTATGACAGATCTGCAAGGGGATCTGAGACATCCTACAGTTTTTACTGTGTGTAGTGGGCTCTTCCCAGTGACTTTCATTTTGTTTGCTGGCTGGGTATCATAAGTGTTTTTCAGATTTCCTGGGATTTGTTGATACTTTAACACGTCTCAATGCTGTCATGGAAGCAGACACATAAGATCTCATTTGGATATAATACGTGTTTCTGTAGTTCAGTGGTCCCCAAAGATCAATTGTTGCCAGAGTTTGCTTGTGGCTTTGGAAGCTTAAAAAATTGAGGCTAATAGGGAAGAACAAAGTGCAGTGTTGACTAGAGCACCATGATGCAGAATCTTCCATCCTATAGCTTTGAAATAAAGAAAATAGCTCTTGACATAGGAGCCTGGCCTTTTTTTTTTTTTTTTTTAATTAGGTATAGTCATTATCTTAGGAAACTTAACCAGTTCTTTTAAAAAGTGCAGGCATTTCAGTAGTTTTATGCTATCCCAAAACTCCTAATGTTTTCTCTGATGATGTAAAAGCACACAGGATTGTTCCCTCTCACATCGACATAGACATGAGTTCCACCCCATTTGTAGACTACAACAGGATTATTTTCAAACAGGTGTACAGCATGGACTTTTAGAAAGCTTTACAGTGAACAGCAAAGATTTTGTTTTTTAGGCCAAGAGCTCTTCCACATTACCTAGCAGATAGATAGCTTGAACAAATCTGAGTTGAAATTACAGGCTGATTGTTAGCTTTTTATGAGCTTTTAGATTTCTTTTCTTTTTTTTTTTTTCTTATTTGTGTTGTCTGTTATTGCATTGTAACATGACATGATCACAGCTTTGGCCACTGGTTTGATTTTGTAGCAGAAAGAAGGACCAGCTGGAATAAATTTAAGAAAGCGTGTGAAGGGAAGATGGCTCCTTAATTTGGGAGGGGAGAGAGAGAAAGAAGGGGGATGGGAATAGTGCTAGCACTTTTGGTAATGTCATTTGTAAGGTGAAAATGTTGTCTATGGTTCATTTTTTTTCAGGGGAACTAATTTGGCTTTTATTAATTATGTTGTTAGTGGTTACAGGCAGCTTCATTCTGTTTTTTGAGTAATAGTCTGAGGGAACAGGTTTTTGAAGGAACAGTACAGGATAGTCTGCTGATGTAGCTATTAATACAAGTATCTCTGCAATTACTTTTTTTTTGAGAGTATCTTTGCTTGCATATATTGGGCAAATTAGTCTGTTGCAATATGTTTCTGAAACATGTTAGGACCGAAGGCAAGAATAAATAATTTCAGAGCCTTTCTCTGTTTATTCAGATCCATGTTTCAAAAGCTCATTTGAGATGTTGGTGACATCACATAATTTTCAGAGTTTTAATTTGTACAAGTTGCTCTTTTGTTCCTGTAATGCATCAGTTGTGTTAAAGAAGACATGACAGTTTTTTCAAGTTTGTCCTTCTTATGAAGCTGAGTATTTCTCTGTTTTAGCTTATTTCACAGAGATCCTTCAGGTATTCTATATATATTTGACCCTTGCAGATTGTGTTTCTTCCATCTTCCATTAACCTCACTACGGTTTATGTCAATGTGTTCTGGTGCAGCACGTTCAGTTTTGCTATTCTGATGTACAGGGTTGATCAAATCACATTTTTGGAAAGAAATAATAAGAAGAAAAATCAGAATATTGCTGAAATGTGATTCTGGGAAACGTGTTAAGCTATTTCTTTTTCAAAAAAAAAAATTCTATCCTCAGTAACAATGAATTTGAAGGTGCTTGATTGTATTTTTCATCCAAAATACAGGTGTTAGTGAACATCATTGAGTGAGATACATTATGAAAGCAGTTGCAAGCCCTATTTTTCAAATCTAGTTAGCAATTTGAAAAGTGCTTGACTTCAACAAGACTGAAAAGGTGAGTAAGGTTTTCAAAAACACATTGAATCTCTCCATTCTAGGAAAGCAATGCCTGTGGTGGTTGATTAAGCTGGCTGGTTGGTTCCATTTTTAAATCAATTTTCATTTTTTGCCCACCTTAAAGAATAAAAAGTCACAAAAAGATACACCATCTTCCTGACTGGTCTCTATGTTTTTCTAAGAAGTTTCTTGTGACTCACTCTTCTAATTTTCCTATTTATAGATTAGAACTATGAGAAAAAGACAAATGTTAAGAAAATATAACAATTACCAACAGCTGTGCAAACAAGCAGTAAGGCAATGCTACTCTGACTACAATTTACAACAGGTTTTTGAGAAGAAAGGTTGACAGTTTAGTGTAAAAAATGGTGGCCCAAAGGTCAAATCTGTCTCCTCTTAATCTTAATCTGGCCCAAAACTTTATTATTCTGTGCGGGTAATCATCTTTCTTGGCTCCCCTCCTGTACTGCTGTGCCCAAATCAGTGAGCAATTCTGCGCTTCAGGTGACTTCCCAGAAATATCTCCTGAATTGGCAAAGGACAGGTTGAGGGCAATTCCTCATGCACAAATTAAGCAAGCATCTGGGTTGTTGCTGAAATCTCCCAGAGGTTCATACGACAGTAGGAATATTTGTGAGTTGTTGCCACATTGAGTGCTACTTTGGAGGCTTTGAAGGCAATCCGTCCTAGATTTGTTGCTCTGTCTGTGTGTGGGTTCAGACATGGGCCCATTTTTAGATGTGTTAAGAAATTCCAAAGGGCTAGAGCACAAAACCCCCGGGGAATGTGCATTAAAACTTAATGCAGTTTGATTGCATGCCAGCGTGCTCAAAACTACTAGAATAACCAATAACTGCTTTTAGTGGTCTTGATGATGCAAACCCAGACTCCGAGTAAAATCTGGAAGACCCTGCTGTGAGGAGACCATGCATTTGCTGAGGCTGCAGTTCACTTGTAGGTTGAAAAGAGTCTGGCTACACCAGGAAAATAAAGCTCAGTTGACATTTTCCTGCTGGGACCATTTGTTACCCCTTAGGGCTGCTGAACTCCAGAGCTATTTCTCTCTGATCCTGTAATAGCCATCTGTTAATAGTGTGTTTAGCACATTGCACTGGGAACAAGAGGGTGACAGGGTGGTAGTTGAACTGTATATATGAGGAACACAGCAGAAACATGTGCTTCCTGCTCTCTAGAGCCTGATAACAAAACAAAACAAAAATGCCATTGAGAGCTGTTGTTGCCATAGAACAAAGCATAATAAAAGCTCTTCAAAGAGCCATCTGGACTGTGCTAAGGATGCTGCTCCATGCTAAATACCCATCCTTTGGCAAGCCTGCTTTATGATCAACATCTAGGGTTCTTCGATCTATTTGAGACTGGAGAGCCGCATGAGTTGATGATAACTGACATCCTCGGAGGTTTGATTACAGACTGTGCTGAGAGGCTCAGGCTTGATGTGAGAGGAGAGGGAATGTTCTTAACACCTCTTCACATATTTTGGATGAAAGATTGTAACTTTTTTTTTTTCTGCCTATCCATTCAGTCTGATTTCATCAGTCTGATTCAGACTCAGATACAGACTTAAAGAGAGTCTTGCTACCTCTGTCAGATGGGAGACTAGGCTGATTCAGTTCAGCAGTAAAGATCCCACTGACTGCAGTGAAGCAAAGGTTTTGCCCTTATTCTTAAAGAGGAGCAGTAACTCAAGCTTCTGAAGCCAATAGAAAGACCAATGGCAGCAGAGAATAAAATATCACATGGTTTATCTTCTCTTTAAATCCAGTTACTCTCTGATCAATGTTTGCTGAAAAATGACATTTAAACCATGTGAGCGTTCTTTCTTTTCCTTGGAATCATGAATTGTGCAAGCATTTGTTGACAGTGCTTGTCCTCAACAGAAAAAAAAAAAATGTCTCAAAAATTCATGACCTTTTGACCCAAGGCCAGTTCATTTGCCCCTGTGTTTGCTCATAAACCTTCAATCTTCTGGATCCTGCCCTTGGTGCTATAGAGGTGTTTCTGTCATTTCCATAGCACATCTTATCACTGTGCGGATCCAGACAGAGAAACCAGAGCTGGTGAGATATCCCTATATCCTAGTAATTCTTGACCTACAAATGGACCTGTTGGAGCCAGTGGCAGCTGACATATACTAGAAGCTTGACCTAAACTTTCCAAGGGAAGCTGAAACCAGATTAAAAAAATCTCAGGATAAGGTGTGTTTGAGAGCGTGCTTGTGCTGCTACGTTTTAGGTGGTCTCTCTAATGAAGTTTGGCGATAGTGCACATATAGGTCTATTTTCTGTAAGGGAAAAGAAGACCTCAGTGGAAAGAATTTGCATCAAGCCTACTGGATGGGTACAGCTGGGAGTAAAGCATGTACTGTTTTGGTAGACATGTACAAGACAAAGAGGATGTATGTAGGTTGCCTCTGAAGTCTCTTCTGTGAATTTGCGACATCAGCAAAAGGAAAATCAATTCTATTTTGTGAGTGAAGCTGAGTTATGAATCATGGAATAACTTTTTTTCAAAAAGAGTCTCCTTTAAAGGAAGACTTGCAGCTTTGAAAGACAAATACTATTTATGAAAAGAACACAACAAATTAAAAACATAATTAGCATGAGAATTAATGACTCTAGAACTTTTATTATGCCTGTCTGACATCCAGCAACCCAAAGAGTATTTGCACTCATAGCTGCTAATGCTTAATCTTTTTGGGTCACTGTGGGAGAATTGCTGGAAAACAAGGAAATCAGAGAAAAATCAAGACCTAACAGAAGTTATGGCATTACAGAGGCTTGCTTGAGGTGAGAGACAGTCACTTCCAGGATTGTTGATATGTGCAGAATCTACTTCTCCACAATTCCTTGGCAACACAATCTACCCTCCTAATACACACTAATAGGAGCAAAGGAAGAGTGGAGCATAATGGAGACACCATGGACACACTTTGTTGGCTTCCCTATGGAGGTGGTAATCGGACGGTGCCCTGCAGCTGATGAGTGAATGGAGGGTGGAGCAGAGTGAAGACACTGCAGCCAAACTCTGTTTGTACTCCCTGCAGAGGTGGCAACCTGGCCATACCATGCAGGTGATAAGCCACATAGTGTGATAAAGATGTCTGGTGCTGGGCCGTCAATGGTGGCAGATCGCACCCTTCTGATGGACTTTGCTCAGACTTCTCCTCATTCTAATCCTATTATAATACCAACACATAACCCCATCCGGGAAGTGACCTGCTTCCAAGGAATGACCACCCCTTACTGAGCATGCTCTCTAGATTTTTGATTAACTTGGGAGACTTTCTAGGCCAATGAATAACGAAAGTATGTATGACTAGAGTCACTCAAGCTTCAAGTGTAAAAGAAAGTATATGAAAGGTCAACTGGGAAAATGAAGGAAGTGGGAAAGAAAGAAAACAAGAGAGGAGAATAACAATGGAGGGAAATGACAAAAGAGAGAAACGGAAACCTCTTTTCTCCCCTTTGGTCAGGACGCTGCCTGAGGAGATTCCTCAAGACTGAGAGCCCTCTCCCATCTTCTGGGTGAGTAATGGTTGCACGTTTGTACACTAGGCACTAGCTAAGAACCCCACACTGTAGTAGAGAATTTCGTGTACTGACATCTGAAACCCGTTCTCTGAAATGTTGTGTTTGAATAAATCGTGCTATTTGTGAACTCGACTACTTGTTTTGAAGGCAATCGGACCTACAGTTGGCACCCTGTTGGTGAATCTGGTACTGCCAGAGTTGGGCTTATAGTTACCACAGAATTTGGTGTCCCAATTAAGAGATGAGTTCAACCGTCCCCAGTCCCTCTAACCTTTCAGAATCAGCTGGATTCATCTCTTACCAAATTTGCCCTCACCATCAAATTGCAACAGTCACTAACTCCTAATTATGATGTCCTTAAAGAAGGGATTCTCTGCTTTGATATTGTTGATTTTTTTTATTCTTGTTTATTTGTTGTTTGTTTGGTCGTGGTGTTTTTTTTAATCTAGAGCTTTTGTGGACCATCACCACTGCTATCCACAACTATATAGCCCTTGCCTTTTTTATGCACCAGGATATGACATCCCTGTGCCAACGATAGTAATTGCCTGCACAGGATAGCACTATTACAAGAGCACTTACAGGTATTCAGAACTATTTCTAACTGATCTGTGGCTGCAGAAAATGAAGAGAAGGAGCCAGAGTCATGCAAGTAGGCAGATGCTGTTGGCAACCAGTCACCTGTGCTCTGTGGGATGCAGTCTGAGAACCTCTGTTTTAATGTAGGCAGCTAGGACACAGCTGCTGCCTACATTAAAGAAAATTACCAGCAGAGCTTTGCTCACAGAGGTAATGCCAGAAAAAACTCACAAAGAGACTTTGGACTCATTTTACTTATTATTGGTTTGTGCAGCTTCAGATGTCTTCAAGCTTTAGTCCAGACCTCTCTTTTCATCATGACTGATATTTTCCTCATCCACTGTAATGAACCCCTCTCTGGGACAGCTGCTGAATCTGCTAATTTAAAGAACTGGAAATTCAGTTTAAAGAACTGAAGTTAAAGATTCTGGAACAGATCAAGCAGAGATTTCATTGGCACAGGATCCTGTCTCCTGCATTGTCTGGTGCTGGATAGAAAAAATAATATAAATAGGTTATATTCAAGGTGATCCTTTACTCTGTCATATCCATCACTCTTCCACAAAAAGGAAGTTTAGGAGCTCAAACTGTCAGCTATTTAAATCCACCACAAATACACCTGTATTTTGAGTTTTACTCCTCCTCTGGAAGCAGCAATTGTGACAACTGTCATTCAATTATATTGAAAAATAACATTTTTGATTAAATCTTACCATGTTCAAAATTAATGATTGAAACTATCTAATAGGAAAAGATAGAAATAAATAGCTTGTCTATTGCTTCTCTGGAAGAGGGCTGAAATATATGAACAGACAGATACACTACAGATCCTTCACCTCATTCTCAGAAGCCCACTGGAATACTGAAGGAGAGACACAAACAACAAACTCCATAATAAAAGCTAATTCTTTACCCTAGTGGTGGGAGAAATTGCATGCAGGTGACACAGAAGCAGGTAGGAAGAGGATAATCTTCATAAATATGCCAGAGAAAAACTATACTAACATGACTTATATTTCCTTCAAATTGATATTTTAACTTTGACATGAGCGAAAGCCTTTCCTGTAGCTCCCTAAAGATGCTGCCCTTGCCCTTTCTCTCTCTCTCTCCTTTTTCATCCATACTAAGTCATTCTGAAGCCGTGTCACTCCAGAGAAGGATCACCACTATGTAGAAGGACCTTGCACTGGTGTAGTCATTCTGCAGTGGATCCTTCAAGCACACTTGCCAGGTTCACTCAGGGGAAAATAAACAAATAAAAAAAACCCCTAAGGTCAGGAAAATTAACAGAAGCATCTTTAAAGAAGAGATGACTCAGATCAGGAGTGAGTTAGAATACAAAATGACTCAGCTGCTGAATAGGCACTAACAGCCTGGGAAAACTGGCAACTTAAAGACTGTTCTAAATAGTGGTGGAAAGAAAAACTGGGGATGGGTTTCCCAAGGTCCCCTGTAAGTCTCCATCCTTCAGTGGTCCAGCTTTTGCTCCCGGACTATAGCTAAAGATGTATTGTATGTTTATTATTATCTGTATTTGGTTTGAAAATGCTGACCTTGTTCCTGAAAAGCGTTAGTTGTCTATGCAAGGAGTGCTCCGCTACCCTGTTTTTTCAATAGCTTGAAGAAACAGTGAAAAAGAGAGAATTCAGTATTTTTACAAAGTTTCCTAGAAGCCCTACAAGACACAGCTGGGAGGAGTTGGGAACACTAACCAAGTAGAACAAGATTATAGATCAGTTGTCAGATTGGCAAAGAAGTCTTTCCTTTTTTTGGACAGATTACTTGCCTGAGGATCATTAACCGTTTAGGACATCTTGTTTTTCTTCCCATTATTTTTTGTTGCTATTGTTGTTGTTTTTAATTCCAGTGATATGAATATTAAATTCCATTATGACAAAATAATAGCACATTTGTTTTCTGAAACCAGTCTTTCATCTCTGATTAGAGAGAAGAAGTGTCTTGTTGTAATTTAATATATTCAATGGCTCTGAGAGTAAAGACTGTGCTCAATAGACACTTTTTAGGATTTCAATAAACAAATAGACACATAAAGAGTAGTCCCAATATTTAAAAATTCAGTTTGCCTTATATTTCCAGGTGTGGAAATATGTGCCCATGCAAAGGAATGGTAGGGGAAGAGGAATACCTTTCTTCTTCTGTGAAGTCTGTCTAGATCTTGGCGATAGAATCAGTTAAATGAGCATGTTTATGTGTCCATATTCTTGGTGCAGGTGCCAAATGGTTGAAATAGAGATATTGCTTCCACTACTGACTTACTGACAAGTCCTGTATTCAGTATCAGTTATGATTTAGCTATTCTTGGTTAGGTATATCATTTTTATTACTCAATTGCTTTAGTAATATGTTTCCTAGAATGAATAAATCTATAATGAAGTACTGAAATGGGGTAGGATTATTCCCATCTGTACAAAGGATGGGCACCCTGAAAAGTATATATTTGTATTTCTGTAAGGGGAGTGTTACTGTCTTACTGACTTTGAGAAGGGATTCAGCTGTATACACATGAGCATCATTTGAGATACCTTCGAGTATCCAATAACCCTGAATGGCAATGGCAAATATGAAAGCAATTCCACATGCTCCTAGAGTGATGACTTGAGGGAATATGGGCTTGGGCACTGAAGAAAGTTTGGGTTAGATGAGAAAAAAAATGGGAGGAAGTGTGGGAGTGTGCAGTCCGGAGACCTGGCTGGCAGCGGATACACCTCCCACAAGGAAGAACAGGAGAAAGGAAAAATTGGAAAGATGGAAAATCGCTATTTTCTGGAACTGATGGAGAACCTTATGTGACAGTCAAAGAATTACAGCCATACAGATACAGGAGTAAGAATGAGAAATGATTGGTAAATGTGTTTTCTATTCATATATTTTCTGATAGAAAATGAACAAACCTGGATTAAATCACATAGTTTAGGGCTTTCACTGGAAAAAAAATGAACCACTTCTACATCCAAATGCCACTCTTTAGTTTTAATTTATGTTTGATGATAGATATATCTTCTACCTCCAAATTTGATAAGAAATAGACTTTTCCCATGGAAATGTCCTTGCTAATATATTAAGAAGAGAGAGAGAGAGAAAGGCAGAAATAAAAAAATGAAAAAAAAAAAAAAGAGAAAGTTAAAAATTTCAATTGTTTTTCACTGTGAGAGAGAAGAGTTTCTTTTTGCAATGATCCCAGACACTGGACCAGCTACTCGCTAATCCTTGTTCGGGTCTGCATTCAGGTCATACTCTGTACTTCAGCAAACAACCCTACTGATTGTTTCTGTATCTCTCTTTGGCGTGCACTCCACACACATCTCCAGAGGTACCAAGCAGAACCCTCATGAGCTTCATGGACGCTCTGAAAACCACAAGCACTACCAAAGTTGCCTCAAAGCTGATCTGTACCTGCATCCAGCAAAGGTGACATCCCAGTATTTCATGGTATTATTTTGATACCCAAAGGTCACTCCTCCCTTTTCATACCATTCTCCTTCGCCATCTGATGGAGGAGGCCCTTTCAATGAGGTCCAGTTAGCATGTGTGCCCCATTTGAATTTTATAGGTTAGATTTTACACATCTAAGTTCAGCTGTCCAGAAACAGGGTGCCTTGCTCACTTCTCTCAGGTTTCTCTCCAGGAAGTAAAGATCAGCACCTGCAGAGATGGCTTGTTCCATTTGCAAAAAGTTTCCAAGGTAAGACGAAAGAAAGGCTTGTTGAAGAGCCTAGACATAGCTTACGTTACATATTTTTGCACAGCAAAACTCTTAGAAGATTAATCACACCCTTAACATAGAGTAAGGAAATCTTTACGCTATCATAATCTGTCATTTCAAGGGGTCCAGAGGAGGCTTCTCCATTTCTGGAGTTCTACCACATGTCTTTATGAATGACCTGCAGCTGCTTCACCTATCACCCAAAGCTGTAGATGACTTGTCATTCTGTTCCCCCTGTACTAAAGGGGATAATTTACCTTTATAGGCTGCTCTGAAAATGCCCAGGTTATTCTCCTTACTTCCTGAATCAGATTTAACCTCTAATCTTCACAGAGAAGATAGACTATATGCTGCACCTAACACATGCTGCTGCATGCATGCATGCATGGATGCTAGACTGCTCCTGTGCTTTTAAGGGATGATGTCCACCAATTGAAAAGGCTAGGTTGGAAGTGCATCTTCATCTGCTACCACCTCCCTCTGGAGATGAACATCCTGCTCCACCAGCAGTAGCAAAAAGATAGACAAGAAAGGTTTTGAAGCAAGCATTCATCTACATGGGAAGATCAAGCAGCTTTATGGTGTCTAGCAGGACAGAAATGGACATTGTCCCAGCTAAAAGCAAAAAGGATGGTACTGCTCAGATTTGACTAGATCATGAAATCTGGAAGTGCCTGTGATCTGTTGAGCATAATGAATAGGAACCAACAACTCTCTTGCTTCCCACTCTCCTAGTGTATCTATGTCCTGCAGGAATGGGAAAGAAGATGCTGGGCCCTAATTTTCTTCTCAAAGCAACTTTATACATTTTTTTTTCTGAAATTTGCAGTAAGCAAAAATATATTGGCCCTGTGGTTTACGACCAAGGAGCACTCTGCAAACATTATTTTTTATCACTTCATTGTTAATGGGGTGTTTCTAGAGTGTTCATGTATAAATTGACTGTTGTCTCATTATATATTTAAGCGCAACTTTTGCCTCAGTTCTGTTGTCACTCAAATACTCCCTTCAGTGCTGCATTTTACCCACTCTGTTTTCTTATATTCACTGAATGAAAACAGCAAAGAGGCCAGATTTGTTAAGAAATATATAAAAACTCTTTACAGCTGAAAATTCCTATAAGGTTAATTTCACCCCTGCAATGCACAAAATCACTTGCTATCTTAGGTTCAGTGCAACTACGAGAAAAAAAGGGAAAAAGGAAATAGCCGGGAGAAATGGAAGAAAATAATGAGGGAGAAGGTGGTACAAACTGACTGGCACATAGGTGCCAGGTAAAATAGAACCTAGTAATATATTCATATTTGTTCCCAGGAGAATCTCATGATTTTAATACAGATCCTGTATAAGTGTTTGTTTAAAAGAGAAAGAGACAGAGAAAGAGAAGAAATAGAGCAAATCAAACTTAAAGTATTACACATCTTAAAGAACAGCAATCCTGTAAATTGACAAGACAGATATAAACCTGTATTTATTTTAATTTTTATCAGCTTAGTATTGTCCTGAGTAAAATATATCCCATAATTAAGAGAATTTTAAATATAAAGCAAAATACAGCATATAGTACACTTTTCTATGGCATATGTTTGGTATAAAAAATGTCAGTTGCGCCTGGGAACAGGCTCCCAGCAATGCTTACCATACTTGCAATTCCAGCTTCTTTGGAATTAAAAGGTTGCTATAACAACATGATGCATTTATTCTCATATAGCTTTCCTTTGCTTATTTTTATCATCAGTTTTAGAGTATCAGTTGCCATAACAACGGAATGTAGTGTCTTAAATGTCTCCTTTTGTGTATATTTATGAAATATAATTAAAGGCGTAGGATATGGGATTGAGGTATGTTTTGGGGTGGATTAATTCACACCTCTCTCATAAAATATCCCAATGCTATCACTAGAAATAGGAATGAATTCAGATAGGACCGGCTTTGTGATGAAATTTCCTCTTGGTGTTGTAAATATATTTAACTTTGCAATACTTCTATTGTTAATTAAGTGTTGATGAGTCTGCTAAGTTATAAGCTGTCAACATGGTTCACTCTCTGTATCTTATTCTAAGCTGTGATTTCTATTAATTACAGTTGTGTTTCTCTTCTTATTAGCTAAGCTGATCATTCTCAGAGGAATATTATTCTTTCATGAGTGGAGAAGACAATAAAGTCATCCAGTCTGTTATCCTGTCTTTCAACAGAGATTGACATACAGATTCTTGGCACTAGATTCAGGTATTCCCACTGTGGTAGTGATGTGACCTAAAATCTTCTTGGAGTCATAACTGGGGAATTTGTCCCTCGACCTTCATTCCTCACAGCAAGAATATGCAGACAGTGGTTGGAGAAGCTGAAACAAAGCTTCCACTTTCTCAAATGTTTCAAAGCTGCCTGAAACTACTGTGATTTAGTGCAGTACCAGGACATTTGCATTCCGAATTGTGTAAAGAAAATGTGTATGTTGCTAGAGATGAGCACTACCCTCCATGGAGATATGTAACCTGTTCCTAGTCTACATCTTCTTGAGTGTGAAGTCATCAAATTCACAGATGCTGATGTTCGTAGTAGGACAGCTCAGCACCTGAATTCTCCTTATTCTTTACACTCTATACTTATTTCACATTTATCCTGTTTCCATTAAGTTTCTTTCCACCTCTGAGATGAATGCTAACTCTTTGTGGTCAGCGGTGGCTGCTCCAGGGAAGAAGGCTGCATCCTGACTGAGAAGCAGGAGACCTCCTACAGGTACTTCAGTTAGCTTGAAGGGACCCACAGCCAGGAGGACCAAGAAAACGGCTTAGAGAAATGTAACACAGGAAGAAGCAAAGTAGACACAGTATGATAACTGAGTTTCTCAATATTACTTTGTGAACAATTACTGTGGAAAGAAAGCAGAGATTTCTGGAAATATTTTTGTGGAAAATATTGTATGAACAAGGGGTCATAAACTTTGGTATAGATGGAATGCTATGCGAAAATGGGGTATAAAAATGATCTCTGTCCTCTGTGTTCATGTCTGTATGAGCATGAAAACAATCTTGAGTGAAGGAACAGTTAAATACAGAAGTAGAGATACTTTTGATTTCAATCTATCTTCAACATTGACACAGAACCATATATGTAAATTACTGTAATTACTGCAACAAGGCTGGTGTCACATTTTTCACATCTATGTCTTAGGAGTGAACTGAGCTCCAGATACTACAGATTATAAGGTATCACATGCTGATTCTCTGCATGCTTATCAGAGGGATTCAGAGATACAAAAGCCCAGCTGGCACATTCTGTGATTGTCAAGTTGCAAAAGATTGGTCTCCATTCTCATTCTTCTGTTAACAACCAAGATCGTAGGGCTTTGGCAGAGGTCTCCACTGCTGCCAACTCTTCAGTGCCTGTTTCAGGTGTTTATCACTGTGTATCAGTTTATCATTTGATGACTGCAAATTTTCAAATTTTTCAGACTCTAAACTTTTCTTAGTGAGCCCTGGCATGCTGCTCTGCCACAGGATCCCAAAATTCTCTGGGATGCACGGACGAAAACCACCATGTTTTCCACCAGAGAGGACCTCTGATAGACTTCCTCTCTATGTTAAATGCAGTTAAAATTCAACCCTGTCTTAACATGAGTAGCACTTAGACAGAAAAGTTGATCATCTGAAGACTTGTGATTGTGTAGGAATTTCTCAGATACCTATGACTGATTTATTCCTATATAGGGCTACATGTTTAAAATGTAGGCATATCTGTGTTCACTTTAGGTACTAAGTAATCACAGAGTACCTGAGCTTTAGTGGGTTTGGTATCCTCCTAGAAGCCAGAATGAGGACCAATTTTAAAAAATAATTCAGAAGACTACAGTGTTCTCACCTTGCAGTAGTGAACTGGTATCTCACCGTCTTCGCTCCATCTCACTCCTTCACAGTAGCAGATTTCCTAAAGAGAGACAGATCTTTCTGTTAATATAGTGGTTACATATCTGTGGTTTCTTCTTAGCAATTTAAATAAAATGAGGATTATCCTCTCATCCCCCACATACATGCAAATTGCCAAGACCAAAATGCCATTCATTATTCTCGTTAGAACTTCAATAGCTGCCAGGCTGAATGTGATCCTGGAGTTCATGGCTAAAGAGAAGCAGCTGGTTACAAGTTATGCAGCAGTGGTCTGTGGCCATGTGTGACTAACATGTGGCTACAGGCATGCACTATGGAAGTGAGGCACTCAAATTCAAGGGCAAATGTGCTGCAGAAGCTGGATAGTCTCTGATAGTCTGATTCCTAGCCTGGGAGCTGCAGGACTAGATGTTTGTAGAGCTGCAGTTCACTGTGCTGTTCATTGATTCAATAGCTTGAATAAATGTGCTATATTTTGAGGATTCAACCTTTGAGTTGTTGTCAGAATCTTTGGCATAAGCTTATCTCTATGCTAACATGTCAAAGAGCGGTAGGAGCTGGTTGTTCTCCAGAAAAGGAGACAGGAGTCAAAGGAGCACAGCGCAAAGGACAGTGGCCTCATTGACCAAGACATGCAATGCCTGAGAAAGCCAAGTGGAGCAAGTATGGTGAAGGTAACCAGGATCAGCCACGAATCCAGTGTTTCCAGGCAAGTCCATAGTGACAAAGCCAAAGCAAGAAGTCAAGTCAGCAAGGCAGGATCAGGATCAGCTAGGTACAAGCTGCAAATAAACATACCTACGATGTAGTTTAAGCAAGAAGAAAAGGCAAGGACTTGAACTTCAATACAGCTACCGAAGCAAAGGAGAACAGGAAATCCCTTGCTTGTCATTGGTTGTCAATTCAAGATTGGGATCCTTTATCTTCTTTAGAAATGCTCGTCTTCTTCAGGGGCACAGTTTTCGTCCCAGTGCAGAAACCCTCCACACACCAGCAGAAACAACTTAGCAAACAGAGTTAAGTGTTGGCCCTTAAGTCAGAAAGGAGAGAAATGAAATGTTCTGCATGAGAAGAGCTTCAGTGATATGAGTGGCAGATTGGAATCATTTCTGAATGTGACACCATGAGGGAAAAACAAGTTCTCCTAAATGCTCTTTAAGCCAGTTCCCAGTAAGGCGGCAAGCTGTTATGCTAGAGTTCTTCAATATGTCTCACAACAACAAGTACCAGCCAGAAGACAGCTATTAATTTTTTAAACTGTATATTACTGGAGTTGAACCTACTTGTTTTGCAGGTTCTGGGGCTTAAACACTCTCACCTTGGTAAGTATGTCTTTCATTTTTAACAGCACAGCTAAACATCTTTATTGGAAAAGGTATAGCCTTGAAGAGAAAGACTATAATAGATAATCCTAGTAGCAAATGTGGAAATTGAAGCTCTATAGAACTGATAAAAGAAATGAAGACATTTCCTCCTGATGCTGAGAGTCAATCATTACTGCCTTGAAATGTGAACCCCGTTCCATAAGATAATGACCTTGTTTAAACTTCTGTTCACATGCTTATGTAATCTACCTTCATATTAGAACTTTGCAAATATATATCCTTGGAGACCGTAGTACCGTTCAGTATGGAAAGGATTTCCAATGAACTTCTAGTCCAATCTCAAAGAGAGTTAACACCAAATTTGGACCAGATTGCAATACATCCCCTGCTTTTCCTTGGCAGGGTTATCAGAAGATGAACAAGGAATACTCACCTGCTGGCTCTTTAAATTGTACATTTCAGACTGATTTTTTCTTTTCAATATGATTCCTTGATCTCCTGTAGACTCAAAAACAATCACTGGAGCAGTTTCTCCCCTCAAAAAACAAAACAAAACTCCTCAGCAGAAGAATATTTGTCCCTGGATTCTGTTGTGCATTATAAAAACTTTTACCTGTCATTCAACTCTCCTTCTCAGGCTATGCAAGGACATTGTGTGGAGGGAGAGGAGGAAAGGGAGGAAGAAGGTGCCAGGCTATTCCTCATGACTGAGGAGATGAAAATAACCTTGGCGTCATCTGAATTCTGCCTTGTGCTATGCTATGTATCCCTTGGAGCTGGATTAGGTTTCCACTGACAGGCTACGGGAGATAGAATTTTCATTAGAATTAGAGAAAGAATGTCTATTAGATAGATATGGCTCCTTATCTCTGTCTTGTCTACTCCTCAAACTGTCTGAGTGCTATCTCTCCTTCTCCTTGCCCACTCTTACAGTTCCTCTGCTCATCAGGTTTGTCTTGCCCTCTTCATTTCTCCCTGGGCTCCTGCTGTACAGATAAAAAAGTTACTGTTGCCAGACCTAAAGTGCTATTGCATGTCATTCACTTTCTAAATTCTGATTTCAAACAAGGCCTTCTGCTATGAAATGACTTCACTAAGTAGTATGCAGGTTGTGCAAATGTACAATGTGCCTCTATTTCAGCAAGCACAGCAAAATTATAATGAGACTAATTTTTGAGAGCATCCCTGTTCTCTTCCTACTGGCTTTCTGATTCTGACTTTCTCAAATGGAGCCAAGTGGCGAAGGCAATGAATTTGTACTCTGGTATCTGACGTCCTAGACATTTTAAGGACACTCTGACCCCTGAAGCTTTTTACACTTTAATTGAGACATGTACTGCAAAAACAGGAATGGCCACTAGACAAAATTGCATGCTTATTCCTTCACAGTGTTTTTATGTTACCTGTCAGAACTGTAGTCTGTGTGCATTACTTCTGGCTGCACAGGTAGCTGTGGAAGCATTTGTTTGAGAACCACTGCCCTTCAAAGTACCACTCCTGAAGGATAACTGTATGGTGAAATTATAACTTTATTCAGAATACATCTTAGCAGGCAATGCCTGAGGAATGCTTTCTAACATGATGAAAATGCCATTATTATTTCAGAGATGTTAACTGTTCTGGACTGATCACTCCCATCTTCATAGAAAACATGATTATATTTCCACAGATGTACTTTGGCTAATAAAGGAAAAGAGATAATGTTGCCTCCTCCCCTTACTTTGTCATATCTCATTTCTCTAATAGTTTTATATGACTAGCAGTTAATCAATAAAAAGCATCCACAGAACCACTGTTCTACACATTTGTTATTACAACATATAGTTGCATCCTATAGAGCAGAGTGTAAAGCTGAAAGGAGGCTAGAAAAAGAGAGGCAATAGCTAATTTGTTCAGAGAGAGAATATGGCTATATTGTTTGATCCCTGTCAGGGAACAAAAGCAAAGTTGGGGGAAGATACAGAAATGCACAAAGGAAGCTTGAATCAAATCCAACAACACAATTTTTAACAGAGAGGAGAAGGAAACTCCTATTCAGATAGAAATGACGTTTCTAGGCAAAATTAAAAATGCTGTTATTTCTCCACCAGTCATCATCTATTCTGACAGCTTTTCCAAGATGTTAGTAAATGCCTCTGCAAAACATAACCTATTATTTTATGTTTTGCAGAGAAGTTATTCTCCATGAGAGAGGATACTATGGGTTCTGGACTTGGTATAGGACTCTTAATCTCCTAGATTTTAGAGTAAGTTATTGGTGTTGGGGCTTTGTACTCACAAACATGTAATTCCTTATTGGATTCTTGTTATTAGGAATGTTCCCTGTGCAGTAAATGTTTATTTTCTTGTCACAGTTTTCTGGTGGCACCAAACTCACGAAAAACTGTGATTTTAAGACAATATATTGAAGCTGTATGGTGTAACCTTCAAAATCTCATGCAAAACAAAAGGTTGTTTCTACTTCACAGCAAGTTAAGTTACAGTGGACATTAAAACATTGTGCTGTTGCTCTGTCTTTTATAACAGGACACTAAAATTGCAAAGAAAAAAATAATCAAAATGAAAGACTAGAAGAACACTTCACACTTGTTTTTTAAAAAATCCCCTAAACTCCTTTTTCCTGAAATTTTTAAGTTTTGGTCAGTCAGCATTTTCAAAAGAAAATTTTTATGGTAGAAATTAATCATCAGCCCTTCATGTTGTTCCTGTGAGCAGGATGATATCTGTATTTTTGAGCCCAACAAGTCAGAGTGCATTCTCTGGCACCTTTGAGTGACTGCGTCAGTTCCAAAACATATGCAACAGTCAGCACCATAGTTGTTTGCACTTTCACTTCCTACATATCCAGGCCCCTCCAAAAAATCTGCTAGCTGTGCTTCGTAGAAGAGCAGTTCATGAAATAGAATCAACATAACTCCCAAGTGCAGCATTTTTCAGAGTTTTCCTAGAGGCATCAGGAACTCTAAGCATAGATCTACTTTTATAAAGAATATACACTCTGCAGTGAGTGGTAATTCTGACATATCGGACAGTCATTTTGCATTTCTCTTCTTCAGCCACTGGCAAAATAATGTTACCATCTATCACATCTCTCTGTTGTCAAGACTAAAATTCACTACCACTCGGTCCCTTAATTCTCATTCCATACTGTTCTCTCAGAGCCTTGTTCTGCCAGGGAAGCCCTTTTAAAACTGTGGGATCTTTAGAGGAAGTGTTTTGAAGGACTATCAATGTTGAAAGAAAAAAAAAAAGACTTGAAAGCTAATCTAAGTTCATGTAATAGAGAAGATTCAGACAGTTCTGTGATCAAATGAGATTCTGCATTAAGTACATGGCATTGAAGATTCATCTCTAGGCAGAAGTCATATTGCACTGCTTTCACCTCTGCACAGCACAATTTAAAATTCACCAAAGTTTTAATCTTTGAGAGCTTGCTTGCTTCTCCTCCCCAAAATACTTTTCTTTCTCTTTTTTTCTGTAATGAATATGGCTGTATTTGGCTTGGTTACTGTCCTCATGACCTGGACACCTCCTGTGTCCCTAAGATATATTTACAGATGTTTGCTGGTCCTGCCTTGCAAAGGAGGAACTAGGAAGAGCTATGAGTGGCATGAATATCAAGTGCCTGTATCATTAACTGCATGGACTGAAACGAGTTCTGCAGAGCAAATACCCACTACCTCAGCTGTGCTGTAGACATTGGCAGTGTAGATATCGGTGACCTGCATGGATATTTTATGATGCTTCCTTTAACTGTAATGTTTTCCTGTATCCCTATACTTCTCCAGGCTCCCACTGGTTAACAAGATAGGTTTATTTTTAGAGGGAAAAGTCTGTACTATTGGGGTTTTTTTGGCACAAGAAAACCGCTTCTCAGAAACATATAAGATAAAGAAGCAAGCTGGGCCATTACACATATACCAGACGTGCATATCACAACTCACAGTTAGATCTTACAAATGAAGCAGAGAACTTGTTTCATTCTGAGAAGACATGTTTCTCTCAGGATGCAGTTATTGATTTCCTTTTGCTTTCAGAGGAGCAGGAGACTCCGTTGTGAGACTGCCTCTTGGCTGGTCTGCCTACTTTAAAATCAAAGGGGAAGAGTTTAAGTTGAGTATGTGGGAAGGGCAAGCTACAGTGCATACACTGTTCTGCAAGAACATCTCTGGATTACCTTGCAACAGTCTAGACCTGAGGCAGAGCAGAAAGTTACTGGGCTTACCAGACAAGGAAATATCTAGGCAACCTCTAGAAAATACTAAAGCAGCTCTACAGATAAGGACCTGCGCATCCTGGTGATCACAAGCCAGCAACGTGCCTTTGCAGCCAAGAAGGCAAACAATCTCCTGGGGCATACCAGGAAGAATGTTGCCAGCAGGCCTTTGGTGAGGCCACATCTGCAATATTGTGTGCAGTTCTGGGCTCCCCAGTGCAAGAGGGATGTGGAACTACTGGAGAGATTCCTGCACAGAGTGACAAAGATGATCAGGGATCTAGAGCATCTGTCCTGTGAGGAGAGTCTGAAAGGGCCAGGCCTGCTCAGCCTGAAGACAAGGTTGAGAGGTGATCTTATACTGATAAGATATAAGTGTATAAATACCTCAAGGGAGGATATCAAGAGGAGAGGGTCAGACTCTCTTCAGTGGTGGCCAGTGAGAGGACAAGAGGCCATAGCCACAAACTAAGTGTAGGAAGTCCCACTTGAGTTTGAGGAAAATTTTGAGGAATTTGAGGAAAAACTTCTTGACTGTCGCAGAGCACGGGAACAGGTTGCCACAAGAGGCTGTGGAGTCTCCTTCTTTGGAGATATTCAAAAACCGCCTGAATGTGACCCTGTGTGGCTTGTGAAGGGAGGTTGGACAAAATGATCTCCAAAGCTCCCTTTCAGCCTTAATCATCTTGTGATTCTTACTACTCTTACCTCCCTCAAGTCTTCTGTCATTTCCAGTAAACCAGCAAAGTTCCCCAAGGTTGTTCTGAAGCTCAGGATGGTGTAATCCCACTTTCAGAGGTTGGGGGAGAAAGTTGCAACTAGTCTTTTTCACAGTCTTAGGATAGACCAGGCCCAACAGTTTGGCTCTGTTCACTGATTAAAGTGCAATGCAAGTAAGAACGAACATGTTCTTACTCTGCATGTTTCCTGGAGGATTCAAAGTATGTTATAGTAGATAAATGCCCAGGAATCCTTCAAGAGACGATCTGTCCCTTGTGAGAAATGGAAATTTTAAGCTAAAAAGCAATAGCAAGAAGTATGGCCTAATATTATGACCTCATTTAGCCTTTAAAATAGAAGCTAAAGCAACACTGGCAACATGTCCATTCTCAATGTAAAACATAAACAGAAGGACAAGATAAGTGCATTCTGCACTAGGGCAAAAGGGAGTTGACAAGTATCACCTTAGTCTCAGGGACAACCTCTAGGACTACTAATTTTTGAAGAAAAATGCAACTAGTCATCAATGAAAAAAATAGCTTTGAGAGCTGCTATTTTCTTAGGACCTTTGTTACAAGTGTTTTAATACATAGAATACCTCCAGAAATTCAGAGCTACTCACCTTAGACTGTCCTATGAAGATATGGAGGAAGTAAACAAGAGGAAGTAAATGTCACCTCCAAGCTTAACCACTAAGCAGTGAAATAATAGCAGGTCTCTATACCCTTACAGGACATTTTATGTAGGAAGGATGAATAATCTATGGAGGAATAATTACTAAATCTGTACCCCTTTATTTCAATTTCTGTCCCTTAGGAAGGTATTTATGAGTACTTACCTATTTCATCATTATTACATGTTGATAATGAGTGATATTCTTCCCTCAGTATGTGTAAATCATGGTTCAGATTAACTGGGGCTTTCTGGTTGTGGAAAACAGCTATAAATTTGGTTTAGCCAGCCAACTTGGGTTTAGGGCTTGTTGCATTACCACAACAACTCAAAGCAATTAAGCTAATACTAAGGAATCTGGCCTTAAATATCACCAGAAAAGAACAGTTTATGGTTTGAGACTATTAGAAAGGCCAGTGCTTTTAGAACCATCTCTGGTACCCAGAGATCTTTATATTACCTGTTCAGACTCTCTAAAGACCTCCTTGATCCAAAGGCCTCTCATGCCACTGAAAGAGTTAAACTGATCTTGTCCAAGTGCTAATAACAGAAAAAAAAAATAAAAGAAAAGATTCAACACAGAAAGCACTGAGGCCTCTGAATTCCCATTAACAATTTGTGAAAATACACAGTGCAGTCTCTGCAGAATTAGCTGAGCAAAGCCCACACTATGTTCTCAAAATATAGATTAATATCTTTTTCCTATAACAGGCAAATCACAGCGCGTGAAAGAATGAATAGTTTTCCAAATATAGTTTAACTTAGTTAAATTCAATTCAATCAACCTGGACTAAAACAGAGTACTTCATGTGGTGAGCTTACTGTGGTGATTTATCTTATTTGGCACAATAATCCAGACTGGAGCTAATATTTTCAGATCTGCTTACTACTAATTTTGCATACCATAATAGAGAGTATATAACAGATTAGCATAATGTTAGTATAAATCAGCCTCAGGTCTAGTTAAGATCAGGCTACCTCTGCTACCCTAGGACTACTTCAGACAGTAAACTGCATCTTTCCCATTTTCTTTCCTGACATCCACATTTACAGGGTCAAAATGCCCATAAGCTAAGCGGCATGCCATAGTCCAGCCAGTTCTGAATCAGCTGGTAAATGCAAGCAAAGTCCTCAACATCAGTAATAGCACAGAAATAAACTCAGTTCTACAGAAATAGCATGGATTAAAAAGAAAAAAAGTGTTTCTACTAAAGTAGAAGTCACCTTTCCTCACAGAGTTCATGTTTCTGACTGTAACCAATCCGAGTTTACTGTCTGCAGTTTTATCTAATTTCTATAGGCATCTGACTTTGCTTTAGGAATAGAAAAATAAAATAATTAACCTAAATTTACACAATTTAACTTGTTCCGAGTGGTAAAGTTTGGAGCCTTAAGATGAAAGTTTTGATTGGATCCACATGGTATTTGCACAAACAACAAAAAGTAAATCCTATCTAATCCACTAGTAATTACAGTGCCTTTCTTTTCTTTCAAGAAGCTATTATGGTAAATTTCACTGATAATAAATGCTGGGCAAGAATAAAATTGTCTGTTCCTGAAAATATTTCACAGGGCTTTTGCATTGTTTGTGTTCATTAATTTTTTTGTTTGTTTATTTCCTTAATTTTAAGCAAAAAACTAAAGTGCTGTGTAAAATTAATTCAGGGGTTTTATTTTTGGTTTTGTCAAAGCTCCTTTGGATAGTAGTAAGAAGTCTCATTTTCATTCTGAATATTTTTAAACCCTAAGACAGCAAATATACTATGAATATTTAAAGCATAATAATATGATGGTATGTAGTTATATCCTTGTCATGCTTTAGTTACTTTTTCAAGATATTAAGCAAATAAAGAGTTGTAGCAAAACAAAACATTTGAATGCCATGGTTAGAACCTTTTTAAGTGGAAAACTTAGACCCTATGGTAACATCTATCTTTTTGTGATTTTTATTTTGTTTTGGTTTTGTTTCCCTGTCTTTTCATCTGTCCCTCTTGGACTATAGTCAAATCTGCATGTTCTAATGAGAAAACACTGAATTACAAAATTCCTGCACAGTGCTGTTGAGTAGACACATATTTCAATTCTGTCACTTGAAAACAAAATATTTTCTCACCTCTGATATTCAGTTTTATTTTGCTGCAGACATTAAAGAATGATAGTGAAGGACACAAATGTGAGAAGGAATAAGGGTAAGTATAATTAATTATACCTTAGTATATTTAAGTATAACTTTATCAGTTTAACCCTATTTGCAGTAGGTCTAAAATTCTTGTTCAGTACAGTAGAAAATATATTTTGGGATCATTCTCCTAGTAAAAACATGAATTATTTTGATCTAACCTATCTAGTCAGTTTACTTCTGTTTATTTACATGTTGGTCCAAGGAAAAATATAAATACAGCACAAATCAGGAGTAAAAGTTGACAGATTACTGTACGCGCATACAAAATGCACTGGATAAAGTATTAGTGCCAAGCTTACAAGCAGCATCATTTCCATATTATATATCACAGACTTTTGGAATTTAAGCCATCTTTTTGATAAATGTCTTTAAGCAGCAGAGCAGGAAAATACTGTGTTTACCAGTGTGTGCAGAACTGAAAGATTGCCAAAGGAGCTGGGGGGCACCTGGCAATGAACAGTGCCAAATTTTGCTCAGTAAAGTTGTAGAAAAGCAGGCACACTGTGTGGAAGCCTCCTGTATAATCACTGTTGGCATCGGTTAACTTCTCTGTTATCATCAGTTCCAAATATCCTTTCAACATCTTTCTTCTAGGCACAGAACTTCCTTTTGTTTCCAATCTACTGCAATTTTATGCCACGCTGCCACAAACAAATGCGAAATCAATTCTGAGTTTTTCAGACCGCACTTTTCTTTCATTGGGAGTTAGCAAAACTAATGTCAGTGCCAGGGTGGCTGACCCTTATTTAAAATCTTCATCATTTAGAGAAAGGACTAAATGTTGCAGGAAGGGTGGAAAATATTAGACTGGAGGTGATAAACACACTGAAACATCGTCTGAGATCAGTTAATAATATTATTTCAGCAGCCACTCCAGGTTAGACCAGAAATTACTGCTCTAAGAATTAGATAGGCTTCAGATCATGTCAAAATGTGATGTGGAATGCAAGAAAAGATCAAAATACAGTGGGCAGAATAGATATTTGTGACAAGTGCTGTCACTTGCAAAACTTCCACTCAGTACTTCTGCTTGGCTTTTAGGCACCTTCTTGGGCATCATCAGCTAACTAAGAACACTGAAGAAAACTCAACAAGTGCCTTTCTAATGGCAAGTAGAGCACAGAAAGTCTTTCAATACCCTGTCTTCTCCTGTTCCTTAAGACAAATCCTATGTCTCCCAGCCAGTCTAACTTAAATTTGATATATTAAGAAAGCAGAAAGAAAAGATGTCAAAGAGAACTTGTGTGAGACATAGCTAGTCATAGATACTATACGGTAAAATATATAGAGACAAAATGCTTACTGAAAAGAAGAGACTCAGTGTCTTCCTGCTTAAAGAAGGTGTCTATTTGAACAGTGGGTTTGGACTAGGTGATCTCTATATGTCTCCTCCAAAATCAACCATTCTGTGATCCTGTGATTCCAAAAGAAAGAAGGAATATGTAGGGTTTTTTAATCCCTGTTTGTCAAGGAGGTTTAGGCATTTTCTTCAAAGTCATTTATTCTTGATGTCATCAGTTCTTTTTCTCTTTTATGCTTTTCTTTTGCTTTCTGGATTTATCACTTCTGCTATGTAGACACGCAAAGTTCTTTAGTGTTTACTATCCTCTCCAGACGCTCCCTTCTTTTGTGTCTTTCTTACAAACACATGTACAGTCACATTTTTAATATACTCTGCTTCTACAGTAATGCTTCCATCACACAGAATCTAATACTGTCAGTATATGCTCTGCTTGTATACCTATTATACAATTTTCTTCTGCTTTTTCTCCAACCCTAAAACCCTTCTCCTGACAAACTGATAGATTAAGGCCTTCCAACCCTACTTTTTTATTTCCATGTAGGAAGAAATCCTCTTTATGTGCCAGGCAACACTTTTCTACTGTCTCCTAATTAAGTTACTATCTTCAGGCCCATTCTGAAGATGCAGGTAATATAGTTTTTAAATCCCTGTTACCACTATTGTACTTTATATTAAGCACACTCTGTCACAATATCTACTAAATTCATTATGGAACAACAAAACAGTGCTGTCTGGCTTACAGGATACCTTACATTTAATCAACTATGCACTGGTAGTAAAAGAGAAAATGACCTGTCAAATATGGGATGATGATTTTTTAATTAAAAACATTGATAAATCTTGTATAGAAGAGGCAATAATATCTCATTAAAGTACCAATACAGGATTATGTAGAATACATTTTAATAAAGAAAAAAAAAAAGGCAGAAAGACTAACAAAAATCTTCATTCTCTTCATTCTGTTTTTAAAAACATGTCTGAATACCAAAACCCAAGCAATACACCAGCCACAATCAAAACATTAGAGTGAATACCCAATTTGCGCAATTTGCTGCATAAATATTACCAATCCTGAGCTGTTGTTTATTGCTAGAGCAAGGATTCTGCTTTTCTCACCTTGTCCCAGGAATATGCAAGCTTGGTGGCAACTCTCCTTTTACAGATACTAACTTAGCCCTTGAAGGAGGAAAGTATTCTTAAATTCTTCCAAGCCTGAAAATCTCAGTAAAGTCCAACCTACTTAATTCAGGCAAGGAAGTAGAATGAATAGCTCTCTCCAGACTTTAACACACTGCCCATAGAAAACATCACAAATAGTAATTAGCCCTAGGCTCAGCATCCAATGGGCCACAGTATTACTTAACTATATTTTCCACAGACTTCTGCTCAAAGTGCATGTTCAGTAAAGTAAATATAGCTACTTTGTAGCTATGCTTCCCATACATATCTAATCATGGTCCACTGACTGCCTGTTTCACAAGTAAAACCTCCCCACTTTACAGATAAGATATCACAAAGAGCTGATTCAGATTCACAGCCAGCACAAGAACAGACCATGCAAATCAAAAACTAGAGACTAAGCTCTCCATCTCTTCAACCCCCTGCTACCTGTGCAGGGTCTTTGGAGGAGTAGGTCTTCCAGGCGAAAGCTCACAGAATCCAGAAGGTCCTTTTCAGCATCCAGGTCCAGATGCCTATCGCCAGCACATAGGAGCAGGATCCGTTGCACACCATTTCCATACCTCTGTGTCCCAGTTTCGTTGAGAAGGAAAAGTGGGCAGACAGTCCGAATGAGAGCTGTGGAACTAGCCTAGTCTCCAGGGTAGGTATTGGGGAGATTGAGATCTCAGGACATATTAAAGCCCCTGTCTCCTGCAGAAATTTCTTTTCTTTCTTTTTTTCTGCTTTGAAAATAGTGATTACCTTGTGCATAGCCATAGGTCCAGGGAAGGGATCATTCCACGATTACTTGGCCCTCCTGAGTCTGCATCTGAGATACTGTGTTCTGTTTTGTAGAGCATCACTAAGACAGCTAAATGGTCGGAGTACATCCTGTACAAGGAGAGTCATCTTGACTGTAGGGTACGCTGCAAGAGTCCTAGTTGCTTTTGCAGAAGGATACAGTTCTCATGAGTTTCACTGGTCTTATCTACTAGTTCTCACCTAGTAGGTCTCACTGGTCTTATCTACTAGGTCTCAGCAAACTTCTTGCATGGTTAGAAGTATTGCAAGCCTACAGTTAGGACTTTAGATTGAGCTCCAAGTGTCCTGAGTCAGAGAACGTGTTTAACATCTCACTCTTGACCTCCAATAGCTTTTGCAAACTGGACTCAGACTAAGAGCCCACTGATTCAGGAAAAAAAAAAATTCAAAACAAAATTTACTCCAGGTTTTCTCAACCTCTGCTGGATAAGCCTTTCAGAAATACAAAGGCCACTGAGGAGTGTCAATTCCACAGCTTTCTAATTGGATTTATGCTCCTAAAATGTAACAGTGTTGGAGATGTACAAAACCATGCTAGGTACAATCCTTTACAGTCTGCTTTAGCTGACCCTGCTTGAGCAGGGAGTAGACCAGGTGACCTCCAGAGATCCCTGTCAACCTCAATTACACTTTGAATCTGTGAAAATGCTTAGAATCTGAAGCAAGGAATTCTAGGAGGAGATTAAGTAGCTCTTTAAAACTAGGCAAAACAGCAGAAATACCAAAGAAATCCTGAGTGTGATATTATGTTGCATCAAATACCTGACCACCCGCTTTTCTCTTACTGAAAATGGCTTTGCTTCCCTTCAGCTATACTGCTTTTCACTTCAGCTCATCACAGCAAGGAGATCCTCTTGCTTACTGTGGATAATTTTCCTCTGGTCATGGCCCTGCACCAATAACTGGAGAGAGAAAAGAGGAAAAAAAAAAGAATTGCTGCATTCGTCATAGAAGAAAACGTGAAGGTGAGACAGGGATAGTAGGTGGGATATCGGTCTGAAAAGATCTGGGAAATTGTTTCAGATGGTTTCTGGCATTTCCTAAGTCCTTTAGGGGCTCCATAATATGTCCAGCTGAGAAGGTTCTTTCCCCTGCTTATCTTGCCTTCTCTTACATGCAGTGTTTACACACATTTGACACATAGGCCTGAAAAGCAAGGCTGGAATATAATTTTCAAAATTTTTCAAAATTGTATCAATGAAAGCTTCTGTAGTTTCTTTTTTAACTCCAATTATGCTGGTGTTATGCCTTCTGAAGGGGAGAAAATACCCTCTTTAGGTATCTGGTGAAAAGCTGTTATGTCACGTAAGTGTCTTTTATTCCTGTAAAATAGGTACAGCTGTTCTCTGCTCTGTGATCTGAGCCCCAGATGTGAATGCTTGAAACCCAGAGTTGCTGCTCTGCAGGGAGACAAGGAGATTGTTCCATTTCAGAAGGAAAAGCTGAATTGGATAGGACTGGACAGAAGAGCAAAGGAAAGAGGGAGCGAGTAGGGGGCATAAGGGAAAGGATTTTATCTTGTGTTAGAGTCTCTTTTCCTGAGTCCTGTAGACTGATTCCCTGGCACAGAGGAATTTCAAAAAATTGGGCCAAAGGTAGTTCCAAAGGTGTCAGAAATACAGACTTTTGTTTGAGTTGCAAAAGGCAAAAGCTGTTGGAGTGGAGGACAGTCAGGGCCAACTACCCATCATCAGTAAAGCTGATATAATTACAGAGGGGAAGGTGTGGGAACCTGAGGTCAGAGCTTTGCACTACTAGATGCTGGAAACAAGTGTACCTGAATTACTATAATGTAAACCATCAGCAACTTGAAAAGGATATAAGGAAGTTATTAAAGCCTTTTTCCTACAGCAAGGTCCAGCTGTGGCTTTATTTTACTTATTGCCATATCTCCCTATGAATTCTTCCTTTGCTACGAATGTGGATTTCTTGCCAGTCAACAGCATAGTATCATATTGAAAGGTAACACACAAGAGGTTGTCCAAACCTTTGGCCTGGGATTGGGCCAGTGGTTTGTTAGCTCTGGCCTCTGGTGAGGCAAATACCTCCATCAGGACAGTTGCTTTAGGAAAGGATCCATAGGCAGGCGAAGCTCAGCACCACTCAACTGCCCATCAGGGTTGGGCAGAAGGGCTCTGTGACAGATGCCATCTGCGTGACTGGGGAAGGCCACCAAGCTGCACGACTACTGCCACATTGCGCATACGTCACTGAGCTCTGCTGGCAGGGGTGGTGCCCCAAGTTCTGCTGGGATGTCTGCATCTAGGACCACATTGCTGTTACACAGAGAAGCGACAAAGTCCCACAGAAAGAGAAGGAGGAATTCTGCTTTCTTTCATCCCTTTCTTCCCCTGCCCCCTGGAAATTTCAGCACTTCATTTTTATTTTATCTTGGAATCACTGCTATTCTCCTTTTTCCTGGGCGTGGGCACTGCAGCAAGCAGGCTGGGGCATGAGGCCATAACTTCAGCTGATGCACAGAGCGGAGGCACAGAGTCAGCCCACACTTCTGGTTGTCTCCACTCTTCATAGCCTCTTGCTAGAGTATCACGACTTGACATTATTGTAATAGTGTTTTGGAAACACAGGAAAGGATGCATTTAATTATACATTACACTTGCAGACTGTGGGGCTGACAGCCTGTTTTTAATAACCAGACACTCAGTAATAATCAAGCAAACCTTTGGAGTCGAGCTGAAGTGTCAGCTAGGAGGAACATATCAATGCAAAAGATGCAGGGACTTACGCAAGTACATGAAAAATGACCAGCTACAAGCCTGGGAGTGGGCCAAGGACCTCAGTATTACATTACACAGCAAGTTAGTAGGTTGAAATGTGCCTTGAAGCTGAGCTGCCCTACCATTGACTGCCCAAGGACTGTAAGGAAATCATGGTGTTTGGAAACTTTACCTTGACAGATAGCTGAAGAATGGTAGCTCCATTTGTTTTTCCCCTTTTCACTTCACCACCTCCCCCAAGATCCCTCAATATCTCCCTTCCCCCCATTCAACAACCATGTAGACTCCCTGAATTTTTTCACCTGATAAAGATGAAGTAAGGGGCCTGATTTGAACCATCCACAACAATCGAAGAGTTCTTAAAGATTATGACAGAGAAGCAACAACTCTCTCTTTGCCGATATTTCACTTTTATATGATTGTCAATCTCAGATAAATCCTACACTAAGGTTTCTTTCTCAGTCAATGTTGAATTTACCTATAGTTCTGCAGTGCAGTGCTTATAAAAGGCATGCTTATAAAATTCACATGAATCCTGAAGCCTTTTCAGAACAGAAACTAAGCCTCTTCTGTACCTCTTAACAAACTTTCAGCACGTTCCTGGTGCTTTTTACAGCCATAATCAACCTTCTCCCTCCAAAGGCGAAATGTTTGCTGCCTGTTTTTCCTCAGGAACCCTTTACCTCCACTGAATCCAAACTCCAGACACAAACACTTCTAGGCTCTTGAAAAATGTAGCCAAAATTTCCATCACTAGCTCATGTATTTTTTGAAAGTGTCTTTAATTCTGTGTAATGCATTCACAAGATAGGTCCAGAGGTCTCTCTCCTACAACCTTGAGTCAGGATATTCTTTCAGGGGATATGCCACACCATCAACATCACTGGTACATCCCAAATTATCAGTTTAATATGGTTGCAGAGAGCCTGGTCATGGCTGGTCTACTGCTGCGTAAGGGCATTACAGCCACAATGAAGACTCATGTGAAAGTGTTATAACCTGTTTCCCTCTGTTCTCCTCACCATCTATATGGAAAACTGGAGGTTTCATTCCTAAGAAAGGGAAAAAAAAAAGGTTCAAACTGTTCAGATGATAATGCCAAATCAAAACACAAAATCATAATAATACTAAATAATAAGAAGAACTGGAACAATGAAAGGAGAATAGTTTCTCAAGTGGGGGATATTTGCACATATTGAAAAATTATTTTCCCCCACAAGAATGAAGACCTCCTTAGAATCCTCTCAGGACATCTCTTTATTTCCATAGGACTACTTCCTTGCTCAGTCCTGATAGAATAGCTTTAATGTGCCATTGGATATTAAGCCTCCCTCTCAAGCAACCCTTTATGACTTGATCCCACCTTTTTTTTTTTCTTTTTTTTTTTTTTTCTTTTTGTGAGCAGTTGCTGACAGTTCCATTAGGAAAGCAGAGGAAGGGAAGACTGGCACCATCTGCCCTCTCCTTTTCCACTTGAATATTTGCAAGGGGACATCTTGCCTCCAGCAAGATACTCCAATATCCTGCCAGAGCACAAGGGTCTGTGAAAGACTGGGTTTTCATACCCATCCTGGACAACTGCTTGTGATGCTGGCTCAGATGAGTTTGGCTGTTTTGGAGGCTATTGCCACAGATGGTGCAACACTATCACACCAAATTGCACACACAGCATGGTCCTACCACATGCCCCTGCCCAGTGGCCACTGCAGCTTCTTCCTTGTGCTTCATCACTGCATTTCTTCAGTCACAAAGAGCTCAAGGTTAAAGTCATGCCATATACACATTGAGCTCAAGGTCTGATTACAGTGTTGTTTCCTTTCCCAGGATTCACATTGCTCAGGTTTGGAGTTGTTATAAAGATCAGATACAATGAGAAAAAAATACAAATTTGGAAACAGTCCAAAAACCACAGAAGAACTGAGTTAAGAGTTAGGTGCATCTTTCACACTTACCTTGTAATTTGCTGGCATAGGCCCATGACATCTGTGACAATATTTAAATATAGTAATTTTGCATCTGAATTATAAATGATGCTTTGTACTTTAACAGATTTCAGTGGCTAAATATTTATCCTATCCTTTTATAGGTGTCTCCTTCACTGGCAAACTTCCAGCTTCCTCAGTGTCGCTTCCTTCCCTTTTGAAAATACCATATGGAATAAGGATTGTTCTTCTTCAGAGCTTGGCTTCTCCTTCACCTGGCTCCTGTGGTGAAAGTAATTAAGAGCAATTGATTGCTATAGAAATATTAATATTTATTATTGATACTACAGTAATATCCTGAAGCTTCATCAGCTGTTAATTAAATACATAAGCAAGAGTAATCATTGAAATAGTGCCATCTGAGGATTACTACTTCAAACACAAGGTCAAGCATTTAGACACACTCAGAAAACAGTGAAGCAAGGAACCTTTCAGAGGAAAAAAATGTAAAATACATACAACATTTTGAAGCTTCAGTTCTCCTGTGAGGGTCTTTGTGTATCTATGACTGGATTTTTTTGAAAGTGAAGAACGCTCCTTGAAAGAAAAAACAAAATCTCAATTTCCGCTTCTTTAGTTTGGGTCATCTTTTGAGATTCTGCCATACGCTTCATTCTGCTGCAAGGTAGCTGCTGTCATAGGAAAGGTTATCATGATGTGAGAACAGTAAAGGAGCTTTTCATCACAGTATATTTGGCATACTAACCGTCCGCACTAGAGCATTCATCTTTAATTATTTTTCTTTTTTTTTTTTTTTTTTTGTAAAGTGTGTTAGTTCCCTGAAAGGCTAAGCTTCCTCACGAGATAAAACATAAAGGTGAGATTTTCAAAAGCAGACTGCATTACCGACTTTGCTACCCCTGCAGACTACAGGGTGACCAATGTTTGGCCAGCAATAAAGTGATGTAAACAGCCTTCTCTCTCAGCTTGTCCAGAGTGAAAGACTGCGTGGAAATTACATCACGGCAGTGAACCCCAGCTGATACACTTTTAAGATACCACAGCAGAAAATCTACAAATAAAAGTCATATGATTAAAAAAAGAACATGCTGTGAATGTCTTTTTTTTTTAATTGCTAACACTAAAGCAATTTGAAGAACATAGGACATTATTACATGAAAATTCCTCTATATTTAAAGGTCTCTCTGTTGCGCAAAAAGCATTTTCAAGATTTTTTTTCACCCACTCTAGTGTATTAGTGTAGTCCTATTTATTTACACACAGATTGAGAGGATATGCACATTGTGTATGTGTCTGAGTGGGATCTAACATCTTTATATGTTTACCAACAAATAAAGATGATTACACTGAGATTATTGGACAGACGGATAACTCACTATAAATCTATAACAGCATTCTATGAATAGGACAAGGACAAATGATTCTAATTAGCTAACAAAGAGAACACAAGATATAACAGGATTAAAGGGTCACTGTCAAATTGCATTTTTGAAACCAATTAATTGCAAAAAATCTCTATCCTGACAATATACATGACATTTGAATAGCATGCCCTAATTTCAAGATCTTTAAAATTCTTTTAAGAAGGAAATTTCCATTTTCTGTTTATTTTTGTTAGAAATTAAGAAATGTGAAAACTGCTATTTTGTACACAAATATCATGTAGGAGATTTTACATTGAATATTTTATTCTTTTTACATAAAGAAACTAGAGAAAGTTAACTTTTTCTAATCTGTCAATTACAGCCAAACTTTCTTTTTGCTTCTTATTCAAACACATAAAATATTTTTAAACAGAAATGGGATTTTTCAGATAGATAGGGAATACCAACATACCGTCTATCTTGCCTTGTACCTGCTATGCCAGTGTCGATGTCTGAGGGACAAAATTTAGGATCCACTCTCAAAAAGAACGATTGATTTTAAGTATTTTCTGGGATCTGCAATTTGAGACATTGAGAAAAGCCTTTTCAAACTTGCACTACTTAGTTCTTTCTGAAAATGAAGTTTCACCTGGCTATCAAAGAAAATAAAGGCACCTAAAACCAACACTTAAAAGAAAAATTAAATTGCCTTTAAAATTTGCATAAAAATTTATGCAATTTTTAAATTGCGTAAGCTCTTCAAGAGTCAGCAAGTCAAGACTATGGAAATATTCCCTCTCTTTGGTATATTTGGTATTTTCCTCCGAAATTGTCACTGGGTCATGGTAATTCTTCTGCGGAATGACAGACTAACCATGAAATGCTAAGAATATTGTAAACATTTTCACTTTTCTTTCCTAGCTACAAATCTGGTTTTAAAATTGTATTATGTAAATATGTTAACTAGTGTGCCCTGAAACAGACAGTCTGAAGCACCTCTAAAGCACCGAAATGGCCCAGTTCTAAAGATTTTTTTCAACAAAATAGACTTTTTAGACTTTTTCTGTAGATTGTTGTTTGTTCTTCTTAAAAATTTTCTCATATTTTAATGAAACTGAAATAGCCTAAATTTTTCATTATGAATAAAGATAAGTTATGATCACTTTTAGCTTTCTTACAGAAAAAAAAAGTGCTTACTGCTTCCTAACTAGCTGAAATGTTTTCCCACAGTAGACCTGCCATGAGATAAGCCACCTGCCACGAGATGAGCTACTTGCCCATGAGAACTGTCCTCTGTTCTAGGCATTGACAGACAAAAAAATGAAAAAGACGAGATATTGACAAGAAGGAAGGACTTCACAGAAAAGCAACAGAAACCATTTATGCAAAGAGAACTAAGTATCAGATTAGGTAAATGAGGTAGAAGAACTGGTTTATGGACAAAGATGAAAGGAGTAAGATGACTAGCTTATCTAAAGAAGAGTGAACTTCCAATGGCATAATAGGTTATAGAATTAGGTACAAATGCAAGGAGAGAGGAAGGAGGTTTATGGTGATGTAACTGGTCTTGATTTGAATTATTGCTGTAGTCTGCAGATCTTGATGGTGTAAGAGGAGTAACAAAGGAAACTTGTTGTTGATGAAATCTTTAGACTCTTCAAATTGCAAAGTAGTGAATGAAGCTCCATTGTTTGATCCTAGCTTGGCAATAGTGCAACCTACTGACAACAAACTGTATTGTTTCTTTAAATCTCTATTAGAAAGTGCTAGGAAATATTTTAGATGGAAAATCCAAGCTAAATAGAGAGATGCACCTTAGGGATGCTTACTTTCCCTATCCCTATTCCAATAATATTCTGTACAGAATTTTTAAGAAAGGGATCTTCTGTCACTCTCAGCTTTTGTCACATATACAAATCCAAGGTATAGGTAACTAGCCTTCAGCAGTAGGAGGGACTAGATGATGTAATAGATATTTTTCATCTCTAATTTTCATGATATATAAAAATATTCATGCTCTGGAACATTAATCACAATTGGTTAGCAATCTAAAACAAAAAAAGGGAAATAATGTGTTGTGCATGCTCAGCACACAATGTTCTAATGTTTATAACTATGTCATTTCCATACCAAATTTCTTCAAAAAAGGCAATACATCATTCAGAAGTACATTCACTCTCAAGAATGGTGTTTCAAAATAAAGTTGGTTTGCATTACTGGGGATGAAAAACATGAAAAATACCCTAAGTGGTGAAAATCACTTTCTCTCTCTTCCTGATTGAATAACTTTGGGGAAAAAAAAAAAAAAAAACCAAAAAAACAGCTGGGCTGATTTTTATGGAAGTTTCTTAACCCAATTCAGTCTTGGACTGAGACTGAGAATGAAAAATTTGAGCCCCAAAGGTAATATTTTTGAGAAAGTTATAAATGACTGCAATTTAGGATTGAAATGCCATTTTCAAGCTTAGAAATATCATCGCAACCAAATGCCACATAAATTTGTGTTGTGCAAAGCAGTAGTGGTAATAGAAAACCAAATTTTCTTGATTTCAACTGACCCGCAGCAACTTATTCTGTCAGAGAATTTGCCACACAAACATAAAACAAAGAATAAGAGAGAGAAGATTAGAGGAGAGGATGTAAAAGGGAATAGGAGGGAATATTAGTGGGTAAATCAAAAAAACAAAGCCAAAAAAAAATTTTAAAATGTGTATATATATATTACAGTCATTTATTTCAAGTTCTGTACTTCCCTGTGGGAAGATAGAGTGTACCAGTGTCAATGTTGTCATTTTGAACATGGTGGTACATAACATGACACTTGGAGGTAGTAAAGAAAAAAATCAGAAAGAGGTTGATAAATGGTATGGAGGTGGAAGAAAGGGATGAAGTAAGAAAATCAAAAGAGAAGTGATTAAGGAAATTAATCTCAGGACTATTGTCAGAATGTTCTAGACTAGTCCATGAATGACTCTCAATTAAGATGCATCAACAGCTCCACTAATACTATTTTTAGAAACCTGCAGAAACAGGGCTAAGATGGAAGTAGGGTGTGTTTATATGAGAGGTGAATTTTGAGTCACAGAGAAGGTGGCTCAAAGAAGCTGATACAGAGTGAACGTAGCTGACGGTGTGTTCATTCTGCTATTTGGCAGCAATGACTTGCTTACACGATTTGAAAATTTTCCATTTGGACTGTTTTACAAATTTAAGCATGTTTTAACAAATGTGAGTGCCTGTATATGTGCTGATTTTGTTGGAAAGCAAAACAAAGCTCCTAAAAGGGAAATGTATCAGTAAATCTACATTTGTATCTACATAAAACCCACATTTTTTTGCTCTTGCTAGACATCTATAATGATAAAAATCCTTTGTGCAAAAGAGGGTTTGGTTGTTTGAAGTTCATTTTTTGAAGTTCCCTGGAGAAAGTATAATTTTAAATTATACGAGAGCATGTTGTGCATCATAAGGGAAAATATCTGTGCTACAACTCTGCTGCGGCAAGCATACTAAGGCTCTCTATTGGCATTTCCAAGCTGAAAGCTTTTTAATCTAAACCACACATTCTTTAGTTTTTGAACAAAAAAAAAATATAGACTAAGTTCATGGGAAAAAAAAAACACAAAAAACAAAACAAACAAAAAAACCACAAAACATTTTCAGCTTGATTCTTAAGAAAACAGTAATGAGTCATGTAATTGCATGCTGGTACATAGCAATTTTCAGCCACAAGGATGCTAGTATGAAAGCTGGCCTGGGGAATATTCTTTAATGCTAAAAGGAATGGATAATAGGTGAGAAATCCCCACAAGACTGGCACTCTGTGTCCTCCTGGTACAAAAAAGGGATGAGAATAATTTCTGCAGTGTAGCTAATTCTTCTAAAATAGTTTTAATTTTATTTTAAGGACAGAAAGAAAATCTAAGCCTGCTTTATACTGAGATATATTGAAGGCTAGGCTCCTCATCTTGAGGAGAGCTTTTAGGGATGATTAAATCAGCTCTGACATAATTCAAGCAAACGGCCTAGCAGGGCAAACAAAAGCAATAGAGAAACGTATCCCAATCCCAACCACGACAAAATATTCAAAGACCAAGTAGACTTAATCACTTGTTTCTTCCACATTCAAAATTCTGCTAGAGATAAAGGCTAAGAAATATTAAATAATTTGTCCAAAATACTCTCTAGATTGATGGCATCATAGGAATAATATCTGATATGGATTGCAGAGTAAAATATTGTGTGCAAAATAGGCATGCCTTTTGGTGTGTGATTGCAATGTCTCGAGTCTACCTTGATCAAAGCCAAGATCTGATAGAAGAATCAGACCTGACAGTCCCATATTTAAAAGATTTAAAGGCTGTGCAGTAAAAAGTTAAAATAGTTATCCTCAGCAAAAGGGTTTACATATCTTGAAATGAAAACAAGGTTGGTAATGGCATCTAATCACGTCTGGTTTTAGTAAAAAGCAAATTGAATAATCTTAGACTTTCTCTTAAAAAGTGTACAGATGCTTTTGATCACAGCTAAAGCTAATACATATAAATAAAGTAAAATGCATATGATTTAAATGCCAAGTAATTAGAATTTAAGTGCAGGTTAAATTTCTGCTGTATGATGGGTCAAATTATAGCAAGTAAGTTTGCTTGTTAGTGGACAGCACTACATATTGTTACACATTCTAAATCTACTTTGCACCTCTCTAGAAAAATACCCAAGCTATTCAGCCTAATCCAAGGATCTAGGTGTTTCCAATATTTATTTTGGGACCAGTTAAAAAAAAAAATGCTCTGAAAATACTCAGAATAATATTCCTCATCATGTCCTTCAGCACACGACATTATTTAAGAATTTTCTGCTTTCAACCTACTTCCCTTGCTCCCTGTTGACTTTTAGCAACCCCCTACCAGCAACTACTCTTAACTGCACCAATCAACACAATCTCATTTAAAAGAAAGTCATGACTTTGTGGGAATCTTTGCTTATTTTTTGTTTTTCTGTGTGTATGTGTGTGTGCATGTCTGTATTTTAACTCTACCATTTCCCATATCTTGCAAACCTGGTCACGTAGCTAGTGTAATTGATAGAAGTGAAGGCATAGCTTCTGACATGAATCATTTAAACTAGCTCTACCACCAAAACATTCATAATAAAAAGAAGCATATTTGTAACACTGCCCACAAATAGATTAGTATTTTTCAAGCTTGCACAAAACATGTGTCTTTCCTCACAGACTGATAGACCTTTATTGAATTTTCTAATTGCTCTATTTTATCACCACAGGCAAGAAACAAATTTGTGATACCTGCACCTTTTTTTTTTTTTAATTATCTATCAGATATTATTGCAGTCTTTGAGGGCTCTTTGTGCAACACCTTTTTTAATTAATAGGCTGTGGACCTGCTCTACTCAATGCAGCTGAGTAGTACGTGCACTTAGTGAGTTCCAGCACAGTTTTTTTTGCCTGTGAATTCAATGTCCAAAGACAGGCTCCTCTTCAGCCCATGCTGAAACATAGGCTAGAAGCAATTGCTCTACTTTTGATCTTGTCACGTTGTTCCCTTGAACAACTCCCGTAAAAATGATGACTAACAGGTGTGGGTAAAAGACAGGCAGTGCAGTAGTAAAGTAGGGGAGAAAGAGAAGGAAGCAGTTTTCGTAACTGCAGGCAGTTGCACAGATCTGTAAGGGGCTAAACGAAAGGATGTTGCTGGTGGACACTGAGCGAGTCCATGGGTTATGAGACCCCCTAACACTTTTTGGTGGTCAGAGATGGAATTACTCAAGCAAAGTCTGCTTCCATTTAGTGATATTTGTTATAGCCCTCATGTTCTTCACTGTTGTTTGGTAGATGCAGAAATAAACGGTTGCAGTGGGGAGGGAAGGGTGTTTTGAGTACAATCATTGCAAAATGCATTTTTTTTTTTAATGTGTGCTATGATATTCAGAAAGCTGAAGTTGGTGTAATCCACTACACCTCTATGGATGAGTGCTTGCTAATAAACTGTTAAAGAAAACCCACTATACGATTCAAGGGCTTTACAACAGATCACAAAGTCCTGCTATGTGCATCTCCTTATAAAGCTCCTATCAATATTTTTCTCTTATTACTCCTTCAAATCTGAATGCGGATAACTGCAGGAAATGGGAGAAAGAGAAGAAGAAAGAAATTGAGAATTTGGCAGTAGGTTTGGCTTTGAAATTTGAAACTTGGCTTGTCCTGCTAGATCAGACCATGATGCTATAGCTTTCCGGCACACTAGCTAAAGATCCCCAAAAATATGAAAAAGGTTTAATCTTGAGTAGTTTTTCTTAGAGAAAAAAAAAACTTTCTGAATGGAAAAGCACGTTCTGTGTATTCTTCTTTTATTCCCAGAAGAACTGTATTTGTCTACCAGAGATCCTTTGTTCATCAGTACTGGGAAATGTATGAAAAGCTCTAGGGAAGAACAGAAGTGGAAGTAAGAAAACTGGTAATGCAACTTTTTCTTGGGGTTTAAGATTAAAGAATGAGCAGGAAAATTCTTTTTTTTTTCTTGAGCTTCTTCTGTTCAGACTGTCAGAGAATTTCCTGCTTGTCTTGCTGATGCATTCTTATATGCTGTACAGTTTCTTCAGTTCTACATGAACAAAATATTTTTATTGTTTTCAAAGAGAGACAGAATACAACTTTAATAAAGCATATCGGGTAATCTCCACTGTCTACATGAAATTAAGGATGGATTTTGGTTGTTTGAATGAATGATTTACAAAACACATCTAATGTAGATTTTGACCAGATAATAAATCCCTCCACCCGCTAAGCCGTCCAGCCTGTGTAAACATCAGAAAATATGTCAGAGATGCACGAAGAGGAAGGACAGAGGAGGGAGTGTTATTTCTCACCAGTTCCCGTAATCCATCATTCTCCAGACTACACAAGAAAAAGAAAAGGAGCTAGAAGTGAATCAAGAAAGACAGATTTTGTTATTAAAGACAGGCTAGGCAGGATTTCTACCATGTTTCCAGGAAACAAAGAAACAAACACCCATGAAAATCTTGAAGGAAGAAGAAGAATCAAAGGAAATTCTGGTATTTCTTACATGGTGGCAGGGCCTGGAGGTCTCACTTCAGGTTGTGTACCATTCTGCTAGCCGTTATTTCAAACACTACAAAAATGCAGCCATTACTTTAGGAGCTTAAAGATAAACATATATTGCAAGAAACTGGAGAATCAGATTTATTGCCAGATCTCTGAAAATACTGCTAATAACAAGATACATTGTAAAGGATGGATATTATAAAAGAGGACTGCTCAGCTTCTTAGGAAGACCTACTTAGATTTCAGCAACATTCAAGTCCTGCAAAACACTGTTAAGCCCCATCAAAATCCAGGAGCTTTAGATTTTTGAACCAAGCTAAGCTATGCCTATCAAAAATAACATTAGGCATACCAGAATGAATAAAAAGTCTTCCAGTGGCTGAGACCTAACAGACCAAAATCTAATTTCCAGAATTGTAAAATATTATCAGGCATCAGCAACTAGCTAAGAGAAAAGAAATGGGGCTTACATAGGTAAGTCTTTCTTTTTTTTTTCTTTTTTTTTTGTTTTATTGGTGTGGAAAGTCAAAGCCCTGTTGCATCCTTTGAATGAGCAGAATGCAACAAATTCTGAAATATATGCTCATCTTTCAGCGTTTTGGCCTTGTATCCTAGATATCTTGATTTCCTATATGCCATCCTCCCCCAGTATGCAGGCAGCTGCCAGCAAGAGGCTGGACTGGAGATTCAGGAGGTGAAGGTAGGAGGCAGGAGACCTTCCTACAGCCATGCAAGGGTCATCTCATAGACAGCCCTTTTGCTCTTTCCCAGCAGCCAGTCAGAGCTCAGCTCCGCTATGCTGACTTTCTGAAAAAATGAGTGTTGTGCTTGCTCACTGGAATTTGTAAACATCTTTCCAGAAAAACCTGTCCCTTATATACAAACATGTTGAGCTGACAAGCTGCAAGAAACCTCTTATTTGCTCACAAAGCTGTAGTTGCAGCAGGCAAGTTTTGTCACCCATCTGTTAGAAGCACCAAGGAAGAGGAAGACGGACACCTCAAAGAAGTGAAAAGCTGTAAAAGACTGTAAAGTTTAACCTGGAAAACCAACATACAGCACAGGCAGTAAGGCCCTCGTAGTAACAATAGTAAGGTTATATAACAGGTAGAGACAGCAGTAACAGTCATAGCTAAAAGTACCAGTTTCTATTCTAATTCTATACTTCTACCTTTTTAAAAAAATGATTTGAGTTGCAAACTTTGGAGTTTGAAGTTTTCTAATACCTCCATGCTCAGAAATACATATATGATGTGTAGGGTGACTTGAGGAAGAGAAACAAGCCCTTTGTTATCTCCAGTAAAACCTGCTGCATTTTGCAAATCAGAATTTGCTCATTCTCGCTAGAAAATCTTCATAGCTGTCAGACACTCTACATGTTCACTATGTATTGTGCATGTTTCTAGGTCCACCTAGGCTAAACTTTCTCAGGTTAAGTTGCAGGCAACCTACTGGCAATGCAGCACTGAAATCGGCCTGAAGTGAGAACTGCAAAGGAAAAAGGCAACAAAACATATCTGTTTTCGACAGAGAATACACAATACTAAACCACACTCCCCTTTCAGGAAAACGGAACAGCTACGGATCTTAATGCCCCCAGTTCACAGTTTTGGCTCTTCTAGCAAATAGTCTTATGTTGCACTAGCGAATCTTGTGCCATATCCCTCTTGTGTAACTTGTATCATTTTACCAATTATACTACTTACTCCATTAGATGAAAAATCAGAGGCTTTTATTGGGACTAAGATGCCTGAGGTGATGTGCTGAGAGTGAGGAAGGAAGGTGACTACTGTTCCTCAGAGTCTGTTTTAGAGTGCAAGTCAGTCTGCAAATCCAAGAAAATTAGGTGCCAGAACCCCAATATTAAAAGTTTGCAAAGTCAAATCCTGAAGGTGAGGAAATGTCAGAATTATACTCTATGAATACTCATTACTTTCCCCCCTCAGAGTCTTGTCTTGTTCTGCACACAGAATGCACAATGAATGAGACAGAAGCTGGCAAGAATGGAAGGGATATACTTTGCTTTAAAAGTTGATCTGAGACCAGGGCTGGCTAAGTTTTATTCTTAGTTCAGCTGCAGCCTTTCTCCAAGATGTTCAAAAGAAGTTTAATGATAATGAAAATATGCAAGCAAGGTGGATTATGTTATGCAATCCACCTTAAATGTGTTACCTTTTAACTTGACTGTCATGTCAACATTAACCTTCTTTTAATACATCTTTTCAAGGACATCTCAATGCACATCAATGTAAGTCTGTTTCTCATTCTCAAGGATGCCCATTAGCAGCCTGTTCAATGATAATCAGTTGCACACTGGTGTTCAAGGACCCAACAAACCATTCTGCTACAGCCTTGTCACCAGGAATCTTCAAGAAAGACAAGAGTTTTGCCTGCTCCCGTCTTACACTGACAGCCTTACACTGAAGACTCTCAGTCTAAAGAATCATGGAAGTATTCTAATATCAACTTCATCTTCCATTTGAGACCTTGGCTAAACTGTTTGATCATGTAGAAAAACAAACAAGACATATGCATACATGGTTTAGAAATGCATACTGGCACATGTGTGCACATGTGCATATATGATCAGTATATTATAGGTTCATGTCATTTTTCTGAAGTAATGTATAGAACTTTTAAACTTCAAATAGATTGTATTGTGGGATTTTGTTGTATTAACTGACAGGAAAGCTTCCACCTTACACACAACTCTGGGATCCTTCACTGACCTGTGCCTGACAGGAACCACTAACCGGAAAAGCTACAGCTGAAGAGAATGACCTTTGCCAATACCGAGTTTCTCTTGCAGAAACCAATGGACAGAGAAAGAGCAAGGGAGCGAGAGACAGCTCCGACAGTAATGGGCTGTAATTGAGTTCTCAGCCTTGCTTTAACTGCCTTGGTGCGATTGCCTGTGAAAATTGCTCTGTTTTATGCTCTTTGTTAGGTTCTGTCAAGCCCCATTTAAAATAATGAGGCCCCTTCACTCATTTTCTCTCCATAGAGTTCAGGGTAGGCAAGAGAACTTTCAAAGGAAGAACAAAAACTCATCTGTGGAGAAGAGGGGGAGGTTGTAAATTACTGATACCCAGGATCGTTGCAGAGGCAGCTAGCCAGTGTGACCTTGACAAAGGACAAATCAAACACACATTATCTAGCTCTTTCAGCCAACACCTTCTGTTCCCAGGAGCTGCAAACTCGCACTGGATGCCCAATAAACCTGCTGCTTTCCAGCAGCTGATCCATCTCTTTCATCAAGCGTGCTAATCCACAACACACATCACTGAAGCAGAATGGATATAAAGACTAATGAGTCTTAGAAGGCCCTTTATGAAACCTGTGTTTGAATTGGGAGCAAAGGTTATGTCTAGAAAGGTGCTGAGTACTGACAACCACACATTTTTTCAGTGAGAGCTAAAATGCCCACAGTTCCCTCTGAGCATGGGACAACCCTACCATGAAGTAATTGATTTTACTACCGTGTGTGTGGTAACTATGCAATACTCTTTAGGGTGTAATAAACTATCTGTCATACAGTATCAATCAGCAGGTAGTACAACAGCAAGGACTAATGAAGGGATAATTTTTTCGTTACAGAATTTTGTTTAATCAGCCTTGAAAAAGACTAATAGGAAATTGTCAGTTTACAAAACAAACAAACAAACAAAAGTCTACTTTATAATGAAGTGAAAAATTTTAGAGCCATTGGTAATATATAATGGTTTTAGAGAACTTTCACATGAAGAAATTGTAAGGGAAAAAAAAGTGATAGATATTTTCCTTGCTAAAAATAAAATATGTATTATCTTATTAAAAATGTTACTTTCAAAAGGCAATATTGTTCAACACAAAGGTTTTTACGAAAAACATCCCACCAGCTCTACCACTGTCCTGGATAATGAGACAATAACCGGTGGGGAAAATCTGCTTCTCTCTTCAACACGGAGAATTATGCCCAGACACTGAGTATAGGCTAATTTCTGCTTCCCTTCCCTCTTTTAAGAGGTTTTGGAAAAGAGATACAACAGGTCCAAGTAGAACAATTTGATTTGTCTCTATGTCAGATCTTTCTCTCTCTGCCACTTTATAATACTGTCGAGACTATGGAAGATACCTAAAACTTTGAGATATATATAGGAATATAGAATATAGAATAAGAAGCCAATAGAAAGTATGTAGGGAGATGAAAACTCTTCAGTAAAGACGCAAGTACCTGGCAAGTAGAGATCTGGAAGGCTTCATCACATGATCGTAATTCTAGCACTAGGTTTGCTCACTGCAATGTATTAACAAACCATTAGAGGTCCTTTTGTACCTTGTAAAGCTCTAGACAGGGTACAGTCCCTGGAAAAGAGAAAGGAAAATCTGGATCTCAATCTGTGCAAAAGCTTTCATTCTTTTTTTTTTTTTTTTTTTTTTTTTTTTTTGGCCTGGTTGTTAGTGTGCACCTGTAGCATTAGTATTTAATGAACTCCTACTACTTAGGAATGAACTTGGTTTTACGGACTATGAGACCAACAAACCATTGTTGTAACCTGCCCTGTGTTAATCAGATCCTTTTCAGTTTATTTTCTATTAGACTTTGAGGTGGTTGGAATAGTTTCAGTGGTAGCACTTAAACAAAAAATATATTCTTACAAAGATTAAAAAAAAAAAGACAGAGAGAGAAAGATTCAACTGTGAGATGACTTTTACCTTGCCCACCTTCTGTAGATAATGGCATACTAAGAAAGTTATCTGAGAGCAGAATACGAGGCTGCCAAGAACATGTCAAAAGGACATACGTAGTGAGGAGGGAGTTCTCAGCATAACAGCTCTGGAGGAGGGACGCTCCATAAGGTAGTAAATAACATCTTTTCCTCCTGGGAGCAAGAAGCTGAGCCCTCAGTGTTTCAGATGCTTGCCACTGAAGACATTTTTTCTTGTTTTATCAGCAGTTTATCACATTCAGTATTTCTCTAAAGCAGAAAGAAAGGAAATGAAGGTTATTATTTAGTCATAAGTGTATTTCACAATGTCTTAATTGGTGAAGAGACAAGAAATGTTTGCTATTCCAGCTCTGGCCACATGCAGAGATGCAGAAAGAGACACAAGACTGAGTCTGCAAGAAAGCTTGTGATAACTCATTGCTAACAATCCCCAGAGCTGCTGCTTTTCCTCCACACTATTATTTCTCAGAATTAATAATGTTTTCTCCCTTCTTACCCTTTGAACACTTTCCTCCTACCTATTTCCACAAAGATCCTGTCACCACTTCTCTCACTTTGTTCTTCAGTTTCTCAGAAATTGGTCATATATTTTCATGGCCTTTCTCCCTGTTTCTGCCCATAGCTTTGTTATTCTGTCTATGAGAGGGTACAGACAAGGGACTGAGAACTCCATCCTTTTAGTGGGGTGTTTATTTCCTACTTGATAGTTTTATTCTTACAGCTATTTATTATTGACTGTTTTCATTCCTCAGTGTTTCTCAGTGTCGGCACTCAGTTTTCTTTATTATACACACTAGTCAGGGAAATTTACATTCAGTGCCTACTCATAACAATAATAAAAAGAAGGAAAGATATCCTATTACGCTGTGTGTCTTGTACACTTATTAGCAACTTGGAAGGTCTGCTTGCCAGTGCTGTTCCTGATAGAGTTCTGGAGCCATCAGATTTGAAACAGAAAATAGCATTTGTCCTGCGAATACATAGACTTTTACGTTTCTTGTCTTGTTGACTAGATTATTGCCAATTGCTTCGTTGCTTTTTATTAAGACAATGTTTTGTGTTATTATTTTTTATTTCACTTATATCACTCATGTACATTTAAGACTGTTGTTCATCATGCTGCTCAGGGCTTTCTGCAAGCACAAGATGTCCATGAGCTGTGAATTAAAGATGCCTGTGGAAGAACTGAAGATGTAGGAAATTCATGGATATGTAATATTAGCTATTAAATTCCAGATGGGGACTTAGGTTGAAAGGTGATGTAGAACAAGAAAAGAATAATTTGATTTTTATGTGAGTATTTGTCACAGAATAATGTACCTGGGACTGTTAGCCAAGCAAAGTCCAAAGCTGAATAGTCAGGGGAAATTCTTGCAATGTAGTCAGTGCTACAGAAGTAATGTAACGTTCACCAAAGGAACTGGGATGAGGCTACCAATCTCGTTTTATCAAAATCACACTTCAACATGAGACTCATCTGAAAGGCTAGAGAGGTAACCTGTTGTGACATGAGTATTCAGCAATCCTTTCTCTGTAACAGCCAAGTCTGAAACCTGGAGATTTAGCATTCTTATTTTCTGTATCACCTCCTAAAGGGGTGATTCAACAACATATTACTTCTATTGGGCTCAATTAAAAGGCACCTTTCTTCTCTATGTAGTCAGTCATTTCCTGGAGATCACTTGACTTTGGCCATGTGAAAAACAATCCACACAAGACTCATTAGCACCTTAACTCCAGACAGATCCAACTCCTGTCATTCTTGCGTTTAAGGTTTCCTCTAGGAGGAAGGTGGTTTGCATTAAGAAAAAAAAAGGAAAAAAAAGAAAAGAAAAAGAAAAAAAATCTTTATTTGGAATCATAATCTTGGGAAACAACACAGGGCTCCAGTGTGACTGTAGCAGGGGCAAGAGGAGACTCTAATTTCTCACTCTGACCAGCATAAAAGCAGATTCCCTTCCTACAATTACTAGTTGAGCTCTATAGGAAGTAAGCATCTCATCCCTAGGATATGGGGGAGGTGGCTTGTCAGGATATAAAGTGCTGCTTGCTCTACTAAAGGGGATTTGTGCAGAAGTTTGCAAACTCCCTCAAGCTGGGAAGAGCTCTGCTGGTTTGGATTCAGATAAGATGTGCCAGAGCTCTGAGAAGTAAGACGAATAGGGAGAAGAAATATTTATAGAAAATCCACTTATTTTTTAAAAGCAATCTGGATTTCAGTTTGTTTGCCTTGGATACTAATGGGGGGAGAGAGGTGGAAGGAATATTTTAGTTTCCAGCAGCAAAACTTGGGAAGCAGAAAACATCTAGGGGAATGGCTTTCAGTTTGCTAAGAAGTGCTTGGCTCAATCTTCTTTACATGCCAGCCTAAAAGAATCTTCCTCTCATGCCTCTGATCCTAGTTTTAATTAAACTCCACTCAATTCAGCAGTCTCAGTGGTCCTCACAGAAAGCCGTACAGCAGCCTGCAGAAATGATTCAGGGGGCAGGAGAGAGTAGTGGAAGTTTCTCTTCTGCCTGGGTTATTTTTATATTGCTCTCATCAGCACAGTACCGGTATGCCTTTTGCTAGCACAACAAGCTGCACAATTAGCATCTTGTTTTTGTGCCTTTTCCTCCTCTTCCCAACCCCCTTCCACGCACAGGGGAATTTGCTTTAGTTAAATACTTCACATGTAAAAATCTAAGTTTATATGTCTTCAGTATCTGTTTCTGAAGATGGTGAGTAGCTCATAGCTGAGCCAGAAGCTATCTGGCAATGTAAAACATCTCTGTATGTAACACTTGTTTCTTCTTTTAAAAAAAAAGATCCTGAAAGCTACCAGCATTGTCTGTGACCACAAGGAAGATAGAGCAGCCATTTCCTGGTAACACTGCCTGAAGAGCCAGCAACCACATTAGGCGAGAGGTAGAGGCTAAAAAGGTGTGTTGGATAGGTGACAGAGTGGATCTACTCTCAAGAACAAGATGTTCCACAAAGCAGTGAGGCACACACAAAAATGAGACTGAAGTGTAACGAAATGGTGGTGAGCCTTAAATATACAGCTAATCAGAGTTTTTTTCTTGGGACATGAACAGCTTGAATACTGTAACCTTTACATGCCTGTCTCCTTCACTTCCATTTGATCTCTAATTGCTGCGGTAACTTTGATGGGTACTGATCCCCACTGTGTCTTTGAGACAGAGTAAAATATGGGAATGGCAGGAACTCGTCGATTCTGGTACATTATTCATAAAACTTCTGGGTAAAATATCCAGTTCATGAATTCCAAATTGATGAAATATTCAAAGGAAGATAAATATACTTGCAGGTATTAGACTCCTTGGCACTTAGATCTCTCAGGACATTATGCCAGAGAGTTCCCAGCCACGTTAATCACTCTGTGATGTCAGTAACAAGCTGTAGAGATTGCATGCTGCCAGCTACAGAGCAGGTAGGAGAGTAAGCTGCAAGAGAGCAAGGAAAAGCATAAAAAAATGCAATAAAAATGCTATGTCCTTTTGTGTGGCTTAAGACTGGGGAGGTCCTGCAAAAGCCTCTGAGAGCGCTGTGCTTGTTTTTGGGGGATTTATCCCCCAGAATGACAGGGTCTGAGCTCAGCTTCATGCATCTTATGTGCAGTTTCATGATGGGTCATACATCAGAGTGACAAGAAAATATTCCCTCCAAGATGAGCCACTCAGATTTGCTAGCATGCATCAAGAGGGCACTGAAGAGTGAGAGCCATTTTCAGATGGATGGGTAAAGTGCTAGGAAGGTCCTGTGCAGGCAGGGAAGGGAACTAGTCACCAAGTATGGATTTTCCATTACTTTTTTTTTTGCTGTCTCAGAGCCCTGATCTTCCCTGCCCATACTTCTGTGGCCTGGGCAGATCATAGTAGCCACCACTCTATTGACACTCACATTTCCCATCCTGAGAGCAGCTCATCTCCCAAGCTCCCAGCATCTCTGAGTCCCTCATGTCATCAACTTGCCCCTGAACTACTGCAATTTACTGCAGCAGAAGCCACTGAGTGAGAAGCAGGAGGCAGCCCCAGCACCGACCCCGTGCGGGCAGTGCCCAGCCCCGCGCCTGAGGCGGCGCTGACTCAGCTGCCCCCAGGGAGTGTGAGCAACCAGGAGCACGGCGTGTCAGTTTGCGACGCAGTTCATGCAGACAGGCCAAGCAGGGAGTTCCTGCAGGGAGTCCCCTCCCAGGCGTGCACAAGCATTCTGTAGCCGTCTCCTCCATGAGCGGGAGAGCAGGCAAGGCCGTGGTCTCTGCTCGGCAGAGAGCCTGCACCAGGAAGACTGTGGCGACACAGACTGAACCACCGCAGAATCACGCGGCAGTCTGGGTCTCCGGCTGTGAGGAGTGTCTGAGCCTCTACAGGTCACCGGGTCACCAGTAGCGAAAACACCGCCTGCCTTAGATGTGAGCAGGTGGGTGACCTGCTGAGCCTGGTGGCGGAGCTGAAGGAGGAGGTAGAAAGGCTCAGGGCCATCAGGGAATGTGAAAGAGAAATAGACTGGTGGAGCTGTGTTCTGCACTCCTCTCAGGAGAGCCACCCAGAGGAGCCCCCGGCTCCATCTGGAAATCCTGTACCCTCTCACCCTAGGGCCGAGGGGGCAGAATTAACAGAATCAAGGGATGAACAACCACGGAAACGGGTCCCTGTTCGAGGTGGCAAGAGAACCCTCCCCCAGCCCACCTCTCCCCCACCAGTGCAGATAAGACATAATTATAGAGGGTCCTCTTTCACCTCTTCTTGGAAATCTGCAGGCTCAACTACCTCTCTAAAATGCCTGTACACCAATGCATGCAGCATGGGGAATAAGCAGGGCAAACTGGAGATCTGTGTGCGGTCCCAGAGTCACGATCTCATAGGCATCACAGAAACATGGTGGGTCAGCTCACACGACTGGAGTGCTGTCATGGCAGGCTACGTGCTCTTTAGGAAGGACAGGCTGGGAGGGTGAGGTGGTGGAGTTGCTCTGTATGTGAGAGAGCAACTGAAATGCATGGAGCTCAACCTGGGGGTGGATATGAGCGAGTTGAGAGCCTGTGGGTGAGAGTTAAAGGGCAGGCTAATGTGGGAGACACTGTGGTGGGTGTCTGCTACAGGCCACCTGACCAGGATGTGGAAGTTGATGAGGCCTTCTACAGACAGGTGGAAGTTGCCTGAAGGTTCTCATGGGGGACTTTAACTTTCCTGATATCTGCTAGAAAGATAACACCACAAGGCACAAACGGTCCTAGAGGTTTCTGCAGTGTGTGGAAGACAACTTTTCGACACAGATTGTGGAGGAACCGACAAGAAGAGATGGGCTACTGGACCTCATACTAACAAATAGTGAGGGGCTCGTTGGAGATGTGAAGGTGGGGGGCAGCCTGGGCTGCAGTGATCATGAACTGGTGGAGTTCAGGATCCAGTGAGGAGGAGGCAGGGCTGTAAGTAGCCTTGCAACCATGGATTTCAGGAGGGCTGACTTTTGCCTCCTTAGAGACCTCCTTGGAAAGATCCCATGGGCTAGGGCTCTAGAGGGAAGAGGGGCCCAGGAGACCTGGTTGGTTTTCAAGGACCACTTCCTCCATGCCTAGCAACAGTGCATCCCTATGTGTAAGAAGTCAGGCAGAAGGGGCAGGAGACCTGCGTGGATGAGCAAGGAGCTTTTGGCATTGCTCAAGCAGAAGGCGGCAGTATACAAAATGTGGAAAAAAGGACAGGCCCCTTGGGAGAAATACAGGAATGTCATCAGGGATTGCAGAGACGCGACCAGAAAAGGTAAGGCGCCTTTGGAATGTAACCTGGCGAGGGATGTTAAAAACAACAAGAAAAACTTTTTCAAATATATTAACAATAAAAGGAAGGTGAGGGAAAATGTGGGTCTGCTGGTGAATGGCGTGGGTGCCCTGGTTACGAAAAAGACCCTAGACACACCTACAGGCTGGGGACCAACCTTCTGGAGAGCAGCTCTGAAGAGAGAGACCTGGGCGTCATGGTGGACGACAAGTTGACCATGAGGCAGCAGTGTGCCCTCATGGCCAAGAATGCCAATGGGATCCTGGGGTGCATTAAGAAGAGCATTTCCAGCAGGTCGAGGGAGGTGATTCTGCCCCTCTACTCAGCCCTGGTGAGGCCGCACCTCGAGTACTGTGTGCAGTTCTGGGCTCCCCAGTGCAGGAGGAACGTGGAGCTGCTAGAGAGAGTCCAGCACAGGGCCATGAAGATGATTAGGGGCCTGGAACATCTGCCCTATGAGCAAAGGCTGAGAGAGCTGGGCCTCTTCAGCCTGCAGAAGAGAAGACTGAGAGGGGACCTGATCAATGTATATAAATATCTCAAGCGAGGGAGTGAGGAGGAGGGGGCCGGCCTCTTCTCAGTGGTAGCCAGCAATAGAACTAAAGGAAACGGCCAAAAATTGAAGCTCCAAAAGTTCCACAGGAACTTGAGAAAGAACTTCTTAACAGTGGGGGTGACAGAGCCCTGGAACAGGCTGCCCAAAGAGGTGGTGGAGTCTCCTTCTCTGGAGGTCTTCAAAACCCACTTGGACACCACTCTGTGCCACATGGTCTAGGAGACCCTGCGTGTGCAGGGGGGTTGGACTAGATGACCTCTAGAGGTCCCTTCCAACCTTAAGTATTCTATGATTCATCAGCCTTCAAAGCAGCAGCCTTGAAGACACAGAGATTTACAATTTCTTTTCTAAGGGAAACAAAGTCTTACCTTTACAATTGTTTCGTGGAAAGCATCTGCCTGCTGAAATACGATGGATGTTAGAGATTATACAGCCCATGACTACCCATCTCCTGACAGTCTTATTCTGTTAGCTGCAGAAGGAGTGTTGTGCCCTTCTTTCCAAAATCCTGTCTAAACTTTCCCTCCCCACCCCGAAGGGTGGTGTGAGAGCTATCTTGCATGCTAGATGGAAAGCTGATCAGATGCAAGATGAGAGGGAAGAGTAGAAGGCACTGAGCAGCACTCAACTGCAACCTTTGAGAAGCTAGAAAACAGGGAAGACAGTGTGTCATTAAGTTCTCTAGGGTCCAATAATTCAAGGTCTATTCGGTGTCTTTCAGTTTATGAACTATGCTATGCTCAGAGCTGTACAGGAAAGTACAATTCAGATCTTCATATGCTTGGAATAAAGATTCTCGTGCTTGATTTCTGTTCATTTTTTGACAATATAACTCAGACTCTCAAGAACATGCCTACAGATTTTTTTTTTTTCTCGCTCTTTTCAGATGGGAGTTATAACTTAGGAGTACTTGCTGTCAAAATGCAAGGACTAGTCCCTGAAGCAGTGACTCTAACTCAGTAATATACTAGCGGTTACAGTAATCATGTACTTCTTATTCAGGAACTATATCGATGACTTAGAGAACAGGAGTTACACAAGAGAAACTATGGGGATTCAGCATCTCTGCAGGAAAAAAACAATTGAACTCTGAGAAGAGTTTTGCAAAAATCATCACTGGTCTGAGTTCTTGTAATTGGTAGTTCCTCCAATAGTATTTAAAGAATTTCTTAGCAGTCTCTTCGATTCCTTTAGTAGTCCTGAAATCAGCTTTCTTCTGGAATCTTAAGCAAAGATTCATCTGTGTTTTGGAAAGGTGTTCATATGCTGCTAAGCAGCAAAAGGTCTATGTATGTAAATATCTGTCTGAAACAGATATATTGCATAAGCAAAAGAAAAATCGCCATGCCTCTAACTGCCTCCTAACAGCCAGTGATGGGAACCAGCTCATCCATTCTTCACCTGCGAGGGTGGAACCAACTGGTATTTGATTCAGATAAATTTGGGACAAATTTGAAGCCACTGCATTTCTGACTGAGAATATTATCGCATTCCTAGAAATATTATTTTCTACATTTTTACAAATAATGTTTTCAAGTGTGCTTTTTCTAAGTTAAAGTTCTCATTAAATTTATTTTAAATGTCAACCATCTCTAATCTTCAGATTCCAGCCCTAAGGAATAGGAAAGCTTTTATAAGGTCAAGAATCAGCTGTAAAAGAATTGCAATCAATGCCTTTAGGAAGACAAAGATTGTTTTAGTTGCTATTTTCTTCTCTTATTTCATTATTAATGCAGCTGATGGGCCTAAGGTAAAGACACAAAGGAGCAGAAAATACAGTTCCAGAACATTTGAAAAGGTTTTCCTTTTGCGCACTGAGTTACTACTTTTCCAGAAAGCTTAGAATCATCTGTTTATCTCTTCAGTAGTTTTACTCTTTCACTCCATGTAGTTACAAATTGTTTTATATTATTATACTAGTGCCAATAGATTCATACAGAGATTATTAACTTTCAAAATGTAGAAACCTACATATATACAGTAAGGCATGAGCATGAAGACTGTAGGGTGATCCTAAAGACTATTTAGGAAAAAAATAAAATAAATCAGTTTGCTTAACCTTCTTCCATTGCCAATGAAGAAAAAGGGTTCTTCCAAGCAGGCCAGCTCATACTCATTAAAATCTGGTTGTAATTATTCACTCTCCATAGACAGAAGGAGGAGGCTGGCCACAATGTATTAGCATTATTCTTGTAAATATTCCCATGATTTGAGGATTCACTCAGACATTGACATTCAGGGGAGGTTAAATCCAATTTTACCAACCAAGTGCATTAAAAATGAATTAGTTAAACTGTATTATATCCTTGCGCAGCCTCTGGAAAATGGAAGTGAGTAAGCTAAATCGAATAAAGGCTGCATTCATTCTGAAGACGCGCCTGCCACAAGGTCTGAATGCATTTAAGTGGGTTTTAAAAACATATTTTTATCTTTCCCTGAATATTATGATTCAGGCAACTCTCCCAGAAGTGTTAACACAGGGTAGATGGCCTGCTGTAAGTTTCCAGCACACTTTGCTATGCAGAGCTTTTACCATAGTTCTGAGCATATAAAGTCTTGGACTGCTGATTTGACCTGCAAGGCCTTAATTTACTGAAAATTGCAAGAAGACTTCATCTGTCACACCTCACTGACTAACTTAACAATAGTCAGGTATCAAGTTTAACAGATTTTTTTTTTCTTTTCTTGCCCATGCTTTTAATATATTCAGAAGTAAGTACAGTGTTTTTTATTTGGCAGACTACCACTGAAGTTTGTCAGTACTTGCTCTGAGAAAGGAATTTCACTTGCACATATCTCACCTGGAAGCATTCTTTCTGTATGGATAGGCAACAATTAGTTGCTGTGAATCTTAATATTTTACTTGTGACTTTAAAAGCAACCATGGCTTTGGCTAAAATTACAAATGAAGAAAAACAAAGGCCAATACAGTGACTCATGGAGAGATGTTTGTGGAGCACTTATAAGCTGGCACAATTGCAGAGGCTTTTCCAGGTCAGAAATGTGGTGCATTGTTATCATTGTGTGTCCTTATTGCTGAACTGGAAAGTTAAGCTCTTGTCACTGCTTGCCTATGCTCATAGTCTCCTGCTCACAGTTTACCTGATGGTATTCATCCCTTTCCAGCCCTTCCTTTGCCAGTTTGACTATAGATGAGCATGCAGATCTTCACTGTAATATTTATAGAGGCAATTTTGCTCATTTTAATTTTCCTTAAAAACTCTCTAAATTACAGTGGAGAGGAAAAAAAAATCTGTTCAGAAAGAAATTGATGCTATAAGATAAACTTACTTTTTGCTACATTCCATTGCTCTTAATTTGTGAGGAATATATGGTCTATGGATAAAACACAGAAAACACTGCTTCCCATCAGAGTGGGATTTAGTAAACCAGATTAATCTCGTTAAGATTATACATAAAGAAAATTTATTCTGAGTTGAGAAGCTGCATCCAGAAAACTTCTATAAACTGAATTTAGCAATACTGTCTGTCTGACATGTGAACAGGAATCAGAATTAGTGGTTAGCATCTCACAAACAGATGAGTGAAAGACAAATCATAGGTGACCTCCCACTACTACAGAGATGAGCTTCTGCTGACAAAAGGGTCAATTTTGTTTCAAAACCAAAACTTTGCTTTGTGATGCTCTGATGGACACAAGCAAGGTATAGGGCTGAACCATCAGTGTGGCAGAATGGAAGAAAAAGGAGGATTTTAAGTTGAATATCACAAAAAATGAAAAGTGACAACACCCAGGACCTGCATTTTGTGTGGGTTCTTTAATGAGAGGCTTTATGCCTTTTCACAGAATCAGAGAATGGTTGAGGTTGGAAGGGACCTCTAGAGATCATCTAGTCCAACCCCCTGCTCCAGCAGGGACACCCAGAGCATGGGGCACAGGGTGGCATTCAGGTGGGTCTTGAAGATCTCCAGAAAAGGAGACTCCACAGCCTCTCTGGGCAGTCTGTTCCAGGGCTCCGTCACCCTCACAGGAAAGAAGTTCTTCCTCACATGGAGATGGAACTTCCTGTGTTTTAATTTGTACCCATTACCCCTTGCCCTGCCGCTGGCCACTGTGGAGAAGAGTTTGGCCCTCTCCTCCCTACATTTTCCCCTCAGGTATTTATACATATTAATCAGATCCCCTCTCAATCTTCTCTTCTGTAGGCTAAATGGGCCCAGCTCGCTTAGTATTTCCTCATATGGTAGATGTTCCAGTCCCTTAATCATCTTTGTTGCTCTACGCTGGACCCTCTATAGAATTTTCATGTCCCTCTTTTGAAGTTTTGTAAAACAGGGCATTGATTAGTTGCAAGCAATAAACACAGCAGCAAATGCAGTTTTGAAAAAACAGATTGGTAACATTATAAAATATTTAATAAGGCAAATGATTCAAGTTTTAAAGGGAAGAGGGAAGGTGCATTATCTCATGGATGGCATGATACCAGCTTTTCTGATACACTTCTGTAACTTCAATTTCAGAGACAGCTACAGTGATAGGAATAGGGGCAAGATTTATCCATACTGGAGAAAAGGATGTTTAGTAAGAAGTGAGGTGAGAAGAAAAAGATTGACCAGATAAAGCATGTGGTTGGAAATAAAAATATTATTTCTGGTGGATATTTTTTAATAAGATCACAGATGGTTTAGATGGTTTAGATCTTTACTGACAACAGTGGGCCTATGAGCACCTTGCTCCCCCTATTATGGCCCAGGTCTCCAAATCTTCTGTATGACCTTCTGGGTCATACAAAAGCATCCAAAGGCATTAGTGTCCAGAAATACCTAGACTTACCTGCAAATCAGAAATCACACAAAGAAATCTGTTATGGCCTCATTTTTTTGTGTCAGCCCTGATAATGTGTTTTTATTTTCATAGTGACTCTTAAAATCTACATGAGGCACGTCAAATAACTTCTAGTTCCACACAGGAATAAAATGGGCTGTAAAATGTGCATAAGACACCTTGAATAGGTTTAGCATTAAGAGGTTCGCACTGCAAATTGGGAAGAACAGAAAAGCACAGGATCTGCTCAGTTATACCATAATACAGGGAAAGGCTGAGATTCATCTCAGCTAACTTCTGTTTGACTAAAGAGCAGTGTCTGTCAAAGCAGTTACATTGATATATTGATTAGATTGAAAGATTGGTTAGATTGATATACACAGACATATTCATCTGAGTTAATGACCTTAATTCCCTTGATAGTTACTCAAGGCCTAGTCAACACAGTCAGTGGAGCCCAGAGTGGTGCCTTCTTACACTTACATAGAAAATATTCCAGCAGTCCCAGAAGCCATCAGTATGAAAAGTACTGGCTATTCCAAATAGACATGTTAAGAATCAGTCCTTGCCCCGGAGAATTTATAGTTTAGTTGGGCAAGATAGGAAAGGAAAGTGGGAGAAAGGCAATATTATCATGTACTACAACTGTATTATTCCTTGTCTCTTGTTCCTAAGTGACACAAACTGCATACAAATTAAATTCAAACCAGGGAGCATCAGCAGGATGTGAAATAGCATTATATGGAAGAGAGTTCTAAAGAAAAGTGTGAAATGCATGACAGTATGAAGGGACACAGCTAGCCCTTCAGCTCACCTTTCTGACAGAGGTAACACGGACAATCTTCCTCATGCACAAATGGGCAGATTTTTTTCTAGCAACCAAATTGAGGGCTCAGGTAAATGGCCAGATTTTGTGTAAAATAACTGTTACATGGTAGATGCAACAAATAGCCACACTTCTTGACATAAACCCATGACTAATGCACTAAAAGCAGATGATTCTCCATTATATTCTTTTATTTTACAAAAGATAAGGGTACACACACAGCTACAGCTGACATACAACAACTGACATATAACAACTTGAATGACCATCAGAAGCTGATTGTGTGCCTAAAAAGTTAAATTTATAAAGATCCTGGATTTAATTTCCAATATGGTCTTTAATTTGATGTCTTTAATTTCTATATAGTAGGTCCTGCTCTGTAAGTGATCCCATTGGGTTTAAGCACCAATTTGGCCCCATAAGGGCACAATACATGAAGTATTATGCTTCAGTACATACAGAACAAAAAAAGGAGGAGAACACATTGCTGGGGCCCTATGGAAGAAGTGAATGGTGGTCAGAATAAGTGTACTCATGATTCCTAACGCGTTTATGATCCATGAGGCTTGACCATTTGAGAATGAGAAAAACAAAAGGAGGAGAGGAGAGGAGATGTTAACTTGTCTTGGCAAGCTTCATTCTTTTTTTTTTCTTAAGCTTTCTTAATTTTTTTTTTTTAATGAAGACGCCAATAACCTGCTGCATGCTATCAGACAAATCCCACTAATGTACTTTTTTTTTCTACAGTGAGGGTTGGCTGCAACTTAGCAATATCTTGTCTGAGCTTTGGCAGTAGAAGTGTCAAACTGACATTTTTTTCAGCACTTGTGATATATCATTTATAAAAGTCAGCAAACAGGAGTGGGAGCAGGGGTAAAGGTGGAAAATCCCAGCTTCCTTTGGTCACAATAGAAATGAATCTTTCATCAGTTTCTTTCTGATACAGGAGAGTTTTTAGATCATTTTTAATATTTACAATCATAGTCAGGAGCTCAGGTGCCAGAGATCTAACATGAAAAGTGCTAGAATCAAGTAAGGCTTTTATAAATATATAAAGCATATATGAAGCAATCAGGGTTACAGCTACTTTATAGATGAGTGTAACTTTAGACTTAGATAGAGTACAATAATATAGTATTTTTGAAAAGGGTAATTCCATGCTTATTTCTAAGATGAGTCTTTGTTACGTATCAATTAAGCTATAATTATATAGAGGATGATATTAAAAGGCAGAGACCAGAGGTGCTTGTTTTGACTCCTTGAATTTATATCATATCTTTTTGAATTAGCTAAATCACTTTTTTTTAAAAAAATGCTTCTACATGTCAGCACAGACCCATAGTCTGATTATCTTTACAAAGAGAGTTCAGGAACCTCACTTCCATTGACTCTCAGTAAGACTTAATCTGTTAAGTGCCCTTTGGCACTTAAATTCATGAGACTTAACTTTAGATCCTCAAAGGTATTCATTCCTGTAATTTCTATTTATTTGAATGGAAATACCTTTGAGGACCTGAATTCTAAATCTAAGCAAGCACGTGTGAAAAAGTTACTCTAAGTACCTAGCATTATGGACAGTTCTCTAAGTAAGTTAATTTTGATTAAAGTAGTACATTAATTCAAAGTGTAGGCACTATTCTGGAATAAGTCAATGAGGGGACGCAAATGCATCCAAAACCACCAATCTGTACTGGCTTAACAAGTCACTGACTAATAAACTTTCATTGGTGGAAGTCTATGTTCGTGCCACATATAAGGTAGCAAGACTCAATACTGAGCCTCAGCAGAGCGTGTTTAAATTAATGCATTTTCAATTGACTGACTGTCCCTATCATGTACATGGAAAAGCTTATTCAGTGCATATATGGTGCTTTATTCCTGATCAGCTAAATCCACTACCCAAGCACATTAAATTATTTTATTGACTACACCTATATCTAAATCAGTCTTTCAGGTAAAATGATAGGCATCTGATACTCTGCAGCCTCTAAAGCTGGTGGAGAGATATACCCATGCCCTAGAGCAGCCCATTCTAAGACAGCGTCTAAGAGAGTCTCTATTTGCTAGAGAACAAATACAGATCTGTCAATCTACAGAAGTCACTTAATGTTAAGAAAGATAAAGGTAAGAAAGATGGATCCTACCTCAAACATCCAAATAAAGAGTTGCTCATAAATTGTAGAAAGAGTTTTCTTGACTAATTCCATACTCAGAGCAGCTTTACCTCCACAGAGTAATCACTGTGAAATGTGGAGTTCTTATTAAGGCATCCAGGTCATTTTTTTCTAAAATAAATAACTTTGTGAAATCAGAAATGGTAACTCCTGTTCTGCTCTTGCCTACCATACTGTGTTACTTCAGGAAGGAAAATAACTGAAATTATTTAAGTCTTGGTAGTTCCGATCCTAGAGCTTATTTCAATGCAAGTTCAATATTTAAAATGTGAAAACGGAGAGGTGAGGGTAGGGAGGGAATGTGTCACAGGTTAGGTTTAGGTACCCAATTTTCCGGTATGCCAAAAGAAAATATTTTGGGGTTGTATTTCTGATAATGAGACTGAAAACATTGTCATATAAAGTCATCTCCTTATGATATTTTCTCAGTTATATACATATATCAGTTATATGTGAATCTTCAGGCTGTAAGTTTACAGATGGATTCATAGGAAGAGATTTAGTTTACTGAAAAACTGTGACACTCCTTCCCCAGTGGGAAAGTAGGCTCCTTCCCCAGCCATGCCTGTTCTTCCACATAGTCCTAATGAAATGGCATAATCCCTTAGGAATAAATCATTGACCAAGTTTGAGACTAAGACTGAATCCAGCTGCACCCAGGCGCCTCTGAGGAAAAGTTTGGAAAATAAAGGAGGTCCAATCTGAACCTCGTGACTCAACATGAGGATCTACTTGGAAATTTTGTATAAACCTCTCCTCTTCCTCTACGCAATAAATAACAGTGGCCTTGCCATAGTATATTGTTAAAACCACTGTCTATACCAATAAAACTTACTACTATTTCTTCAGAGTGAAATGCATTACATCATTCACCCTCCTCCACTACATACTCTGTGACAAAAGCCTATTCCTTAACACATTTATCTTCTGGGATGATTCACACATATTAGTTATCTAAGAGGAAAGTATGTATTTCATTAACAGCTAAGAAAGGTTAAAAGCTGTAAAGTTAAGGTCTTCATTAGAAGGGTCAAACAAATACTTAAACTCTAACTGCAATTCATTACATCTGCAGTCTTTTTACCACCATATAAAGTGAAGTCTTTTAAATTCTATTCATGAACAGGCAATGCAATAAGGAATTTATCTAGTTTGGTATCACTGAAAAAACAGTGCTATGCAGTGTTACGGAATTACACTGAATTTCACACTGACCCAGTAGTTTTTGTCCGACTGTCTAGGAGCAGCTAGGAAGCAATATAATGTGTCTGGCCAATTGCACTGTGCTGTGTATGAAAGGCCAGTATCCTTCTTGACCCCCTGCTGATGAGATTCAACCTCCCCTCTACTGGGTTAATAAAACTGTAAATGTTAACAACAACTATGGAAGTATTTATTGCTTTTTAAACTCCAGCCATTGCATTTCATTTGATGACCTTCTCTGGCAATAACCTAAGACTACATGTTATTAATTATTATTAGGAAACATTTGTGTACAGTTTCAAGGGCCTGAGTAGTGTTTCATGGAGAGGAAAAATATATGGAGATAGACTCTTGCCCATGACTTCTAATCTTTTTTTCTTTCCTGCCTTGCTGAATATGTACCTGGCAACAAAAGAGAATGTATAACCCATTTACTCTTCCCAGAATTAACTCCACAACTCTGTCTTCTTTTATCAATTTAAAGATCTCTAACCGTTACAAAGGGATAAGTGCTGGCTCTTCAAACCCCAGAAGGAGGTGAGTGGATATGACAGTGGGACATAGCTGGCTGTGCTCACCATGGAAGGTCCGTATCAAGGCAGACCCAGTTAGAGGTGGGCCAAGGATCACCAAACCATTGGTCTCTCCCGTAAGGAGAAGGAGTCTTCATGGAGACCATCAGCCACCTGCACTGAAAACAGAGTTAAATGGCTGTCTTGCCATATTGCAAGCTTTTTCTTGTCTCCTGGCCCTTTCCCACTAAGCAGCCATGCACCACAGGGATTCTCTTGGCTGACAGTGGTCATATGGCCTCCGTACTACTTTCTTCCATTATCCACTCCCAACAAACTGCTTGATGCTTGGTGAAAGACTCAGCTACTCCTCTGTACTAAGATCCCGTGTATTCTGAAGGCTAGTCACAACCTGATCAGTACTGCTCAGCTCAGCTATTCAACCAGAATGCTTTGATGTTATTCAGTTACCTTGAAATCACCCTTCAGACAGATGAAGATAAAAGTAAATAAAAAATATTTATTTACAAAATTGAAAGTAGACACTCCTGTTGCAAAGATATGGGTGAGAGAATGGAAGGAAAACTACATTTAATCTACTTATTCTAAGATTAAATCTAAATACCGGTTTCTTTCCCTGTATCTAACTGACACACTGTTAGACATTTACTTAATCCATGTGGTTATAGGATCAGTCCTTAGGGACAGTCTTCATTTTAGTTTACATTTAGAGGAGATATCCTTGAACTAGGAAAGTACGTTAGTTTTTATATCTAATTATTTCCTTTATGTTTCCTTGGAGCTCCATATAGATTCTAAATTTCCTTTCTCTCCTCACTTAGTCCTCTTAAATACTACTGATCCTTAATTTATTTTATTTCATAAAAAAGTATAAAATGACACCTCCATTTTATACAAACTCTTTGTTGTTGTTGTTGTCTTAATTGATACGAGAGATAAAAATATTCAATTATAGGGGGGTGATGGCAAGTCTTGATGATTTGTCTCGATCTCTTTTTGTGGGATAAGGAATAGACCCACCTTTCTCCTTTACTTTTCTGCTGTTCTGTTTTGGGGCAAGAATAGCAACATCCCTCCTTTGGTCCAGCTTATGGCCAAAAAGATGGATAGATTTACTGTGTCCCAATCAATATGGCCTTCAGGCTTCATGGCTTTCTATGTCAGATCTCTCGGAGATCTTTTCTCACAGCAAACAAAATGAATACTCTTTGCTGCTGCCCAACCCACACTTTCCATCTGGTACCCCTCTACTCTGGCTCTAGGTTGAAGTAAGTGATCTTCTGCAACAAGAGTGAGCTTACTACTGCAAAATAGCTCTTGTTTGCAGTGAGGCTATACTGGTAAGCATGGTGGTTACAGGATCAGCCCTCGTTTAGATACTGGCTGTTATGATATGACCTGCAGGAAAAGTTTCTTCCTTTTCACTGAGCTAGATCATATTGTTGATTTGGTTGTGGGATAGTTAAAGGCATATTAATGGCCAAAGAAGAGAAAGAAAGACTGAGAAGGTATAATTGTGTAAATTAACCCATTTTTGTAGAAACCTCCAAACCAATTTAAGGATGAAAAACTCCAGAGCCTGTTTTCAGGGCTTTTTTTCAGTTGTTTCACTGCAGGCATCTAGAGCCATCCAAGATGCACTAAGGTAGTTCATCTGCCCTCCAGTTGCTGCTTCGGAATGTCCCACAGGTCCTGTGCCATGTCTGCCAGTCTCCATGAATGTTTTGGATACCACAGAGCATTTTGAATATTCCTGAATATTTTGCTTAGGGAGCCAAATTAAGTGTTCAACATCTAACAAATGCACTCACTCAGAACTACTTTTACTATCTGTATGCTCCTCTCATCCCTATCCTTCTCCTACTAGGCAAGGACCTTCACCAAGATGAGTCTGCCTGCACCAGATCATCTGCACAAAGTTAATGAGATGCAATCCCTACCCGAAAATGATGAGGGGAAAAAGGTGACATACCTTTGTGTGTATTTATATAAGAGATCTCTCGGAGAAACAAGAACCAAATCCAAGTTTTCTAAATCCAACGTAGTACCTTTGCAGTCCAGACTTCTACAAAATCCTTTTGAAAAATCTGTGATATCTTATCTGTAAGAAATCAAAGGCCATGTGACACAGCAGGGAAGAGAGAGGAGGTCTAAATCTGAATCTGTAAAATGTAAGCACAGAATTAAAACAAAATCACTTCAGAACAGCAATTATCGCTTTTCTTTTCTTTGAAATATCTACTCTCCTTGCCTTTTCCTTGCTTCATTTCATGCTATTTGGAGCAAGATTTATTCTCAAGCAGAAGTACTGAATTATGTTCACACTGCTGCACCCTCTAAGACCCCATATATCACAGAAAGCTCTTTACCAGCAACATATTGCTAAGAATGTTTGCAGAAACTCTTCTCCATTGGGATTTCCTTACAGCACCACAATACAAGGAGCAGTTTGATGCTTATGCGGGTGTGTATCTCTTCTCCTTGTGTCTGATTTCTCTGTTTACACTGGTGGATGTGTCTCCTCATCCTAATGGGTATTAAACCAGAGTGAATTCTTAGCATAGTCTCAAAATCTCTGCCCAGAAAGATTTTTGAATGAAAAGGTTTGTTTTGCTTTTCAGTTTCAAGAGCAATTGAGGATCCAACCTGATGCTAAATCTCAAATAACTCTGGACAGGGTCTCTTGGATGCTCCTGATACATCTGTACTCATTTAAGGCATTTCTTCCACTGTTTCACTTTTCCACAGTGTGGAAAATACTGTCTCTGCACAAAATACTACTCTATTGGCTTGTTTTCAAGGTGGAATTGACATCTAGTGCTTGGGCAGTCCATGTTGCCTACCCACTGCTATGAACTGAGGCTCCACTTTTGCCTTGCATTAGCCAGGTCCCCTGGCACAGAAGGTGGAGATCAGGAAAAGTCTGTCTCTCTGGGCTTGCTTCATGTGAGTAAATATACTTACATGAGCGGGTACAGCAAATGAGCACTGCAGTTATGAGCCTTGTCCAGCAACAAAGTACCCAACACCCAAATTCGGCATACCCATCACCATATAATACGCTGTAGACATGAACCATGGAACATATATGTTTTCTCGTGGTCTGTAGTTGACTTTGTCTATGATCTTCCTCTGGATGCTGCATGTAAACCTCCTGCGAGACTTCACCAACAGCTGTGTTGGCCACACAGTGTTTGCTGTGCTCCACTAGCGTGACCTCAGTGCAGAAGCAAGCATGAGCTCTACCTTTGTCACTCCTGAGCCTGCATATGATTCAGTTTCAATTTCTTGTTCAAAATATGGACTTAGAAACATATCCATAGGCAACGAGTCACCCAGTCCTCTGCAGTGTTCATCCACAAGTCTTGCTGCATTTTGGGCATGGCTCCCAGGCTTCGACCAGATCATTCTTGGGAAAGGATCAGAAAACAGCACTGCAAAGTCAGGAAATTAGTAAGTTGTGGAGGATCTTACTAAGGACACTGTTAGGCCTGGGAACAGATTCATGTGCATGGATAATCCCTCCAGGACCTGAATGACCTAGCCCAGGGCAGACAATGACTGGCAGAGCTCCTGCTCTGAGTGACATCCCCAATCAGCTGAGTCAGAAGAGCAGTAGGACTTTGAGCCTTGTCTCCTGGCCCTGGCCAGAACTCCCACTGGCCATAGGTGAGTCTTCCTATTTGGGCACAGCCTCCCATCCACACCAGGCTGCTTATATGAGGAGACAAAGAAACAAGGACAAGATGATCCTGGAAGAAGGAGTTCACAATTCCAGTTCAGAAACTAGTAAAGAGTTTTGAAGAGCCCTTCCCTATGCTAATGGACTGAGAGAAGAAGAAGAGAAAACATCATCAGATATTTACAGAGAAAACATTATTAAATATTTACAGAAAAGTATTGAGTGTTGAAATGAATATTGCCATTCACTTATGTTTTAATTATTGTTTGGCTTTACTGTGGGATTATATTATATTTCTGGTTTTGGTGGGATTGCGCTACCTTGATCCATCCATTGTCTGTACATTTTACAACACTCTGTGAAGCGTATTTCAATTGGGCATTTGTGAGAGAACATCCACTCAGCCATTGATTGTCTATTTTGAAGGAAAATGAATGAAGATGATAAGGCAGCAAAATTATTTTATTGGGGAGGTGTGAGGAAAATGTTTTAGGAAATTGTGGAGGCCGGTACCGAAGGTATAGAAAATATGATCCAGAAGTGTGGGGCATTTCTTTCTTGTTCTGTGCACATCAAAGCTGTTATTTCTTACTGATCCATTGTCACAGGAGCTAGATGCACCAAGGCTGTTAGAGCTTTGTGACAGTGCCCTGAGGCGCCTTGTTCTGCCTATGCTATTCTAGGGTTATGGCAGAGTGGGAAATCAGATTCAGAATTTCTAATTATTTTATTATATACTATATATTGTATTGAATATCATAATAATTATAAATAATGAATACTATATTATAGCGGTATTTTTCTCCACATCTAGAATAAACAGAGACAAGGAATAACTAAGGAAACTACAACAAAATACCAAACCTTCTGTCTCTGTGTCACCACTTCCTACCCATTTACACTGGCTTGCATTGCTGCAGTCAAACCTGTAGCAGAAAGGCTTTCCCACCACAGAAAACTATACCATAGCCAGCACTCTCATCAAAGAGAAGAAACTGCTTTCGTATGTTAGTCATTCTAAGAGATGGCCCAATCAATGACATATTGCTGGTGAGTGCTGAGAAGGGGATTCTTGTGCTGCCTAATGGAAAGCAGTCTACACATGCAGCAATTAGTCTGACATCTTCACTGGCATATGAATGCTTGGAAAACACATTTCCAAAGGAGTTTAGCTTTCTGTGCACTGGACTGTTGTGACAATCTGGCTGTTAGTGGTGGGCTCCTCAGTGGGAAGAAGAGCTACACTGGAAAAAGTCTGGTCCTGTAGATTTGTAAGATTTGATTCTGTTACTTGGAAAGATTTTAAAAAAAAAGAAAAGAAAAAAGGCTGTTCGTTTGATGATATTGTCTATATGGAGAATGCCCAGCAGGGACTCACAGACAGATGCAAATCGGAATTAAACAAAGAAAAAGCTCAAAAGAGAAATACTAATAATTGCAAACCAACCTCTAAAAGCTGAATTGAAAAATCAACCATCCACAAATCAATTACATAGAAATGGATAAAGCATATAGAGAGAAACATACTGGTTGGTTTGTTGGTTTGTTTTGCTTTATTGTCTCTTGTTGCAGTGGAAATCACATACACATTAGCCCCAAATGAATTCTTAATGATCAAGAAATTCATTACATGACATGACAAATTAATTATTAATGACAGAGCACAGAGTAGAAAATATCCCCTGAGCCATCTGGTGGGTGAGTGGTTCAGCTCTCTCCATGGCCAGGAGGGAACAGAGATTCCAGTTACTGCTCCCAGTCTCTTGCTCCATAGAGACCATGAGGGTGGATGACCCAACATTGTTTGTTCTCTCCCTATGAGGAAGGGAGCTCTTGCCAATCATCTTCAGCAGCCTTTCTGTGTAAGTGAAGACTGGTGTTTAGTGGTGCTTCGTGATGTTTGCTGCTTCACGATTTAGAAAAAAATTACTTTGAAATGTAGGCTGTAACACAGGGGAAAAAATGGGGACAGGAACTGGGAGCCCATAGGTAGACACACAGGCACATCAGCAAAGACAACCCAAAGCTACAATACCTGTAAGTCAATCACAATCTGAAGGGAAAGCAGGAGATACAAAATGAGCACCTGGCTATCTGCTGCTGCAGCCCAATTCCTTCCCCAGTATGCACGAGCTAAGAAAGTTAGCTAGGAAACTGTGGGGGAGCACGGCTGCTGTTGCGACAAGGGCTCTAAGTCCTAAATGAAGGAGCTCATGTTTCACTCCAATTGGAGAGAACGGCAGGTCTGTTGCCAGTTAGCTCGGTACAGACCTGCTGTCAAAGGAATATTTGTGTTCACGCGAAAGCCCCGGCGACAACCGCAGCTGCTCTTTCAAACAGGGCTCCGCTTCATGGGAGCCAAGGCTGGACTCAGCGCGGAGGGGCGACGCAGGCAGGGAGAGTTCAGTTCACGGGCACCGGCGTCCCCCGCTCCCCCTGTGCCCCGTGCCTGGCTCAATCTGTGGGGAGCACTGTGCTCTGGTGGCACAGGCGGCTACCTCATCGTTCTCCAATAGGTCCCACGCTTCAGAGAGCTAGAGCTCGGCAAGGAGCTGTTCTGCCTTGCCAAAACTGCACTGCCGTCCCCTCACCAGGCATTAACTAGCACACAATTTGCATAGACCATTTGCCTCGCTGGGCTCCAAACCAGCTCCATAGCTGAGGCACATGACGTGCATGAAAAATCCAACCTCCTCCCAGTGTCACAGAGGGCAGCACAGTCAGCCCAAACAGCAGGCAGGTGAAAGGAAAAAGGGAGAGAAAAAGCATAGTTGTTCCAGGGGGGACCTCTCTAGCTTGGTTCACGCTTGCAGCAGCCCCAAAGGATAGAGCGCAGGCCTGCTGAGAGAGGACAGCAGGGGATATGTAGCTATTCCCTTGTCCCTCCATGTTATTACACCAAAAAATATGATCGGGGAGACAGCCCCTTAAAAGTTCTCACCCCATCCCTTAAATCCTGCCTGGTCTGTGGTTTCCTTTCCACTTCTAGCCAGTGTAGTTATTGTCCCCTTGCTTTTATGTAGCTCGTAGGTGGGCAAGGGAGACTGTTAAGCCCTGTGGTATGTGTGCTGCACCATTTACCTTTTTTCTTGCTGGTTTTTTGAACATCTCATAGCTGATAGGAGGACCAAGTATATTTGAAAGCCCACATACTTGGAGCTTCCCTGAGAGCCACATGAACATTTACCCATCATCCTGTAGTGCCACAGCTCACATGTCAGACATGATGTATTTTCCAAGAAGGGAGACTCCACAATACCATTGGGATGGCTCAGGGGGCACCTTGTGTCATCTTGTCTCTTCAGAGCTCCTGAGAAACCTGTCACTGTTGCTTTTGCTTTTTCCGGTCAGAGCTGGAGGAGTTAATGTTATCCTAAAAGGCGGAGAGGAAGGTCCCACGTTACCCAGTTGCAGCCAATCGAGTATGCCAGGCTCACACAAATGAGATTGAGTCGCTGCCAATCAGTTCAAGAGGGAGCAGCGGGCAGTCATTTTATTGCCTTTCTTCTGGAACCATTTGAGTATTTGTATTTATTTCTTCACTCTCTTTTATGTCTTTTTTTTCTCTATAAAAAGGAAGAAAAAAAGACAAGGGAATAAAACAAAAGCAGCTCCTGTGTTCTGTTAAATTGGAAGGTGAAAGAGTCAAGAGGCAAATTAGCAACAACACTTTAAAACAGAAATGATGATAACATCTAGTTAAGGTTATGCAATTGCTCCTGGAGCTCTGGGGGTAAGTGCTGCAGTGTGACAGTTCACAAGTCTGCAAGGGAATTAAGATTTGTATTTAAAACTAAATAGCAGAAATAAATAATCAGGAGATGCTTGACTGCATCACTGGAGAAAAATGCTACAGACTTGAGCTCAGGAATTGATAGGAGGGGCTGTGCAATGCCCCAGAGGGGACTTTATGTGGGTGTCTCTTCATTAGCAGGTAGAGACAGAAGAGGGAACACAGTTTCTTACTGTTGAATTAGTAAGAGCTCAAAAATCTAGCAACAGTATTTCACCCTGCCTTTAGTTCCAGTTAAGGTTCTTGTGCCCCTGTCGCTTTGTCCTTTGCCCGGTGCAGCATCCATTGATCTGGCTTCAGGTACAGAGAAGTGATCATTCTGCCATTCCCAGCTCCTGCCTGCTGCTCATGCATGGGCTGTCTCATTACTGAACTCTCTGGATGCTCTGAGATGCCTGTGTTGCTTTCTGCACCATTATGAAAGCCACAGATCAAGAAAAATGATTGTGCCAGGGCTATTTTACTCCCTGTTTTCTCTCTTTGTTTCTCTTCTGTCATTTACTTCAACTCCTACATTGTTGCCCGTACATCGTCTCTTCCCTGTCAGAGATAATCTGCATTCTTATGGAACTACCTGATTCTTTCCATTTCACATTCATCACTTTTACAGCTGCATGGCCAGCAAGAGAAATGTTCTTGTGCCCAGTGTCTAGAGCAGCAGTTTTCAAATACTTGGCTTATGGATCCCTTGCAGTTCTCCCGTGCATGTACAAACTGCTTTAGTAATTAAAATAATGTTTATTTCCTCCACACCTTTCTGTGAATGCAGTTTACATTGTCTATAGATAGTAAAGGTTTGGCAAAGCATTGGCTGAAAGCATTGCTCTAGAAAGACCCAAATCTCCTCCAAGTCTACATGTTCCACATGTTCTCTTTTGCCTCTTCCATGAGTATATATATCCATTTTCTCCTTTCACTTTCATTTTCACAATGGTGGAAGAACTCCACAGACACACTATTACATAGCTGGTGAGCATCTTCAACTATTGCCCATGCCGAGAGTGCTCCTGCTGCTCTGAGTACATGTAATATGTACATGAATACCATGCTGCAGTAGACTCTAGTAGCATGAGCAGAGCCTCATACCCAAAGCAGCCCAGATCTCGTCAAGCACCATTGATAGTGGAAGTGCAATAACTCACACCATTCAGTCCCCACTGGAGTAATGGCAGAGCAAAAAGCAGAAGAGAGATGCTGGGGAAAAAAAAAAAAGCTTACAACTCCGAGAGAGATTTTTAATACAGAGCTTCTTTTTCTTGGTGATAATACTAAGCATTTGTGGAATTTTATTGAGGTCAAAAGTGAGAAACAAGAATAAAAAAAAACCCTGTTTAAAGGAGAATCCAGTCACTGCTTAAGATTTGCCTGAAAGACTCCAGTATTTTAATATTGCACAGTGCTTAGTTTATCTACCTGGTAAAGACTGGGTTTGGATTGAGGTCCTGAAAGCTTTCAAACTAGGAATTTCTTGAGTATGAAAGGTTAATCTAGATCCAATGTTGCCAGTCTAAAATTTTCTGAAAATTCATCTCATGCACCTCAAACCATGATGTGAATTTAAAATTTAAAAATGCCACCTTAAAACGTAATTTACAGTTGTCTGTTTATTTGAATCCCTCTGAGATCCATGAAAAAAAACAGTCCAGACTTCTATCCAGCAGACCCTGATGTGAATGGAAGATGTTCAGGAATTAATTGACTCTGACAGAGGAATGATTAAAATGGCACAATGAGCTCCAACTCACTGCAACCAGGGGCACAGATGTGCCCAGTGATGTCTACTCTCCTTCACCCATTCAATCTGGTGTACTTGCAGCCTTTCCTTTCCTGCCAGCCACTGAAGAGGTTCCCATATGTTTCATCACTACCTCCTCTCTTCCCTGTAGATTTTTTGTTCAAGCCTGTCTTTTCATCCTTATGTAGAGCCTGATATCAGAAGTGTTGTTGTTCATTTCAGGGGAGCTCCCCACAGATCAAGAAATCCACCCAATACGGGAAGTTCACAAGGCTGCAGCACTTGGCCCATGACTTGTCAAAGACTTACCTGTATACATTTAACTTAAGGCACTCCAGTTAGTCCCACTGAAGTCAGCTGAGCTGCTCACAGAGCACAAAGTGAAGTGCATGCTTAATACATTGCATGATTGGAGCCTGAGGCTAAAGGTACTCTGGGACAAAGCTCGTCTCCTTGCAGTCATTCCTATCAAAATAATACCCACTAAAACTATGTGTTTTACCAGTCCTCAAAGCACTTTATGAGGGAAAGCAGCACCGGCCCCATTTTGCAACAGAAGAAACTAAGGGGCAGGATGAGCACGAAGACCTAATGACTCCTCTGTACTAATGCATTTGCCAGTTAGGCAAAGTGCCTTGAAATGTGAAGGCACAAGGTGCTCTAAAAAGTTGTCATATTTCCAGTCACCCTTGTTAATGTGAGAGAAACACTGCAGCAAAAAAAAAAAAAAAAAACCACACCTTTTAGGGCCTTTTTTTTTTTTTAATCCCATGAGTGATCCAGCTACAAAAGCAGGCCAGCAGGCTGTGATGCTGAGCCTTCTGTTTTGCCAACATTACAAATCTTGTCACTGCAAAATGGCCTCTGCCAAAGCTTGGAAATGCCTGTGGTAATTAAAAAGAATAAAATTATTACACTACATTTTACAGTCTATCCAAGAGATAAATGTTTCTTATCTTTTATTTTTTCTTTTTTTTTTTTTCAACTCAACAGTCTGAAAGCTACATCAAGCCGAAGCAAAAGGTATGGAATTTTCTTCTAGGCTTTTAGAACTGCTGTACAATTTGATAACCCTTCCTCTCCCTACCTCCAACAAAAATAAATTAAATAAACTAAAATAAATGTGAAAGGCAGAGGTCTTCCCTAGAGATACAGAAGTAGAATCTGTTTTTCCCTTTGCAAATCTGAGCAGATGGTATTATCTGAACATACAAAACAGAATTATTAGGCACTTTATAGAAAGGTACATCTACTCTATGAATAAATTTAGCATAAAATTCACTCTTCTTTTGAGACTTCAGAAATTAGTAAAAATTCACTTGGTGACTCCAAACAAATAGTTATTATAGGTTTCTAAAGTGGAGGTCACATTGTTTTTGCAATTTGGTTGATGAAAAAGATAATTCCTTTGCCCTTCTACTTAGAATCATAATATCCCTACCATAATGAAAATCTTCCAAGTTAAAAATGTGGGTTGGGGAAAGTAATGCAGACGTGGTGTCATGTACAGTCAAGAAAAGTGTCTGCTGCACTGTCAGGAAGTTTTCATTGCCAAATTCAAGAAACCCATAATAATTGTTTGGGTTAAATATGCCCTGGAAAAGAGAAAAAATAATGTCATATTTTCTCTCTTTTTGTTTACCATCTGTTTCTTGAGTTTTCTGAAGTTTATGTCAGCATATGTGAGGGCTTTTTTTTGTATGAAAACTGGAATTCCCATGCAACATGACAGCCCGAGGAGTTAAGATTTGATGGGGGGAAAAAAGCAAGTTTTCCCTAAAATTGTCATCGTTGTGGCATTGCACTATGTATTTTAAGATGTGCTCAATGATAACTGTGCAGCACACAGGGCCTCCCTTCTCAGGCATGCTTTGCTGAGACGCAGCTCATGTTCAGCAGCTCTGAAGTCTCTGCACTCAAGGAAGAGCAGGGCAGCTCTCTGCCTTTCCCACTGTATCCCTGACCTGTACAGAATGACCAAACCCAGACTGATTTGGTAGCCCATATGTAGTCTCAGAGCTCTAGAGCTCAGAGCTTTCTATTTTGCAGAGAACCAGTGATATATCTCTCCCCAGTTTCTTTCCAAACCTGCATATGTTCTGGATTATAAATCCAATTATATTATTTTATGAAGGTCAAGTAAAATAGTTCAACACCCTTTCATGACTACGAATGACTATTGATTTTTAAAAAGTGTGAGGGTGAAGGCTGGAATGATAGGGAGTGAGTCCTAGGTGTTTCATGTGTTCTCTCAGAGCGTAAGACATGCTTGTGTGAGAATGATTAAATGCTGGTGGGCGTATGAATCTAATGGTAGATGCTGAATTGTCTATCCTAGTGAATCTGCCGACATATCTAAAAGTTGTAGTTCCTTTGGGTATATTTATGCCAAGACAGAATCTTTGTATAGGCCTGTCCTCAAGCTGCAGTGGGAACAATATTTTTGCATCATAATCTTTAAATTTTCGCTTTTCTGTCCCTTTATACAAAGTTTACAGGATTTCATGTACAATGAGCATTCCAAATCACTTTCCATTCTTCCAGCCCTGTCAGCCACAATTGGTAATCAAGCTACTAAATTCCAACCTGTTTGGAAGCAACTAGAATCAATTGGAAGAGGAGGGAAATACTACTGCATTTAAAAAAAAAAAAAAATCATCACAGAATCACTAATAGTTAAAACCAACATAACACCACCTGAATAGTCAAACTTTGCAGGATCATGAGCTGCTCCTTAAAACTCTGCATACATACACTCTCTACTCCCAGAGACAGACTGATTTAACAAAGAGACCTTTCCTAGCTCTGGGTTGATGTCAGTGATGTCATACTCAGTATAACGGACACACCTAAAAAGTATGATAGTGCCAAACTAATAAGTGCTGTGGTTTGATCTTAGTCTAAGAGGATAACAGGTTCACTCAAGATTCATATAAGGGTAAGATGTTGAATTTTGCCTTCCCAATGAGGATACATTCAATTATCAGTGTCCTGGAAAATGAGGCTAAAGAATAAATATGCTAAAATTACCATAGGTAGTCTTCTAAGACAAAGACATTGCTTTCTTATGGATATACCCCTCATTGCTGTCAGCAGTCAGTTATCATTTCAGTGTGCTATTCATCTCCATTTTATAAAAGAGTAATTCCATCAAAGTCAACAAAAAACCACCAGGAAAATCCATGCACAGGACTAAGGCACGGGAACACAGGTCCTATATGTAACCTCTTTAACAAAGAATTTTCCAAGAATTTCAAGAACAAGAGCAACAACTACAGCATTTGGGAAAGAACTGAAAAAAAAAGGATACATTTTATGTTTCAAAACTCACACTGAAACACAGACTGTACACTGACTCTGAGGTTTACGGATGCATCGCTGGCCAAAGGGATGGCCAAAGGGCCATCGCGAGCCCTAGGAAGTGTGAGTAGAAAGTAGATCCTACTTTCCTGCTTTTCCCTTACTCTTCCAACTTCCAAATGCAATCTGAAATTCTCTGAATGATGGCAGAAACCTTGCTGAGGAAAAAGAAATAATAACTATCCTGTTAGTTCAGAAAACGGTATCAGCATGCTGAAAGTTTGGAGGGGAGCTGGAGCCTGCACAAAGGCAGGGGATGGGCAAGGTAGAGTGAGACCAACCCTTTCACCAGTAGTAATCTATAAGTTCAGAGTTCAGCTCATTTTTGTCTACCATATACTTACTGAAGATTTCTTACCTGCAGTTCTAGCAGCCAATGAGAACAAAGCATCATCACTTCTTATTTCTAAGAGCCTGGGTGAGATTGCCAGAAAGGTTTACCTATTAATGGACAGACTCATCTCATCCTCACCAGTCTACGTACTGGAAAATATTTACATGAAGTGCCACACTCAGTGAGAAATGAGCCAATTATTGTAGCTAATTGAAAATCTCCTGCCCAGTTTGCTTCTTCCTTTCTACAGTAGAACTGCTTCTTCATCAAAAACAATGTTCTTCTTTGAGACAGTTTAATTGCAATGTAGGTGCAGTGAAACCACAGCTTCAAAACCTGTCTGAAAACTTTCCCTGGCTTCCTACCAGCTCAAAATTTGCAGCTTCAGGTCAAAGCATCCCACATTCCCAGATGCAGGTCAAGAAGATCCGCTTTTTATACTCTCTCCCACCCTGCATTGTCTGATATGTTTGTGAGGTTTGGAGAGCCTAGACCCTCTCAGATCTCCATCTCTCAAGCTGCAAAGTTTCCAAGTCCCCAGAGCCTGATTTTTGCAAGGAGTGTTGGCTTTTGGTGCTCCTGGGCTTTAGGGCTCTTGGATTGCTAATTGATTTGCAGTTCAGCAGCTAAACTGACGAGGAACTCAAAACCTGGAAGCTATTAAATCCACGGTTTCCAAACTCAGAGGTTCCTTATTTTGCAGAGGCTATGAAGTGAAGTTGCTTCTCCTCAGCAACAAGAAGATTCCAGTAGCGGGATCACGTGAGTTCTTAACCTTGCCACTTTCCCTCAAGTTTATAAATTTGGCTTTCTGTTCTACATTCAGAATAAAAATGATATCCAAATCTTGCCATCTGATTTCTTTACAGAGCTCTGCCTATTCCTATGCTGTGCAACTGAAAATATACAAAAATGCCATCTCCCTGAGCCCTTCAGGTAGAAGAGTCCCACTTGCTAGTGATTGTTTTCAGGAGTATAACAATTCCCCAATAATAATAACGATAATCATGATTATCTGTTTAAAGAAGAGGTAAAGTTTCTTTCAGAACTGACAGCTATTCTCCCAGCAACTGATTCTCACTGTTTGTGTTCTCCAACAATACTCCTTCATATTGAGTTTTGTCACAGCACAGTGCTATTTACCACAATTGCATGAATTAGGAAAAAAAGCCATAGACTTTCTAGTTAGTTGTGAGCTTGTTTTATCTTTTCTTTTTCTTTTTATATTTTCTCTTTTATTTGATGTCACTTTGCTGTTAACAAAAATGTAGTGTTATTACAGCTTAACCATGACTTCTCTCTACAAGTTCAGTTAACAACAGCATACAGCTCAGGGGTGTCTAGAGAGTATTTTACCTTAATTACTGAAAACACCATCCTTGTATGAAAATCAAGAAGATTAAAGATAGAACCTGAGCACTCTCTGGAGGGTTGTCCTGCTTGAGAGGTGGTGGTATGCTATCATCTATATTACGCAGAATCATGTTTTGTCGTTGTTGTTTGGGGTGAGGGGGAGTTTTTTTGGTTTTGTTTTGTTTTTTCAGTAATGGAAGTCCCATTTATAAGTTTTTAACCTATTTATAAAAATAAGAAAATATCTCTAGCTGCAAAAGAATAATCAGATCAATGTTCAATCCTAGTATTAACCCAGTACAAGAGCTTAAACAAGAAAGACCTTCTTATTTCTATTCCAACCAAAGCTCTAGCATTTAAAAAATATACGCATAGTGAGAACCCAAGAATTTCAATGTAGTCAATGCCACTGCTGGCATGAGGTTGTTTGCTCCAGATATCCTCAGGGACAGATGCCATGAATACCAATCATGTAGAGACAACCCAAGTTAGGTCTCTGACAGCAAGCAATACAACAAAAACTGAGACATAATGAAGCATTTGAGAGGACTGAGATTGAACATAGGGCTGACAGTAAAAGCTTATAATGGAAGAAAATTACAAATCAGATTCAACATATCAGAAATGTTAGCAGAGTAGAAAGAGGAAAGCTTTGAAATATCCTTCTTCCATACCTCATAACAATTTTACATTTAGTGTGAGTTTCTCTTGTAAAGAAAATTTCTCCTCCCTTAAGATTTTGCTGCGTGGGCCAAGGTAACTTTTTTCATTCTGATACCTTGATTCCTTTTGTTTTCTCATCCATCATTTCACTGCCACATCAAAACTATTGTTATGCACATACTACCACAAAGAGACCTACTAGACTCTACTAAGTCAGGAGTTTCTGCTCTGTCCTGCATGGTCAAACATCCTGGGTCCCTTATATTGAAGGTAAGACCAAAAGATAACTGGTTCAATTTTCTATGGTAATTTACTGTAAAGGGTAGAGACCAAGTTTGAGGGATGACAGCAGTTAAAATTCAGACCCTCAAAACTAACCCTGTAGTTAAAAACTTCACAGATCAGTGTATAAGATGTTTAAAATCTAGCTGGGATGTAATGAAAGCATGAATGACCAAGGGCACTTCACTGACCATGAGAACTGGACAGATTGTGCTATGCAGTAGAGATTGTTAGGAAAAATCATACAGATATCAGTATCAATGACAGTCTAATATCACAAGAGCAATCTAAGAATATGCTTAAAGCATCAGCTGAATTGGACAATCATATGTGTGTGCACATTTAACCATAGAGACAGTTGCTCTTTCAGCTTTGTAAAACTCAGCAGAATGCTTTCTTTGGCCCACTACTGCCTGCCTTCCTGCACCATCAAAGAACTGTTTGAAAACAGGGATAAAGCTTGACCTGAGCAGTGGGCTTTCTTGGTTGCAGCAGTGTAGTCGTAAATGTTAACAAATGAAGAAATATCTGCATCTTGGTGGCACTGGAGTCTGTTTGTGAATTTTATATGATGAGATGGCTATATGTGGATCTGAGAAGCAACGAAGACACTGACACCTGTCATACTAGATACCAATGAGTATATCTAGTGATAGAGAAAAAGAGGTGAAAAGCACAACCTCAGAAAAATCTCGTAGTGCTATGTTCATCCCAAAGGCCAGGAACCACTGAATTATGTTAAATAAAGAGGACCACTAATGAAAAAGAAATGAGGCCACATCATCAGAACAGAAAGGTCTTCATTTTTTATCAATTGTTTCACAGTTGAGTTACCATTTTTTCACTGATAGGCTTGGCAGAAAATCCAATATTCCTGGTGTTTGAGGGAAATCCCAGTTATCAGGATATTTTCTGATGGGTAGCCCAAGCAGTCATGGACTGTGTGTACTTCAAAGCAGTAGTTAAACTGGAACTGAACAAATGACATTCATTGTATTCTTAATTGCAAATTAACTTTCTCTTGAATACTTCAATCTGTGGACAACCCAAAGGTGAGTTTCTGAGGGATGGCATAAACACAGTTTTTAATTCCTTAGTGGAAAACCTGTTTCTTAATCCCTTTGAATGTCAGCTAATGCCTGTGTTAAACATGGATAATACTATTTTTATTTTAAGAGAGGACACGATACTTCTTTGTTCACTCCTCTCACATAAGCTGCACTACTCTGAGAGAAGGAATCATGTTTCCTCTCATATCGAAATGTTGGAGCAGATACAATTTAAGAACATTACTTGTCTGTGGTCAGGTCGTTAAGCTAAATCTGCTTAGCTTGACCTAAATCCCCAGCCATGAATCATTTGCTGAAATACACAAGTCTGCAGTTTAAAAAAACATTTTTTTCCTCAGCTTTGGCTTGTAAAGCAAAGAATGAGAGACAATGACTGTATCTGCATTACCAGGCAGGCAAAAATCATGTACGCATTGCCACCAAGTTCACCAGGGAGATACTCAGTTCACATCATGATACGTAAGGGTGTCTTATGACTATTCTAGGTCCTTGGTGAGGTCCGCTGAGGACTGTCTATCTGTTATGCCACTTCGCCATTGCCACTTTGCCCTGTGGAGACTTGCTCACGGGCAGATGATTTACATTCTTTTCTTGCTGAAGTTGCTGAAGTTCATCATCCCTGCTATTTCATCCTCATTAGTATTACCTTTCGTTAACCTTGGAGATATAAATTTGATAAGACTGAAGGAAGATGGTATGTCATAGATATGATAAAAACTTGGACAAAGCTTATCAACTATTAAAAATATTAAGTCGTCTTCTTGCCACTTGCTATGTTCCATGCATAAAATTCCCCAGAGCTCAGTCCTCACAGTGGAGTGGAGATATTCTCTATTGACACCAGGGTCAACCTGCTTCATTTCATTGCTGTGGCAATTGCCAAGAATCCTTTATTCACACAGGTACATTTCTGTCCCCTTTGATACCTATGGGCTCTGTCTTCATAAACTATGGAAATAAAATGTGTCTCAATGCCCAGAAAAGGTTTAAAAGTGAGATTCATGAAGTGTTGCTTGTGGCCTACCTTCATTTATCACACAAAGGAAAGTTGATTCTGTGACAAGTTATTGCAACGCAGGCCATACATTGCTGCTCCCAGGCAGTGCCTGGACATTCCCAGAGCTGCCTTGTTTTCTCGTCTACAAACTAAGGTGAGCACAGACGTCTCCTCTCTCTGTTCCCTCTGACAGCCACTTATGTTTATGGGTCTCTTGGTTTTTCATCACTGAATCTAGTTCCCTTTGAAGCCTAAATGCTCACTTTTGTGTTTCAGATGATGTTTACACTTACTGTCTAGTGTGAAAAATGAATGGGGTAAACAGTGGGAGATAAATCAGTGTTAGTTGTATTAGTCTGAGGAAGCAAACAAAACCCCAAGGTTCTTGCCTCTCAGAGTGATCAATCCTTAAGTGTTCTCTTTTATTATCTTTAAATTTTATTATGAATTAAATTTTGCCTTTCTTCAAAATAATGTCCTTTGAAAATCTGCATCTCTATATATATCCCAGGATATAGATAACTTTTAATTCATTAGATCCTTGTATCCCATAAATACTAATTCTGTGTCATATACCAGGTCCTGACTGGGTATTTACATAAAACCAAATTCTGCATTTTGACATCCCTATATAGTAGTTTACATTAACAGCATTGTAAGCCCTTCATATCCATTCAAGCCCTTAATATAGCCTTAGGTAGTATCACATCGCTTCATGGTAAATTATTTCTATCTTTTAAGGCACAGAGCAAATTGTGGGTAAATTATTAATAATAATACTTAGATCTTATCTTCAAAGCATTTTACTAACATTAATTAATTCCTACACTCCTTTGAGGTAGGTAGCTGCATTGTAACTTACATTCTTTACAAAAGAGGACATTAAGACAAAGACAAGATGTGCTTTGACTGCAGCTGCTGCTGGCTAGAGGGGGATGAGTTCTAGGTGTAGGTGGACAAGCATCCGTAGCCAGCCAAAACACTTCCAGCCCCCTAGCTAATTTTTATCTCCTTCTTCTAGAAATCATTGTTTTTCCAGCAGCTTGATCCATGGTCTGTCCCAGCCTTCATCCCTTCCGACTGAAGTCTGGCAGCTTCATTTAAAACAACCAGTAAAGTAGGGTCAGGGAGTGTGTTGGTGGGGAGTGCTAAGATAAATATGTTGTACTTTGCTTCGAAGATAGTTATTTCCACCAGCAGAAAGGAGAAGACAGCTGGAGAAACACAATTTTAAACCATCATAGCTAGATTTGGTGGAGGATACACAACCTCAGTTTCAAATCTGGATGTGGATTTGGGGGCCAACAGAGGAAAGATTTGGACTTTCAGAAAAAAATAGGGTTTGATTTTTTTTAATCTTTCAGTATTTCTTATCAGGTTTCCAAAATTTGTTCTGAACCCTGTTAGTTTTTTATATAGTTTTATATTATTTGCTGTCATGTTATTAATAGCATATAACATCAGTTGCAACTGGTATATCAAAGTTTACCACTAACTTATTGAAATGTTCTATCATTTGACCATTATTTTTGGAACTCTTAAAGGAAATTACAACACCAAGCTAATTAAAGCAGCTTAGCTCTTTTTGTGAATTAGACTAAATCCTGGTTTCATTGATATCAAACACATTGCTTCACAATGCTAAAATTAAAATAAAAACAATAGTGCTGCATGAAAGAATGAATATACATTCAAAACAGAAATGTAAAAATGCATTAAATATTACTACAAATAAAATTTTTAAGTTTCAAATTGAAATTCAGAGAAATACGATTCTAAAATCCTTTTTGTTTAAAAACTGTTTTCTCCTAGAGGAATGCCATTGAAATGTATATGATTTTGAGCAAAAATAGAAATGAGCATAATAAAATGATTTTTTTAAAAATGAAAACTGTCTCAGAAATGTGACCTAATCAGCCTGACTAAGGATAGCTGTCAGTATTCTGCTCATACCTCTAGAACATGCTTTGTTCTCCTTTGAAATTACATGGCCCTCTATCATCTCCTCCCATAATGAAGTCTTTATTAAATAAGAAGGAAAAGGAAATCTGCACAGAAGGGCTCTCAAAGAAGTATAAGATGTCCAGAAGTCAGAAATAATTACTGATGGGACTGGATTTATCCTGCAAAATTCACCTGTCCATAGGTAAAAAGGTTTAGCTGCTACATTATGCAGTGAAAAGTGTTGCTGTTCTTCTTCCCTGTAGTATTCAGTAGGGGAAGGTAAGCTCTTCCTGATGGTGGACCATTCCCCTTAGCATCCAAATTATGCCAACTGTAGTGGCCCAACTCTAGTGGAAGCTGGAGCAGCTTCCTCGTAGTAGCAAAACTGAAGCTGGGCAACTCTGGGTTAGGGAATGTCTTCCCTGGACTAATCATGGATGTAGTGCGCTCATGTGAAGGGCTCACAAAGATGTTGCAGGGATTCTAATTGCTGATATCTGCTAATTAGTTGTGTTTCTGAGGGTCAGCAAAACTCAGCCAGTATCACTGAAGAGATTCCCACTGGAATGCCAATAATTAGGGACCCAGGGAGTAGTTTTGTTTTTTTTTTTCTTGGTATTATTGCTATGCAGAGTATGACCTCTTAGTTGTTTAATTAAAGAAAGTGTTGAGCACATGGCTAAATCCACCCCATTCTCATCAGGCTTCAGTCAAAGGCCTGAAGGTTAAGGAGCAAAGTCAGCCTGGTGGCAAGAAGACAAACCTCCTTCAGCCTGGAGGTCTACAGGCCAGATGATACCCCGGAAACAATGACTAAGAGCTTTTGGAGAAGAAATATAAGAATCCGGGAAAAGACTGGATCAGCTTCTCTCCATCCTCCCTTTACCCCCAAAAAATGTGTGCTAGGAAAATATGCTGCACTATGCCTGGTCCTTTTGCAGTTTTTAAGTCATTGTTTCACAGGAATCCAGAATACAAGCAGTGAGGAGAATACAGCCTAGCTGTTGATTCCAGGCATTTTTCTTCCTTCCATTTTTCTGTTTTTATGCACTGGGAGGCCTTCCCAGACTTTTTATTCTCTCATTTTAAGGTGAGAACATGTGTCTGCATGCCAGCATCTACCTTCAGTGCCTATAACTACCACTGAGAAAAAGCCAGGAAGAAAAAATACCAAAGTTTAAGTTTCTTTGCCCTCTAAAACACATTTTAGAGAGTATTTTTATATGACAGAATTTGAGACTGTTATAGGCATCAGCTACAGGTAGCAAAGCCTCAGTATCCCTGTGTGCCCTGATAGGGCCTCTTCTGCTTCGGTAGGAAGGTAGTTCGCTCACAGGCCGCTTTCTGACCATTGTAGATAGGTGGTAGGTGGTTTAGTCACAAAATGTGCAGTTTTGATGCCAGCAGCTTTCACTAGCTCCTAAGCTAACATTCATTACATGCATTTTGTTGTGTTTTTGCAGCCAATCACACCATTATCACCCCTTCCCCCTTTCCAAAACTTTTCAAGATAGGGAATATGCTTGTTTAGCTTGATGATTGCATAAATGAGATGATTAAAATGCTCTTCTAATACTGAACTTGGCTTGTTTGGTCCTGGAATTCCTATAAAAAGAAAATAGCTGAAGCAAAAATTGAATTTGGCAATGTGTGCTCTCGGCTCATTTTTGTTTGCCCAGGAGCCTTAAGGCTGTATTCAGAATCCATACTGCTTCATACTTTCTTCTCTGTAGGTGCAGAGCCTCTAAGGAGTGTGACAGATCCCAGCCAGACAACCTGAAAGCCTGACTAGCTACCTACCTGTGTGCACTAAGATTTTTACAAGGAGAAATAAAGAGAATTATATATCTATATTGAATCTGAGGTTATGCAAAAAGCTTTATGAGCCTGTGTATCCATCCCTCAGAGTCACCTCGTGTTTAGCAGTACCAGAGATATTAAAAGGCAGATTGATACTTTCAGTCTCAAAAAAGGCAGCAAAAGATAAATTGCTGAGATGTGAATCCATATAATCTCCATTTAATGCCCAGCATGTGTGCTGCTTTTGCATGGTATTGCAAAGCGAAATAGCAATCACATGAGAGAGAAAAACAGAGCATACGGTATGTGGAAAAGAAAACACCACTCTCATAGTTTAGTATTTGGGGTTCATATGAGCATGGGAACAAATCTGACTGGGAAGCGCCCCATTCTTGACTATATCCTTCAGTGTACGAGCTGCCAGAAATATCTGTGCAGCTCTGGCTATCCCACATGGTGAACCATGGTCAGAACTCAGTGTAATCATAGCCATCCAGAACTACTGAGCATCTGTTTTGCGGGGAAAGGCTGACAACACTGCATTGCACACTGCACAAAATCTCTGAGTGCAAGTACTGGAAACTATTCAGCAACATTAACATAGAACTGTGTTCACATAGGAAAAAAACAGGGAAAATTAGGTCAAGCAGATCTGCTGCTGGAATGAGTGAACTGCTCCTGGTGTCAAAGCTAGCTTAGGTTTTTCACTATGCTATGCAGTGAGACATGAAAGTTTTGTTGCCTTCTGGAAGACACAAACTCATGCTAGCCACCCCCCGAGCCCCAACAGAGTGAGGCAGCAAGGAATGTGACCCCCTGAAGCCACCAGAGCAATAGTGCTTTTCCACTGATACTGTGTTCTATAGGACTTTCAGCACAGAGTCCTACAAAACATGCCTTTACGTGATCAGGACAAAAAGTAGCTGCTCAGGGTTCATTAGTTAGCTACATTAAAGAATATATTTGACCAGGCATCCCCAGTCCTTTTTCACGCAATTTTGAATCAAAAGTTTTTATCAATCATCCTCAATATAATTTTAAAAAAGGGAAGTTTATTCTCACTAGCTTCATTTTAAGGCAGGAAAACGGGGCAGCAATGAATAACTTGACTTAACCCAGGTTACCCATTTGCCAATGGCAAAGCTGAAAGTAAAGCTGTGACCTCCTCAGTCCTTGTTGGATCTGTCAAATCATAATATCACTACACACAAGGGAAAGTAATCCTCTTGCTTTCATGAGAAAGACAGACTCAAGTCAAATAGCCAAATACTCTTTCTTGAATGGAAAAAAAAAAAGTGTCAAAACTTTGAAAAATAGAACCATCCTATAGTAAAAAATAATTAACTTTGTCTTTCCCAGGACCAACTTTATGTGTCTGTTCAGAACTACAGCTTTCCCTCCCCCTTACTCTCCCTCTCCCTCTCCACTTCTTATATAAATATTCTTCTGAACCATTTTATGTAAGAACTTTATTTTGCTCAGGCATGGTACTATTTTCAATCACATCTGGGTACTTTCACCACCATAAACCCATTGTGATCAGAGAGACATCAATAAAGCTGCCTTGCTTTGGTTTATTTGCTCTTCTCTTCTGGCTCAACAGGGTGCATTGAGCTACATGATAAACATTTACAACCAACATAGAAAAGAAATGAGGATTGTAATAGAGTCTCACTTTTTAGTCTTTCACTCACATTTAAGACTGCAGCAAATATAATCCAGGCTGCAGAAAACAGAAATGAGGTGCAGTCTTGTGGATTGGGTCCCCAGCTTTTTAGCTAAGGCAACTTGCACACCCAACCTTCACTAATTCCAAATCTGTTACCTTAATTTCGTGGAGTGCATGAAAAGTTACTTCCGATCACAGCTAGTAAGTGAGCCTACAAGCAGAGGAGCCCCGCTAGACCTGCTCTTTGCAAGCAGAGCAGATGAGACATGTGGTGATTGGAGGCCATCTTGGGCATAGTGACCATGAAATGATATGGTTTTCAATTCTTGCCAAAGTCAGGAGGAACATCAGCAAAACAGCTACACTGGACTTCCAGAGGGCAGACTTTGGACTGGTAAGACATTGGTTGGGAGGGTCCTTTTGGAGACAGTCCTGAAGAACAATGGTGTCCAGGAAGGCTGGATTTTCCTCAAGAAGGAAATCTTAAAGGCACAGGAGCAGGCCATCCCTTTGTGCCAAAAGATGAGCTGGAGGGAAAGAAGATCAGAAGAGAGTTTACCACCTTTTGAAGAAGGGGCAGGTAACTCAGGAGGAGTACAAGGAAGTCAGTAGGGCATGCAGGGTGGAAATCAGAAAGGCAAAAGCTTGGATGCAAATCAACCTGGCCACTGCTGTAAAAGACAACAAAAAATGTTTCTACAAATACATTAACAAGAAGAGGAGGACCAAGGTGAATCTCCATCCTTTACTGGATGCAATGGAGAAGATTGTCAACAAGGATGAGGATAAGGATGTGTTGGATAAGGATGTGTTGGATAAGTAATTGGATAAGGATGCCTACTTTACCAGTCTTTAACACTCAAACCAATTATCCTCAAGGTACTTGACCTCCAGAGACAGAAGACATCTATAGAGTGCAAAATAACACACACACACAGACACGACAGAGACACCATAATCCAGGAGGAAACAGTCAGTGATCTGTTACTCCACTTGGACATCCACAAGTCAATGGGGCCAGATGAGAGCTGGCAAAAATGCTTGCCAGTCTGCCCTCCATCATGTATCAGCAGTCCTGGTCAACAGGAGAGTTTCCAGATGAGTGCAGACTTACCAGTGTGGTGTCCATCTACAAGAAGGGTTGGATGGAAGATCCGGGGAACTACGAGCCTGTCAGTCTGACCTCAGTATCACATAAAGTTATGGATCAAATCATCTTGAGGGCAATCACACAACATGTGCGCAACAACTAGGGGATCAGGTCCAGCCAACATGGATTCATGAGACGCAGGTCCTGCCTCACCAATCTGATCTCCTTCTATGACCAAGTGACTCATCTAACGGCTGAGGGAAAGGCTGTGGATGTGATCTGCTTAGACTTCAGTCTTTGATGCAATCTCCCACTGCCTTCTCCTGGTGAAGGTGGCAGCTCATGGCTTAGACAAGTGTACTCTTCACTAAGTGAAAAACTGGCTAGATGACTGGGCCCAGAGAGTGGTGGTGAATGGAGTTAAATCTAGCTGGTGACCGGTCACGAGCAGCATTCTCCAGGGATCAATGTTGAGGCTGGTCCGCTTTAATATCTTGATCAACTATCTGGATGAGAAGATTGAATGCATCCTTAGCAATTTTGCAGATGACACCAGCTGGTGGTGGGAGACAGGAGCTAGGAGGAAGAGCTGGTGTGCTTGAGGGTAGGAAAGCTCTGCAGAGGGATCTGGACAGGCTGGATCAATGGGCTGAGACCCACCATATGAGGTTCAACAAGGCCAAGGGTTGGATCCTGCACTTCGGTCACAACAATCCCATAAAGAACTACAGGTCTGGGGCAGAATGGCTGGAGAGCTGCATAGCAGAAAAGGATCTGGAAGTGCTAGTCAAGAGATGGCTGAACATGAGCCAACAGTGGGCCCAGGTGACCAAGAAGGCCAACAGCCTCCTGACTTTTATCAGAAACAGTGTAGCCAGCAGGAGCAAGGCAGTGATAGACCCCTGTAATTGGCACTGATGAGGCTGCACCTTGAATACTGTGTTCAGTTTTGGGCTCATCACTACAAGAAGGACATTGAGATGCCTGAGAGTGTCCAAAGGAGAGCAACAAAGCCCATGAAGGAGCTGGAGCAAAGACCTTACAAGGAATGGGTGAGGGAGCTGGAGTACTTTAGTCTGGAGAAGACGAGGCTCAGGGGATACCTTGTCACTCTCTACAATTACCTGAAAGGGTGCAAGTTGAAACACAGATGTTCCACCTGCATGTGAGGAAAAACTTCACTGTGAGGATGACAGAGCCCTGGAACAGGCTGCCCGGAGAGGTTGTGGAGTCTCCTCCTTTGGAGATCTTCAAAATCTGCCTGGATGCCACCCTGTGCCACATGCTGTGGGTGTCCCTGCTGGAGCAAGGGGTTGAAGTAGATGGTCCCTAGAGGTCTCTTGCAACCTTAACCATTCTGTGATTCTATGAAAGGAGGTTGTAGTGAGGCCGGGATCAGTCTCTTCTCCAGAATAACTACAGATAGAACAAGAGGATATGGCCTCAAGTTGCACCAGGGGATATCTGGAGTAGACATTAGGAAGGAAGAGTAGTCAAGCATTGGAACAGGCTGCCCGGGGAAGTGGTGGAGTCACCATCCCTGGCAGTGCTCAAGAAACATATAGATGAGACGCTTAGGGACATGGTTTAGTAGGTATCATGTTGAAGGGTTTACAGTTGGACTCAATGATATCGAAGGTCTTTTCCAATCATAATGATTCTATGATTCTATGATTTCCAAAATTACAGCCCGGGAAACCTATGAGGCAATGAATAAAGTGAATGGAGATTTCCAGTTCCTACCTCTGCCATGTGCTATCTTTGTGCCTTTCTTCAGTCTCTCCAATTCCATTGCCACTAACTCTTCAGTGACATTTGTCAAGTTTCTGAATTGCCATCAGCATCCAGTTTTTTTTTCACAGCAGCTTCTAAGGTAAAAGTGAATAAATAATACTATACGGATGACATTCATAGAAGATTTCAACTCTTGCACTGTAGAAAAGAGGGGAGATGAAGCAACGTCAGAAGGGAACGGTGGCAGGAGCTGGAAGTGCTTTCTAAATAACTGCTGGCAAGGAGTCAGTGACAGTCTTCCCAGTGCTCAACAGCAGCATCACTTCTATAATCCTTCTTCCAGCATTCATTATCACCTCCTTCTTCCAGCACATTCCTGCTGAATGTGAAGGAACAAATAAAGGAGAGAGGGAAAAAACAGGGCTATGGCAAATTGTAAAAGTTTCCTTAGTTTCACAATAGGTTCTGCTCTGAGGTGACAGCAGTTCTGTCCAACTGTTTATTAAGCTGGAAGAGGGAAACGAGTCATCTCCAAGCACTTTTTTAAGCTTAGGGAGAAAAGCTTCATTCAAGATCATTTTGTCCATTTTCTTTTCTTATTGCTGTGGGATTAGAAGCTTCAGTATTTTTGGAGGAAGGAGACTCAAAAAATAACAGCATAACCAGATCCAACTTGAGGGAAGTCAGGTAGTGATGATAGGGCAAGAAATCATATGGGATATGGAAAACTACTGGAAACAAAATCCAGGAAAAAATAATTTCAGGTGAAGCTTTGCAGTGATGGTGGACAGTGGATGCAATGAGCATGCTGTGGGAAATGTCATTTAAAATGCTGATGAAAGGGAATGTACCCAAAGGTGAAGTGGGAAAGGGCTCTTCAGTAGGACCAGATCTGGTGCCATCAGTAGAAGACTTCTACTGGTCCGCAGGTTAGCTAGGCAGCCTACATCCCAGGTGATGGTCTAGCAACCGTGCTGTTTCATAAACTGTCTTTCAGTGTGGAATACTATGTTCATTTTTAGATGTCTCTTCCTTCAAGCCATAGTAGAATTGGGAAGCCTGACCTGACCATGAAATAACCATATGATATAGCAATACTGGAAAGACTTCCAAAAACCTGAAAAGCAGGAAATATCTGAGAAGACACAGAAGATCACATATTAAAAATGAGGTCTCTTTTAATCATTAAAAATATCATTGCCGTAGCAGAAACTAGAAAAAAAAATGCACCTGAACTGGGAAGCAGGGAGAAAATAGTAAGACTTTTTTATTATTATTATTATGAGGAAATGATGAGGAGAATGACAGAAACTCTATCATCTGGAACTACTTGAATTAAGAATTAGTTAATGAACCAAGAACCTATATCAAGTCCTATATTAAGAAGATGAACTGGGCAATCTACTTAGTCTCTTATACCTGTCTTTTACAAAATGCTTTAATGACTATGCTTGTTCTTAACCTCTTGGTGCTACAGAATCATTTCTTTACCTCTTTTACATGGCTGTAGCATTACTAACTTCAGTGAAATTAGGCCAGTATCTACCATCCAGACTGGCCTGTGACTACTTTTGAGGACAGGACTCATTCTCTTCACATCTTTCCATATATCCCAAGATTATTTTCCTAAAGTACTTTTCACTACCTATGTATTTAGTTCATGTGCTGTTCTCACTTTGACAAAGAGCAAGGATGAGAATCAGGTCTGTATATGCACATTTTAATCAAACTGCTATAATAAGTGTTATATATATATATATATATATATATATATATACAGGACAGGACAATGTCAAGAGTGGAATAATAACATAATCCCATCCTGGCACATGTAAAGACAGAAAAGATAGTCTTAGACTGACAGTCACACAGTAAGAGGTTGGTCTCAGGTATATTTGTACTGGTAGGTGATCATATGATAGGTGAAGTATCCATTTGCTTAGATGTTATTTTGATCTTTAATTACAATATATGAGCTATTCCCCACCTGTCCATTTAACTTTTTATAAACCCCAGTATCAGAAGACGAGCTTGGGTCAGCATTGATAGAAGGATGTGCAGACTTCAGGCAGAGAATGAGTCCCTAGAAAGGACTCTAAAGGGCAACGCCAGAGGCAGAGGTAGAGGTTTCTGCAACACCAGAGGTAGACGCTAGGGCAGATTTCACAGTAGCTGTTGGTATTTTGGGACTAGTTAAAACCAGTCAGGCCCTCAGATAACATAAGACATACATGATTTAGGAAAATGACTTTCTTGGCTCAGGAATTGAAGTAAGGAGAGGCTAAATGCATTCTTAAAGTCAAACTATTTCAAGTTCTGAGGACAAAACCCCTGTAGAGAACAACACTTTGCTCTAACATCTATTCTCATACTTTCTCACCCCCAAAACTTCCCAATTTTCTCTAGTGATCTTCTTTTCTCATAGGGCCCTGAAAAAAAAAAAAAAAAAGGCTAGAAGCAGTGCAATATGGGAAATATACCATTAACAGTGAGACATACTTTCAGTTGCTACACACATATCCAGCTAGTATTACTCTCCCCTCTAGAAAGTGAAGAAAGATACTAAGAAGTGGAAATAGCTCTCCTTACTGAAAAATAGCATTTGAAAGGGTGGCAAAGTCTGCTTAAAGAGCCACAAAAGAAGCTCTTTGAAATCTCAAAGGAAAAATGTCTCTAGGCTGACACCTGCAATTTACATGTAGTACCTTTACCGCATTAATGCAGATAGTGGAAATTCAGTATATAATATTTTGTCACAAAGCAGAACAAGCAGTAGGCTTGAAATTCTTTGAGCCAACCATAAAAATGGAAAATCATTACCTGGAAATACAATATTTCCAAAACTGCATCACTGCATGAAATGAATTGGTGACTCTTCGTCCAGTGTTTAGGAGATGAAAGGTGATATGCACCACATCAGTGACCACTGTTGTGGAGCTCGGGTCCCTCCTGGGATTTTCCACAGGATTCACATGAAAGCAAAGAGATTTTGCAGACAGGCAGCATCAAACACACAGAAACACACAGAAAAAAAATATGAAATAGCAAAGGTAATTCAGAACACTTTCTGCTCAGAGTCTCACCTTCTCCCATCTTCATCTCTTTCCTTCCTGTGTTGTCTCCTCTAGATCATAAGAATACCACCAATAATAAAAAAGGCCTCTTATTATGTGTATGTATAGCATTGATACCAGTGATACGAGGCTTTTTAAATAAAATGAGAAACATTTTCAATGTATTGATTTTAAAGTCAAATACTGCATGATTTCAAGGGATTTCATTTTTGCTCTCCCCCTTTCATGGGGAATGGAATAGGACAATGAATAAGAGAAGTTTTATGCTCCTCCATAGATAAACAAATCTAATTCTCTGGGGCTATCAGCAGAGTACCTTTCACCAGAAGAAGATTTATGAGTTCATAAAGTTCACTTTCTTGTATTCATTTTGTAGTCAGTTTTAGAGATAGTCAGACTACAGGAAAGAAGAAATAACTGCAATTGTATTTTTAAAAGAGAAGCTGTAGCCAGTAAAGCTTACATCTCAGGCCACCCTTTTTCAGTCTGTCATGCTAGGGCACAATCCCCAAATCTCTGAGAGCACAATGCCCTCAAAGGTACATTCCTTTTCCTGCATTGCTGCAATCTGAAACACTTGACTGGTTTGGGGATGTGGTGCTATGGGGGAAGGTCTGACACTAACATTCAAGAAATTTTGCCTAGAGCCCCTGCCAGCTGTGCAGACACAAAGTGCTCCATGGTGCTGACCATGGGTGGTGGATCCTGTATGTGCTTTTGGCTTTCCCCAGCCACAGGGGAGCAGGTCAACCTTGTCCTCCAGTTCAAAACCTGCTTGGCAAAATGCACAACTACTGTATTATTATGTCATTTCCATACTCTGAGGTCTGAGAACTTCAAAACTGACCTAAGCCCTGACAACTCATGAGCCACCTCTCCTAGGAGACCTCATCTGCATTTTTTCACCAGAGTGCTCCGCTGGAGTTTAGATATGCCAATCTATGCCAAGTTGAGCACGGGAACTCAGAGATCTCACAGGGGCTCTCAGTTGCAACCTTTACTATAATATGCACATTTCTTATTCTCCTGTCTCTATAGCTGAAATTAATGCACCACTTAAACCTCTCACTGGGCTTACGGCCAAACAGGTTCAAGAAGTAACATCGTAAGACATATGAGTTCCTTCTTTTCTCTTCTAGGTCATTGCAAGCAAGGATTAAGTCAAGACATAGATGGACATAGTCATTTATATGACTTCTTTACCTGCCTCTTAGGTACTGGCTAATTTTAAGTCCTAAACTGTCACCAAACTGTCCTCCAGGTAGTCAAAGCAAGATAATTTTGTAATTGTAACTGGCAGTGAAGATGTTAAACAGGCCAGTAGGGAAATGACCTGGTTTGATTGTAACTGTGAGGCCCTGATTGACATGAAAATCAAATCTACATTAAACATATGGTTTTTGACCTACCATTCTTTGAACTGTTGTGCATTTTAGTCAAGCTGAAATTGGCTATAAACTCATGCAGAAGAGAAAAGCAGGAAATGATTTATTTACTGAAATGCAAGAAAAAATAAAAGACTTATCTGCAGACTTTTCTGACTCTGCATTTCTGTCATGGGGGCAGTCATCTACAGTAAAATGGGAAAGGGGGATCCTGGAAGTAGGCACTATGCAGCTGTCTCTATCACTCAGCCATGACCTGGAAGAATAGACCACTGTGGTACTGTTCAGCAGGTCTTTGTGCTGACAGATCTTACTCTGTTCATTGTTTTTTTCTTTTCCTTTAGTATATGATCTCCCCCTCCTCCCACTGAGACAGTAAGGACTGTCTCAGTAAGGACTGTCTCAGTAAGGACTGTATCTCACATAACAAAAATCCTGAATTTATCTCTTATCCACTAGGAACTAGCTAGCCCCTGGGGTTAATATTGATCTTCTATTTAGGTCGGCCTGTGACGAAAGACAAAGACCTTCCTTTTATGGTAACACTACTGACTTACAAGCTTGGGAACCCAAATCTTTGAGCTCTTTATGGAAACTCTTCCAAAAATGGTCCTTGATCACTCAGTCCAATGCAAGTCAAGAATGCTGCTTGAGTAAGTGATGCATGCCTACCCACAGAAAAATCTGCAGCATCGACTTCACCACTGCTAATGCACCTCCGGAATATATTCCGTATCTACATTTCAGTGGTACTGTGGGCTTTTCTATTTGGTCTGTTCCCCACTCATTCACTGCTATTTCTAACACTCCTGTGTGATCGGGAAAAGCAAAGCTGCCCGTGCCAAATGCTCCGTATTGCCCACTGACTGGTGGAGCAGTTAACCACACCAGGCTATAATTAGGCAGCTTTCAAAATCCTGCTGTTCCTTCTTTTTCTTTTCACTCTCCCCTCTATACCCACTCTCTCCTTCCTCGCAGAGGGGATCTCGGCTGTCCTCCAGGCATGCATTCCTCCCCATTAGTGTCAGTGGAAGTCACCGGCGCGCATCAGGGGAGGAATAAACCCTTAAGGGAAAGAAAGCTTAACGAAATCCAGCCACCTCATGCTAAGGCTCTGTCAAATTGTAAGCAGTCACATCTAAAAGAAATGAGGGCATATTTGCCCAAGAACAACTCTGAAGCACAGAAACGCCTGTTTTACTTTGTTAGCTCGGTACGTGATGAAAACTTCTGATAAGACTTGCTTGTGAGCAGTACCCAGGAAAATGGTGCATCCTTATCCTAGTCTTGCTATAAACTTCACAGGCCACAGAAAATGCAATATCTCTTTCCTGGGGTTTTGTTTCATTAAAAAGTTTAAAGAATAGTTGAGCTCCTAATCTGGAACTGTCTCCCTGACTTATCGTTTCCTATGGCTACTCTAACAGGCTCTTTGAATATTAGACTATTTTCTATCATCCAGGCAGTGATTTATTTGTCTTTCCTATACACAAAGTACCCAAGCCCTACCTAGTCAACTAGTGATAAGCTATGTCATTTCCTGCTTTGATTCCCACATCTGATGGAGACCAGCTCACTGAAACAAACTCTCTAGTGCAGAAATATTTACAGTTAGAGTCAAAATTAACAGACATTGATATTTTCAGATCATTTTGGGGTAAAAGCTGTTTAAAATGAATAAAAGGGGGAAATTCCACATGTTTCAAGAAAGAAAATATAGGGAAAGAAATACAGGAGCTAGGAATGAGCAAGTTGGAACAGAAGACTTGGGATGCACTGTTCATGTATCAGTGAGTTACTTTGCATCACTAAAATCGTGCTGGAAGTTTTGAGTTTTTGAAGTATGCGCTGACTCTTTGAGTTCATTCAAGCCATCTGACAAGAACCACAAAGGGCTCTGCAGAGGTATGAGCCTACAGCAAGGGGGAAAAGAGGGTGAAAGCAGGATATGGCTTTCTTCTTTCTTTTTCCTTTTACCATAAAAGGAAACAAGGTAAACACCTTCCATGCACTTTAGCCTATCCTCACAGAAGGGCTGCTACATGAGACAACAGGTCTTTCGACTTCAAAGCACTGAGGAGAAATTATCTAAGGAGAAATATTCCTGGCTACCACCTTCACAGCAAAACACCTTTTCTTTCACCCTATATTTGTCATTTCTAAAAGGAAAAAAAAAAATCATTTTCCTATATGGATAACCAATTCTGAGTTCTTCATCTTGGTAAGCCGACAAATGTAGCCAGACTTTGTTGACAACAGTGGCCTGATCAGCAGTCTAGTCTGAGTCTGAGTGAAATGTTCTCTTGCATGATTTCTGCATGTTGCTAACAAAAAAAATGAAGTGATTTCATGCCCCTAATTACCTCTGGTTCCTACTTAACAGCAGATTAGCAACTTCTGTGTGGAATGTCAGGGAAGCAAAGGCTTCTCTGCTCCAGAGTAGGAAGGAGACGATGATCCAAGTAAAGGAACCTTGTTGGTTAAACTGCAAGTTTGTCAGCACACAGGGGAACCACAGGGCATCAGCCCCAGAGCTCATTCCCCATCTGCTCAGACAGTACTTTGTGCGCTTCCTTTATCATGTTGCATCTTATGCTGGAGTAAATCGGCTTCTTTGGAGCTCTTCCAGATTTACCTCACACAACTTTGGATCTCAGTGCTCATTTTCTGGATTAAAGGGAACAACACTTCTGATATTTGTACATTCCTTTCATTAGAAGAGGATAGCTTTGTTGTGTAATTAACAAGCCAGTAATTAAGGATTCCAAGACGATGTACTAATTTCTCTCTCACACACTCTTTCAAAATGTTATCAGCAGTAGTTGCATTAACATCTTTTCTTTTCCTGTTCCCTTTGGGAGTTTATTAGGCTTTCATTTAGTGAAATTCTCTCTTCACAAATATTCACACATTTTTTTTGCTTCTCTGCAAATTTGCTGCAAATTTGAAGAACTTAGTGGCTTGACCCCCTTGATAATACAGGAGAATTTTCAGTGCTTTCAGTTTTTGAAACTTTTATAAAGAGAAAGTGAAAAAATGCAATAACACTATAGTTTTTGCCCATAACACAGCTCCAGAAAATTCTTGTGAAAGCTGAATCATTCATATGAATCATATATCATACCAAGTCAGCTGAAACTGAAATGGATTTAGGACTGTGGTTTACAGCCTGGGAACTTTGAGAAAGGCCTAAAGTCCTGCTAAAGACAGTTTATTCCATTCTGAACACTTTTTTATCAACATAAACTCAGAGTATAAAATAGCCTTTTTTTTTCCCCATGTGATGAAACACATAAAACCAGATTAGTTAGGAGAGGGTAGAGATGGCTTATCTTAGCTTTTGTTTATTGTTTACTTTCTTTTTTTTTTTTTTTTTAATACTTTGTTCCAAGATAAAAGTTTGTGCTTGGTGGTTGAAAATTACCATGCAGAGCTTAGTCTCATTTGCTGGGCGGTGGTATCCTGAACCATAACCTGAGCAATTTGGCATTCGGCCATAGTTAAGTAGTCAGCCTCAATGCCTAGGCAGCTGCAGGGAAGACCTGCTTATATGTTGCAGATATCATGTTTTGCTCTCCTTGTTGGTTTCTACTTTCTCTCTTTTGCATCTGTGACACCTGTCTAGGAAATCTGGGTTAGGGATTCAGCCGTAGTAATTCCTTAATTTTAAGATGTTGAAGAGTTGGGCACCAATTCTAAGCACACTGAGCCACACTTGGTTTCTTCCACATTAGTCACTTTATATGTACTCCTAGTTTCTAAGTTGAAGTATTAATATATAGCTTTGTCTGTTCATCTTTGCTTTTCTGGGGTCCAGCCTTCAGGAGTGAGAAACGCAGTTCAGACAAATAATCATATTCCTAACTCAGGCCCTTAATCTCCAACTCCACTTCTAAAGGCGGGCCCCAGTACATGCCTGCCACCCATTTATCATCACTCCCTGACAAGAGTATTAATTCTGCTTTCCTACCTCTTCACTTTCTGCTGCATTTTATCTCTTATCTGCATTTATTTGCTTGTCTCTCTTTGTCTTGGGAAAACAAATTTGCTGAAATCTACAGCCATAATGGTAAAATCACAGTGTTTGGTTGCATGTCAGCATGATGCTGCTTAAATGATAAAAAAATAAAAAATAAGTTTAAAAGAAAGCTGGAAAAGAAACAAGTAGGTTTTTAGTTCCTCTATATACATAAGTTTAAAAAGGAGTAAATGTGAATTTTTCCTCTTCTGAGACTTTCAGTTGAGCCCAAGATCACGAAAGAGATCCAACCTACTATGTCAGGCCAGAAGGAAGAATTGTGCCTCCTGCCAGAGCAAGGCAAGGATTATATTTTTGGGAAATGAGATTTTACATCTGGAAGAACAAATTTGAGACATCTTCAGATTTAGACCTTTGCTGACAATGCCAAACCTGTAAAATCTGGTGAAAGATAGTCATATCCTAGTTATTTCAGGATTGGAATCAATCCAGCTATGGTAACACAGAACTCCAGGCAGGCTAATGCAACCTATATGTAGTCTGTGTACTTGAAGTTGGAAATAACTCATGCTCTGTTAAGCCTGCGTTACACAAATATTTATGCAAACTATGTCAAGTGCTTGCGCAGTAATAAATTGCTATTGTTTGGTCTGTTAGAGCTTGATGAACAGCCTGTTGTTTCGTCAGGGTAGATAGCTGGTGCTGATTCAAACAACAAAAATAAGCTCAAAGCTCTCCTTGACCATGCTGCCTGATGGAGATGAATATTTCCACTTCCACTGATAGACTGCAATGGGAAATACATGTTAAACTGCCATTTGGCAACTCCTCTTTCACATGCAGAAGTTTTACCTTCAGAATTAGACTAATATCCTCTGGTAGGTAGGAAAAATAAAGTCAAAATGGTATCTTAGCTGAGCCATACAAGATTGCTATTGGAAGAGATCAGTTCTAGGTGATGGGGAAACTCAAAAGTTTATATAGAAGAGCTGAGTGTGTCAAAGGAATATATAGTGAGCTATATAAATGTAAGTCATTATTCCTATAATTTCGGTCATAGAGTTTAAGCAGGCTGCCCGGAAGTAAGTCTTTTCATGGACTTTGGCTAATTGATACAAACACAGTTTGTAGGATAGAGAGGACTCACTGCTGAAGTACAGAGGGATGAGGAAGAGAGGCCATGATGGGAGCATATGGGATTTTGAGTCTGAATGGAAAAATTTGCTAACTAAAGGCAGGTAAACGTCTGTCTTTTCAACAGCCATATTTTGTTTACTTTTATGCAAAGCACAATGTGCCTTCCATTAATCTGATAGACATGTGAGATTTCCATGGAAACAACAGTACTCCATTTCATTTAAACTCTGGCATCTGATTTCCTTGTCAAGTGGAAATCAATGTGTTGGTAACAGGAGAAATGTTCAAACAATTGCTTAGAGACACTGCCTGTGCAAAGGTCTTTGGAAGAGGGCAGTGATCTACCCTATTGCATCACTGTTCACTTCATCCTGCTCCTCCAATACATTCTTTCCTTTCTTCCTTTCCTTTAATCAGTTTTGTCCACAGTTCTTCTGCTCGCTTTCTCTGCCTAATCTCATAAACCATTATTATCCTCTTTGTCTTTGAGGTTGTATACAAGGACAGAATTGATGGCACTTGGGTAAATGTTCCGGCTCCTTGCTGTCTATCTAGAATCTGGAGCATTCACATAACCAGGAAGCTAGGCCTATTTATAAATGCGGAGAAAAATTTTAAAAGCATCTAGAGTTATATAGAGAGCTCTAGTGAAGACATTTTCACAATGCAGGGAGAAAAGTTCCCTTCTCATAGCATAAATCCTCACAATTTCATGATGAGAGTCCATGAGATGAAGGGCACTGTTGGGTTGCAGGAAGACTGTCACCCTGAGATTTCTGTCCTTGGAATATTCTTTCTTCTTTGGGACACAGACTTTTGGTGGGAGTTCTTCCTCCAAGAGTAGGGGTCTTAGCGTTGAACAACAACAGAGTAGCCCTACTAAGGACTCTCTTTGATAGCTACTGCACATGATGCTCTGCCTCCAGTTAGATATTCACTCATCAACCCCATTATGCAGGCATGGACTCTATCCCTCCCTCCTGCCATCACACACACACACACTTCATCTACTCCCATTTAGTTGCAAGTATAGCATAGTTCTCATCTACTTCTTTTCAGAAGGCCCTGAACTCTGCAAAAAGCGGTGCCATACGAAATAGCAACTTTGAGACTTCAAAGAGCATGCAACCCAAAGTTAATAACCTAGAAGGGCATCCGTAGTGATATACTGCAGCTTGATATTCTGAACCTGAGCTGTGTCAGTAGTACAACTTATCTAGGGCTTTTCAGCAGACTTTTCCTGTTCTCCCCACCCCACTCTTAGCATGTCCTGTTCTGCAGTAAGGGAGTTCCCTACCTGTCACCATCATCTGGATCACTTATGCCTTATCCTGAAGGCTACACTTAAAAAACAGGAAATCCCTGAAAGAGCTCAGAGAAAGGAAAAGGGAACTGTTTTACTTCAGAACAGGACAAGGAAAGAGAGAGATGTACTGGGAGGCTAAAGGATTAAATTCAGTACAGATGAACAAAGGACCTTGGATTCCCAGTCCAGGCCTTTAATCATTGTATATCCTCTCTTCTCTTGACTTAAACTTGAAGCAAATCCTAGGCTGCAGATAAAGGTTTCAAAATGAACCATAAATTAGAGTCACTGCTTCCTCTTTGGTGGGGATAACAGCACAAGTACACACATCCTAATCTTCCTAGAGGTTTATTTGAAAAGGCACTTACTATTCAAAGCCTTGTTCATCTTCTCCACATGCATATCTTATATCTCTCTTTATCTGCTGGCTAGTGGGACCAGTATATCGTGAGAAAATGCTGAAGTCCTTCTTCTCACATAACTGAAGCCATGTAGAGACCGGAACAGTTTATCTTTTAACAAAGTCACAAAGCAAAAGAAAAACCCAACCAAACAAAAAACAGACTGCTGGTTTATTCGTGTTAATTTTGCTTCAGTATTGCAAGCTATACATTCCATCCAGCCTGTCAATCAGGAGCTGTCTTGCACGTAGAATGATCCCTTTTCCTGATTTTCCTGACAAACATTTCCAGGATGGGGGGAAAACTGAGAGGAACCTAACCAGCCACATTGTCAGTCTGGGAAGGTTTCACCCAAGAAAGTCATCAGCTCAAGTTCTTCAGGGTCAAGGGCAGTAAACAACAGAACAAACTGTAGAAAACTCCGTGCACAGCAGAGCAACTCTAGGGACCAGCTGGGTTTTGTATCAAGTACTGCAGAAGAACACTGTGTTTTCCTTAATGTGTCGACCTACAGTACCACAAGAAAAAGCCCAGGTGATTTTGCATGACCTCTTCAATCTCTCCATGCCCCTTGTCCATCTTCCTCAGCTCTTTGAGCCTGTTCCCTGCAGTGAGATTTCCTCTGCAGGGGAATGTGCCTCTAAACACTTTTTTTTCTGACTCTTGACATGCTTCGCCTAAGAAAGTTGCACAGCAGGGACTACTGCAGCCTTTCACATGGATCAGCTAAGCCCATATTCAATTGCCCTGCTCTACCATGAGACAGGTCTATTCTGCACAAAACAGAGAGAGGAATTGCTCTGTGTAATGTGGTGCGACACAGTAAGCTCTCCAGTGTTAGTACTGAGAGCAGAAGATTTTGCTACCAGCGGGAATTTTCCTCTTTCCTGAAAAATCTGAGTTATTAATTTATTAATTAGTATAAGTATTATTTTTTAATTTTATTACATATTTGAATCCAGCTACATTGAGGGGACCCAGCTAGGATCGTGCCTTTCTGTTCAGGATACTGAGAGGTAGAGGTAGACCTGTGCCTAAGGACTGAACACTTTAAACCACCAGTTCTTTTAAAAAGGGAAACGTGAAGAAAGAAAACTCCTATGTGGTATCATCAGATCTGTCATCTGGTCAATCAGAAGGAAATTTATCGATATTAAACAGGCAGATTCTTCAGATAGGTGTTCAGGTAGATTCTTCTTAGGTGTTCAGATAGATCCTAACACCTAAGACATCCCAATATTAAACAGCCTCTTTCCATAATCATGCATATGTGAAATTTCAGATCAGGACTGTTGTGAGATTAATCCTAAAAGTATTTCTCTGTGCATTTTCATTTTCATTTTTGTATGCAACAATCATTTTGACATGCACTTGAGGTGATTTTATGTGACCTCTGTTGGCAAACCAGAGGTATTGGCTACCAGTCAGTTGGCTGTGATTTCTGCAGACTGTCTTGATGGATATCAACATTACCTTTGATCTGAAGATGGTTAGAATCTTGCTATATTTGACATTTAGATGGACGATGATTCAGCTGGTGCTGATAGTGCTCTTTTATGACCATGGCTAGTAGCAAACTATAGTCTTCCAATATGGGAGGTGTTAAATAGAGCTCATAAAGATGGTGATTTATTTTTTATGGCTTAATTAAGCTGATATAGAAAACCTGATAATTAAATTAATTGTTTTTATTAATATCAAAGTAAATTAAATTAATATTTACTTTATGTTATGCCTCTGCTTAATTATTTAATTTAGCAATTAAAATGCATAAAAGTAGAAGATTGGAGGACTGAGGGTTGGTTTGTTTTTTTTTTTTAATGTCCAGAAATTAGGATCAGGTCTCTGAGGAATTTTGGCATAGATAATATCAAGCAACTTTGTGTCCCCCTAACTAGGTATAACTAGAATTACTGGTTATTCTAATGTTTATGATAGCCACCTACAAAGGAAAATGGGCCAGATTTTCAAATAAATTTTGCTGCCTAACACTGCTTAACATTAAAAAAGTTGAAGGGAAAAACTTTAAATTATCCTGAAATTTGGCCTTTTTTAATATTTTTATTTTATGTCAATTTCAGAATAGGCTGAGTTTTTAAAATAAAATATATATAAATATTTATTTACATTCTTATCCAGCTTTGATACAATCCTGCCAGTATAATTGTGCGTATCTGCTATAATTTAGATAGTACCTTACTCATCATGCTACTAATGTCATTAGTATGGAGATATATATGTAAAAAATATATCGTATTTTTTTTATATATATATAGTATGTGTATATATAGAGAGCATATATATATATGTATACATGTGGATATATACATATAATCGTATACAGTTGATTTCCACAGCCTGCACATGGGAAATCAAGCAGAGTTGTTGAAGGGGAAACACTCATTCAACAACTCTGTCGTAACTCCTGACACCCCTCACTCCACTGGTATTATTCATCTTCACCACCCCTCAGCCTCTGGAAATGCAGCTGTTGTCTGGGGCCAAAGAGTGACCCTGAGGCACATGAGGGGCAGGCTGGATGCTGCAAATAAAACCTGTAACAGATTCAAGAACTGAGCTTGGTTTCCTATCTATAACTTTTTGTCTCCTGAAAAGGGCACTGCTTCTTCCCAAACCTGGATAAATGATATTTCACAACAAAAAAGAAAAACCCTGCAAGGGGTAAATAAATGTTGTATGACCCTACAGGTATATGCTCTGCTTGTTTTCCAAGCACATTCTGGTGATTTAGTTAGTAAAAATCTTCTGCCAGATAGCTACAAAGAAATATTACATAACAGTCATGAAAGTGAATTGTGAGCTCTCCTGAGACCTTCATCCTGGAGTTACATTTGTCCAAAGTAGGAACAGAAATATCCTCCTGCGACTAGCCGATATTTCAATGAACTTTTCTGCTTTACACCTGCATAGTCCCTCCCCTAGCAGCAGGCAAATGGGCTTTGTTGAGAAACAAGAAGATATTTTATCTCTGACTCTTCTGAGCACTTGACTGTCTCCTGAGGACATTGGTGTTGGAGTAATTCCTTCCTATATGCCAAGGGGGAGCTGGTCTTTTGGTTGCTCCCAGACAAATCATGAGGTGAAGGAGGGGGCTTGCACATGTGGCCCACTTGGGCGTCCTGGGAGTGCACGGGGGGCGTGGTTTACAGTCTGGTGTCTAATCTTAGGAAACAGGGGGTGCCTTAGGCACACAGCTCTGATTTTGAAACCGGAGGATGAGCTTCACACAAGTAGCCCTCACAGACAAAAAATCAGCGTATAATGTATGACTGTGAGGATTATTTCATTTGTTCCTGGGCAAGCTGAGAGTATTGAGCACGGGACAGGAGAAATGTTGGCAAACAAGATATTCATCATAAGACACCTACTCCCCTCTCCTCCCACACACACCCCAGAACTTATCCAGAAGGGGGTCATTGTGTGTGCAAGAGAGACAGAGGCTCTAAGGCCTTTCATCAGCACAGGGCTGTCTCGCTGAGCTGTCCTGATGATGAATGCTTGAAACCTGCCTCCAAGTGCAGTGCAATTACTGCAGAGCAATAGCAGCAGGCGGAGCTTTTCTGTTCCAGCTGGGATAGAAGAGGCAATGGAGAATCAATCAGTGTGGAAGAGACCTTGGTCTGGGAGGGAGGGATGGTGGGGATGTAGGAAAAGTTTTTTCCTGAGTGGCCCCGAGCTTCAAGAACAGAAAACTTAAATTGGTTAAGAGCATTATGTATGACTAGGGTGAGATTTATTGTTCACTAAAGCTACACCTGAAAGAAGATATATTTGGGCTCTTTAGAGAAAAGCAGAAACTATATCTGATTAAACAAAGAGAGGATAAAAGCTCTGACTGGGCAAAGGTAGAATGTGAAAGAGGCTTGAGCATAGATGCTAGAAAAACTCAAAAAAGTCCTGTCTGCTGATCTCCCCCAAGGCTCTGGGGCTTTAAGGAAGACAGCTGGAGGCATAAGCTCAGGCTGAGCTAAGTACCAGAGAAGGCAGAAGATTGAACCCTGTTTTTTTATTTGAATCAGGGCAATATCTGATACTCCATGCTCATTTCTGCTCTTACAGAGAACATGTTTTAACTGCTTATTCTCTGAAAACATGCCACTGCTTACAAGAAAAAAAGGCTTGCTTTTCAGGGCTCGACTGGCACTTACGTGGTGAGGGATTGTCTAGCTGTGACCCACACAGAGATAGAGAGATTAATTAAACTATTAAAACAGTGTACTTTGTGGTGGAATTGGAGGGGCAGGGGAAAGGGGCTGCTATGAGGGATGGTAACATACGCTTTCAGCTACTCACTGAGTTCAGCCAGGTCTTCATGCAACCAGAGAGGCAGCTGAAGCCTGGCCTACAGAGGCTGGTGTGTTGAGGCTACCTATGTTCCCTTCCCTCCCCACATCTCCTACCAGCAAGCAAGGCTATAGGCAGACACAGAGCCCAGAATTGCTGGGCTGAAACGATCACTGAGCTGCTTTACCTTTCATCTCCTTTGCTGCAGTCACTGTGTTGCTCTGCTTTGCAGATAGCTGATACATGAAGTGCTGGAAGGGTTAGACTGGAGACTGATGGGAAGCTCATCAAAGTCAGATAGTAGGAGAAAGGATAAAACTGTATTCATGAAGGCAAGCGGGAAGGAGAGAGGCAGTGGGGGAATTTGATGCCATCCCTTATCAATCTTCCCCTTGAAAATGACAGGCAGTGCCCATGAAACCTACTTAAAGTTCCTGTGTGTCATAGGGAATATTTTTGCAGAATCTTGAAAGAAATTGGGCAATTATATATTTAAAACAGATTCTATTTCTGGTCACCTGTGTTTTAGATGTCTAAGCCATGCATGTTAGATGGTATGTCAGACAGAAACAGCAAATGGTTTATTTATTTCCCTACAGGGAACAGACTTGGTCAAAAGCAAAGGAAGCCAGGACTCTCTACTGCAACTGTGCAAAGTGGAACTGAGGAACTAAGTTCTACTTTTTGCTTTGTCTGGTAGTGAATTGCATTAGGAAAGAATTGCATTAGGAAAGACACAGGACTCAAAGGACTAGTTCAACTCTAGAGACTTGTGTGTTGCTTCTGAGTTATGTTACAGATTGAGTGACCTGGGAGACGTTTCATTAATGCCCTGCAATGCAGCTCTCCCATTTGTAAAAGAGGGGAAGTGAAAACTAACTGCTTTGGAAGGTTATTCCAAAGTTATACTAATGCTTGTGAATCAGTTCAGTACCTTATGATAAAAGTGAATATAAAAATGTGTATTATCATAACCTCAGTCTTCTGCAAAGGTTAACAATGAATGAATATAGAGAACTTGCCATCAAGAATCAGTATGCTCAGATCGAAGCAGAGCCTACTGAAATCACACATGCATTAGTGTTCTTTCTTTTTTTTCTTTTGTTGTATAAGGAAAAAGATGGAAAAATGAAGGAAGTCTCTTCTTCCTCCTCTCTTCACTGCAGTCCTGTTTTCCATCCAAGAAAAGATATATGCGCAGTGACCTATTTTGGAACATATGTCCTTCCTCTGGGGAAGATGCACAAGAATGGGCAGGAAGACAGGAGCTCTGTAAAGCAATTTCAGGCAAGGCATGAAAGCCCCTAGCATGGTGCAACTCACTGCATGTGATGGCAGCCAGTTATTAGTCATTAAAGTTCCTCTGCCTTTCTAGCATGCCAAGAAGTCAGACATACATTAACAAGGAGATAAATGAGAGAACAAGGTGAATAAACTTGAATTGAAATGGTTTACAGCATGGCTATTTCTGGCTGACTGGAACCACTCTTTATTGCTCATGCTGACATTGAGTGGCCTAATGGAGAAATTAAATTTAATTTTTTTGCTAGAACAAATGTGTCTTTTTCTTTTTTTAAAAAAATACTTATGGTAACAGCAGAATTTGAATTGCATGTTCTCCCTCTTGTTATGCCCAGCAGCCAATGGGAACATGGACCCAAATCACAGCCCTTTACCTCCAGTCTTGCTGGAAGGAGAAAGGCTCATTGTTGCTTGCCTACCATAATGACAAATGCAAGAGGTTTGCAATTGCAGAGGGAGCCTGAGAGACTCACGGTCTTGCACTCGCTTGAGTTTTGAATTCCCCAACACACACTACTCCCTTCCTGGGAACAATGGGACCAAAAAAGACAGATCTTCAGTGCTCTTCTTAATGCATAGTGGAAAAAGAAGGAGGAAAAAAGAAAAAAAGGAAAAAGAAGAGAGAGAATAAATTGTCCTCTGCAAGTTTGTATGTGTGTGTGTTTTGTTCATATATTAATACCTATTGTGGGAATGGATAGAAGAGGATTAACAGCGGCTATCCTCTCTTCAATCTAATCTCCTATTGACTGAGAAACATCACATAAGGACGTCTTGAAGGAATTAACACAAATCCATTTAAAACTCTTCAGGGCCTTCTCCCTTCCCTTCCCCCATCTCCATCCCTTTCTCTCTGCCCCCTGGTGTTGAATTTATAGCAGAGGACTTGAGCAGGCAGGATCATGGGTAATCATTAAGATGCAGACTTTTACCATTTAAGATGCATTATCATGGTCCCACTGACACATCCTGAAACACAAACTTGATCTATCACTTTGCAGATGAATTCAAAGTGGAAGATTAAAGGGGCAGAGATGCACATATTCTCAACACAGAATTTAGTAGAAGGAGAAAGGAATAGAACAAGAACACAGGAAGAGTAGACAGAAAACTAACTAACTCATCTATAAACAAACTTCACCCATCACCCTACAATTCTCTTATTGTAGTCAATTTGATAGAGAATTTTGATGCGTCCAAACTTGGGTTTAACTCAGGGCAAAATTTTCAGCTGACATGAGAGAAAAGTGTTTACCCACATAAGTTTTAAAACAGAGAATTAAGAAGGAGTCTTCTTGGGACTGACTAATGTCAGTCTTTATAAACTCTAGCAAAAGCTTTGAGTCCCAATCTGGAAAGCTGCTCTCTGCTAAAATTTTTCTCTCATTCCTATAACTTCCCCTATAAAAACCCTAAGGAATGATAATGGGCTTGCTGAGGAACTGCCTTAAATACACAACTACCAGAAACGTTCATGTGCTCTTTCTTTAAAATTAAATTCTCGTGTAAGCCCCAAAGTTGGGAGCCTCTGTGTTTATGGCAGCTGAGGCATCCACAGTTAGTTCACAGAGACCTGGTTAAGGGGCCCTTCCAGCAGAGTCAGGAGACAGACACACACAGAAGGTAGCAAGGACATGTTTTGGATTCTTTATCAGTCGTGGTTCAGTTTTAGATTTATTTTAATACTGGGATTAATTTGATGCTCATGAAAGGGACAGGCTGTCAGCACTGACAAGAGCCTGCCTGACAGCCAGGAGGCACTGGGGGAGTTTGAGATTCCTAGCATTTGCCTTCTCTCCCCGTGTGCAGCACCCCCAACCCAACCCTGCTCCACAGCTGGGCAGCCAGTTCCAGGCCTGAGCCTTGCGCAGGGCAATGGACATCCAAGCAGTGCTCTTACTTAGAGCAACAACCCAAAGAAGAGAAAGCAATTTGGAAAAGTCAAGAAGATTCATTTCAACAACTGCAGTGGTAACACTCTTCTTTATTTCGTAACATTTTTAGTAAGGAGCTCAGTTGACATTTATTAAGAGAGAGACTAGAGGGAAGAATCAATTAACATGGAAATAAAAAGAAGCAGTTCTTTCTTTCCAATCAGGGCAATATTTTTTCAGTTTTATCTTCTCATCTCCCTCCTCATCCCAAATTCTGCAGCCAAAGCATACCAGTCCCTTGCAAAGCTGCAGGCCATGGATGGGGTGCACAGTGCCAGTAAAGAACCCTCCCAGGTCTGCGTATAGCTGTGATGCTTCCCCCATCCCCTTGCACTGCCTCTGTCACACACATTTCCATGTCAACCTATCTACCCGTGGCACTTCACACCTGATACCTTGGTCAGCACCAGAAGTAGAGCAAATGAGTTAATTTGCAAAATGTGTTTGTGAAGGAGTCTAGCATGGCAGCCCAAATTGCCACGGCAAACCTTTGAGTGAGCAGCCCTAGTGCCTCCACCCAGCGAGTGGCAGTCATCACAAGCAAAGTAATGCAATGATCACAAATATTCTGCTTTGTTCAGGCGCTCACTTTCTAAAGAGTAACTCTGATTTCCTGGAACAATACTTTCTTAAAAATGATGCCGAGAAAACGCATCCAGAGACCTGATCTATGAAATTATTTTCATCTTCTAACTCTGCAGTAAGTAAATATTTCTATGTCATATAGGGCAAGCCTTGAAAATGTAAACATTTTGTTGACTTTTTTTAAAAAAGCTATTTCTCATGTATTTCGGTTTCAGAAAGCCTAAAATGCTTCATCAGACAGCTTTATCTTAACCATTTTGGAGCAGATTTGAGTAGCTTGCAGGCTTCCAAAGTAAACATGATGCTCAAAACTAGCCTGAAATATTGTACTTCATATAATTTACTTTGGAAAGTAAATTATCCTACAATCCTATCCTACAAGAAATGACAGATTTTCTCAGCCTCTAGGGACACATACCAAATCCTAAACAATGCACATCATGTAATGACAAACAGCCATTTATAGAGAATCCAATCCAAATGTCAGTTCTTATTCCTTGCTAGCATTGCCTCAAGGACCAAAGCCTGATTTTGCTGCCTCTGCTTGTGAAGAGGGCAGAAAATGCTCTCTCAGTGACTAGCGGTAACTCATGGGCTAAGATTCAAAGTGACTCCTTAAAAATCTGAAGCTTATTTTTAAGACCTTTTAAAATAGGCTTTTTCTTTCAATTTGTGAGTAAAGACTAAGATCCTCCCCTCCATCCCTTTTTCCCAGTTCATCCCTAATAGCTAAAAAAAAGGAAAATAATCTTTTTTCACAAGTTTTCACTGAACTTTCAAAAATACTGCGGAAAAATGCGGAAGATTATCATACGGGCTATTTTGGTTTGTTTGTTTTAGTTGCTGTCAAGTCAGACTTTTTTGTATAACAGTCTCTTCGGTCAACAAAGCCCATCACTAGTTAAAATATTAACCCTTTCTGTTAAGTATTAGCTCAGGTTCTTTACTCTGAAATTTGGGGAGACAGGAAAGGGGATAGTATTTTTTATTCTTCTTCAGAAAAGCAGAAGCATGCCTTGAGAGGAAATTCCACTGAAAAAATATGGGCGTAATCCAGCTATCCTCATTTTCCATGATGCATCTGAAAAATAAAGCACCAGCAAATGAGTTTCTTTAAAATGAGAGCAATTCCTAAGGCAAGCCCGTATGCAACCCTGATGTGGAGGCACTGCCTGCATGGCAGTGCAATGGCTCTCCCAACTCGTGATCAGGAGCACAGATAACTCTTCAGGTAGCTCTAGTAAGGAAAGAGAGGACTACATCCTATCTTAATCTCTCTGTAGTGAATCTGTTCCCAAGAACACTGATGATCCTTCACAGCCCTGAAAGAAGAACCCTCTGGTCAACACAGAGGAGAGAGGCATATAGAAATAAATAATAATAATTAAAAAACACATTGAATGTCAATTTTGAATTATGTCAGACTCCTACCATGCTGTCATATAAAAGTATCCTATCTGTGGGGCTCTGCTTTCCTGTTACAGAAACAATAGAGCAATGAAGCTGGATTTTCTACCTGCTGCTGGATTCATTTCCATTTTAAAAACACGACCCTGACATTTTTTTTTTTTTTAAATTTTTTTCCAAAGCATCCTTCACACACTTGAAATTCTTCCATCATCACAGAAATGGACAAAAAAGAAAAACAGTCACAGGATACATATTTGCATCAATTCAATCCTGAATGTGTCGGTTGATAACTAAACAGATGTACAACTACACAATACATAAAGCTGAAAAACATACATGCAGAGAGTGATGTATTCACTTAGCTTCCACCCTGCTTTTTTATACATGTGTCTCCTGCTAGACATTTATCACATTCTGATGAAAGCAAATGTGTTAGAAGGATCTTATTCCTTTTGAGGCTTGTTGTATTACTTCCTGTCATCCAACTGTTTCAGAAATAATATCCTGTGCAGACTCAATCTATCATTTACCCCGGTGTGGAGATTTTTTGTCTTCTTGAAAACCTGAATGGTTTGTTAATTCAGAGACCAGACTTTAAAAAAGTATTCTGGAAATGCAAAACACTATGGAGATTTGAGGTGGAACTTCTAAGGAAAAAACAACATTGGCCATTGTTTTTTGAAAGGCTGATAATAAATGCCAGATGTGTATAGAAAACAAATACATGTTAAAGTATAATACCGAAGCATTCAGTGGATTAGTAGTTTTGAAAGCCCTAGTTCTAATCTAGTTTTGAATGAAAAATGCTTCAAATTGACTGCTGTGGAAACTTTCAGTCACTTAAATGGGATAATTATGTTTCCTTCACCAAGTTCAGTAGTGTCCTGAAGAGGTGAATGGAAAATATGACGGATAAGTCATATTAGACTATTAGACTAGACATATTAGTCATAGGAAAGGTGCTCCTTCTTTAGTATTTTTCACCTCTCCAGTTTCATTTTCTGACTTTTCATATATCCTTCGGCTCTTTCTTATGTCTTTTCCTTTTCACATCCCTGCCCTTTACTGGCTAGTCAAAGAAGACCCTTCCTTTGGAGTCACCTTTGACTCGCCTTCCTGTCAGAAAGGTCAAGGCACCAATAGTAATTTAAAAATATCTTTCAAGGCCCCATTTCAAATGGAAGAAAACAGACACTTTAAAAAAAATATGTTTGTGAAGCTGGAAAAAAAAATCTAAAAACATAGTAGTGCCAGGAGGCCCACCACTTTGTTATAAACATTTGAGCGGTCACTTCTCAAGCCCAGGCTCCTTGAGATGACATGCTAATGCATTTTAGATATGGCTTTTTACTGATTGGGGAATCATGGGGAGCATCTTACAGGTCAGATGTGGTTTGCTGAACACTAAAATCATCCATCTTCTTTACAACTGACAGCACAGATTTCTTTTTATGGAAAGAGTGCCCCTATTCCCAACTCATCCTGTAAAGTTATCACCTTCCTACAGTGTTTAATGCTCCACTCACAACGTAATGTTATTTTTCAGTCACAGCAGTCCAAAACATCAGTGTCATGCAGGTAGTTGTTGCTGGGAAGGGAAACATTTGGATGATGGAGACCCATGCCTTTGAAAACAGTCCTCTAACTAAAGCAGGATGCATTAAAATCCTGCTGCTTTGGAGGCAGGAGGCAGGAGACAGACAGAACGTCTCTGCTCAGTGCACCAAGCCATTCAGCCCAGCTGCTCCTCAGAGCCCTCTTTCCCTTCATCCCTCTTCCCTACCCCTCTTCCTTTCGCACATTTTCAGCACAAAGGGTACTCTGCTGGATCAATTCCTGTGCATCTTTCTGAATCCTTTCTTCATCGTCACTTGGGCTGTTCCTCCTAAATATGCACACGTAGCTATTCTCTCAGCAAAGCCCCTCTGACAAGAAATTTCACAATTCCTGAGCTGCCCTGGATGGCAATGTCTGCTTGCCTTTCTGATCTGGAGATTGCAATCATAGTCAAATCTCCCTGCTCGCACAAGGAAGGCTTGGGATTCTCTCAAGCAAATAATGAATCCGTTCGTTAGCCAAAAATTTGGTAGATGCAACACCCAAACTGTGATAATATTTTTCATTTTAAATTACCAAAGCATTTAGTCAAACTAAATGGGTTTCTAATCCCTGTCTATTTCATGATCCTAAATTGAATAGAAGATATATTTGTGTGGGGAATTAATGAAACAAAAGTGCTAGTAACTGTGTTTTGTTCAAGACCTAAAAGAAGTAATACCCATTAAATTGGAATTCTTAAGTTTCTACACAGGCATGTATTTGAAAATAAAGGAACAGAAACAAAACACCATTACTGAAGATCTCTATACTAAAAAAATACATACATTCAGTTTTCAAAGTGCATGCAATATCTTTTTTTTTTAAAAAAAAGATATTTTATATAAGAGCGAGTTATCTTTTTTCTCTCGCTATCTGTAAACCATAAAAAATCATTAATAAAAACATAAAAAAAGAAGAATTCATAAAAAAAAAAAAACTCCTTGATTTGGTCAAAAGAATCATTTTTCATTGTAAAAAAAACCTTCATAATGAAAACAGGCTAGTCATATTTACATTTTAAAACAAGTAATGTGCATATAGAGCCATTATTAGTCACAACAGAATTCTCAAAGCAAATCAATGCTCAGGGACAATTTTAACCTTAATATGAACCATTAAATTTAATGAGGTGAACTAAAAAGAAATATGGAGGTCTTTTTTATTTTGCATTTTTAAGAACAAAACAAATTACCTGATTTCATACTTTGCTCTCTGCAAGACGTACAGATATATGGAAAGTAATGGATTTCATTTTTACCTAGACTTTTTACTGAGAGGAGGAAAAAACTCTATTTTTAATCATAATTTTCCCCATAGTGCGTCCTTTTTTTCTTATTTTAGTAAGGACTGACATTTTCCAGTGCAGACCCTCTATGCAGGTAGCTGCAGGACGCTTCAGTCAGACCAAGAGTTGAAACATGCCGAAGGCTGTACAGTAACCGGATAAAATAATGCACATCTCCCACAGAGCCAGCACCTTTAAAAAATACATATGAAACCCCTGACAATTCAGTGCTTCAGACTGTACAGATTCTTCAGCAAGGCTGACATTGTAAAAGTGTCTTTTCCGGGTTTTTACAAATAGCCTATTGACCTTTTCCCAAATATTTGCCCAGCACAGTGCAAAACGAAGCCCTTTCATTGTCGATTTTGCAACCTCTGGGTCAGGGAGGATTATAAAGCATGCAGCTCCTCTCCGGACATGGACCTGCATGACCTTCAGTCACTGATGCTGATGCACCGAGACAATCCGTAATAACTTCTGCTTTTAGCTGCAGTGGTCTCCCGATTCAATATGTGGAGTTTTGATCAAGATGGCAGTTGTCCTGTGAGGCATCATTTCCCCTGGTAACACACTGATTTCAGGCAGCAATAGGCAGCCATCAGAAGAGCTCTGCCCTTCAGTCCCACAATGTACACAGAATAAATAGCGTTACTGGCAGGGATTCGGCTGCACTCTAGCTTCAAGCAAGACAGGCTTTGCAGCACTGTCTGTCTTTCCATACTAGAGGCTGCCAACTAATTCCTCTGATTAAGATACCACTTGACCTTCAAACATGTCAGCATGGGACATCGGTGTTGAAAATATAGGATGCTGCTATTGCATGGCAACAAGACTAACAAAATATTCCTTCATGTTCCTTCATGCCTCCTGATAAAAGTTTTGTTTTTCTCTCTGTGGATATTAAATAAACTAATGTTGCTTTGCATTTTCTCCCTCTCATAGGAAAATTGGTCTCAAGAGTTTTGCACCATGCAGCTCTCAATGGCCTCAAAACAGGTAATTTGAAATGTTTAAATCAAGATCTTCAGTTCCTCAGAACAGACTTCTGTCATTGTGATTGCAAATCTGTTGCTTTCTCCAGGAAATTGATGTTAAATAAGGTTTTGGCTCCAACATAGTAAATTAGATGATCATTTGCAGAACAATACTGGAGATGAGGAATAGTGATTTTACCTTAAGCATGGGAAGGAAATATGGTATAAAAGGCACATCACACTTCATAGAATCGTAGAATGCTTAAGGTTGGAAGGGACCTCTAGAGGTCATCTAGTCCAACCCCCCTGCACACGCAGGGTCCCCTAGAGCATGTGGCACAGGGTGGTGTCCAGGCGGGTTTTGAAGACCTCCAGAGAAGGAGACTTAATGTGAAAGGTTGCAGTTCAGATTAGCTAAATTAATCTACCAAGTGTAGAACCTATGTTAAATTCCCATTCTTCCTTTGGCTCAACTGACTTGGTGTGACTTATCTTAAAATGACTTACAAGAGGAAAAGGCTAATAGCACCTGACTACTGGACAAGTTTTGGAAGTGAAAATTTTGGTCAACCCCAAAGTTTGTGAAGTTAATGGAAATAAAAGTGGTGATCAGTGGATGTGTTAACAAGACAATAAAAAACACTGTCATTATTGCGCATGGGAGCTCTCGCTATACTGTGATTTTAAAACACTGATGGCCCTTCTGACAGTGTGGGATAAACAACTTCACAGTTGACCAGGCTTGTGGTTGTTTGGGCAAAGCTCAGGCATGTGTAACAGGGTTGGTCAGCTGGAGCTTCTGCCAACAGTCACAAGAGATTTACAAAAGCATCCATATGTCTGATGCATTTTTATGTCTACGTAATATGAATTCACACCTGCTATACCTATAGAATTGCAGCATGCTCTTGATTTTGACAATTGCCTTGAGGTCTAGAGTGATGAGGCGATAGCCCTGTAAGTAGTCTGGTTTTCCTTTCCCTTGCCTTCTTTATATTTTCCATTTCAAAAGTCAACAGCCTACAGTGTGTATCTACAACTAGGCCTCATGCTGTTGTACACAGCTAACAAACACGGGTATTTAGCTCCTGCTGTGCCCAAGGCGTTCATTCTCACGCTCTTCAAGGGAAAGAAATAATATGTCCGCACAACTGGTTCCACAGCTAAAAGCATCAAACTCTAAAAAAGCATCAAGAGCTGTGGCAGGCTCATTCTGCCTGGGCAGTGAATCCTGTTCACGGTTCATGAGAGAACCCACTCCCACCAAGTGCTAAAATGCTCTAATTGACAGCAAGGCCTCATGATGCAGTTTAGACATAAATTCGCTGGCCTGAGAATTGAGCAGCCTTTCCAGATGCTGTTATGCAGAGCCTTAGAAAAAGTGATCATAGAGATTTCAGTGCTGGTTGTAGGCAGTAGTGTCATGAGGACATTCAGGACATTTCCATGTCTCATGGAAATGGTAAAGATTTATTATGCATTTTTCATTTTCTTCCTTTCAAAAGATGATTTTACTAATTTAGCTAGTTGACTCTTCTGCCTTTCAAATTAGATGGTGTTCTCAGTAATTCATTTACCAAAAACATCTTGGCAACAATTTTTAAAAAATATTCAAGAAATAACTTAATAAGTTTTGATGTATAACAAGAGGGTTCAAGTGAATCTCACGAAACTCACAGGTATCAAAATACAGGACTTTTATTCTCATTTTTTAATTGCTGGTACATTTAAGAGGAATGTTACAATATGAGAAAGAAAGGTTTTATTTTCTCCAGACTAATTAACATGGATGTACAGGATGACTGAGCACTGATTTAGACACTCTAAAGAGTTTGTATATTAACATCAGTATGAAGGTCCTGATTTTTCATTATGCAATTCCTTCTCCTATTTCCATTACATCATGGGCTAAATTATGGTTCCAGTGAGTCTTAACAATTAACTACTGCAGACCTAAAATATATCTTTAACTGTTCAACATGTGGTCCCCTTAGACTGAAAAGGCACACAGCCTTTCATTTGTCTGAGACTGAGCCTAAGTGTTCTTCTTGAAGAAAAAGCAAATAGTGTTTGACATCTTCCTCTGAGCTCCTTACTTGCAGCTGATTGGTCACACTAGAAAATCCCATCAAATTCTCAAAGATTTGCAATATTTAAACACAGGCATCAGAACAACATAGCTCAACTGGAGATGAAAGGCTGTAGAATAAAAGGAACGCTACTTGTGAGAATGAGAACAGAAAACGATAGTCGTTTTTCCTGTCTGCCGTGAGCTGCAGGAGAACCTTGTAGGTCTCTGGGAGGAGAACTTAGTGAGGACCACTCTGAGCTTGTGGGAGATGAGAACAGGGGTGAAAACAGCTGCCTAGTGTGACTCAGCATTCATCATCTTTAACAAGTGCTCAGATCTGAGTCTGCTTTGCTCAGTGTCTGTGTTTTAAACTATCATTTGGCTGCATGTGAAGCTGTTCTCACAGTCAACTCCAGCTGATCCCGTAGAGAAGTTCTTGAATACTGCTCAGTGCTTCTTCCTTTTCCAAGAAAAACAAAGTCAACCACTGGCCATAAATGTCCAGCAAGCTTTGGAGTTGCCCAGTAGTGATGGAACCACAGTTGCCCAGTGACAGAACCCACATGCATTCCATCAATTCACCAGTGACACAGCTTCTCAGTCTGCGATGGTTTTTGCTCCTTTAAGGCTTTTCTGGGCAAAATAGACCTCCAAACAATAGATTACAAATTGGATTTTAATTTTTCTATTTTCTCAGCAAACCTTTTACTTTATCATCAGCATCTGATTACACTGGCATTCCTGTTTTCTGTCTTTAGGTTCTAACAGAGAAACAAGAAAAATACAAGAGAACAAGGGTGTATTTTTTTTCCAGCCCACACAAATCTGTGCTGACTTTACTCTAGGGAATATATGTATGTCTTCTTTTCCTGTTTTTGAGGCGGGGGGAGATATGAGTGTGGGCTGACTTTGAAGAATTGACAGATAATTCTCAGGTGCTGCATAGAGAAATCTTTACCCCCTCTCTTGAATTTTTAACTAATAAACAGTTTTTGTATCTGTTTTTAGTTGCTCTTTTTTTCTGTAGGACCTTAGAAATCATTAGCCTGCTACCTGTGTTACACTTCTGCAAGCTCATTCCTACACTGGTGAAAGAAACAGGCCATGTCTTGTCCTAGGCTTCTTATTCTAACAGTCATAGTTACTTTTTTCAGGATCTCATCTTGAGAAGCAGTTGCAATAATCACAGTTTGCATTTGATCTGTCACCAAACAGATTTCAGATTGCTTTCTGAAGTGAAAAAATAACCACTTTTACCAAATCATGCCCTGCATGTCTGCTTATTTATTCTTTCTGTGCATCTACCTTCCTGAACTTTTGAGCTCCTTGGTTGATTTCAGCTAAATTAAAAGAAGGTGATTTGTCTCAAATATTTTTAATTCCCACAGACATCTGTAAACTTCCTTGATGGTCAGGAAGAAGCGAAAGACACTGTTATTTACACAGTATCACGCAGGAGAGAGACATGAAGGGAGTCACGTGCAGAGAGGAAAATCAGTCGATTTTTGCACCTTTAGACGCCTGAGAAGCCATCCCTAAGACTTCAGGAGTAATGAGGCTGCTTTTGATCCGCTGCTCACAGAAAGACTTGCTGGAGGCAGACTCTGCCTTCTTGTCCGCTCCTGTAGGCACGGGCTGGGGCCTCTCAACGCTTTAGCTTCTGTAATTACTCCCAGCACCTCTTACCTTTGTCCCTTATGTCTCTTGTGCATCTATGCATGGTAGCACTCTTAAATTACTGATTCACATTGGTAGGTAAAGATGAGTTTCCCTGGGGCAGCCACCTCACCAAGGTTCCTTCTTGTTTTGGATGTGAATGTTTTTGCAGGTGGGGATTTTAAGCTACTTGTGCATCTCCTTGCTTTAACTTTCCTCCAAGGCAAAAAGCTCTCAGAAAGCCTCCCCTTTTTCTACATAATTTAGTCTCTTTTGAGCGTCTGTAGCCAGGAGCTCTGGCACTCTCCAAAGTAGCCAGAGGCCTCTGGCCTTCCTTTTATGTTATTTTTTCCTCAGATCTAAATGTTATCAATGTGGAACACATTTCACTGGAGAGTCTGTTTCCAAGGGAAATACTCCGGGTGCCCAACACATGCCAACTGGCAGCACGCTGAAACTGTACCCTAAGGCTAACATTAGATGTAGGAAAACCTAAATGCGAGAAACCAGTCCAGAAACAGAGCTGACACAGCAAGCAGAGAAGAAAATATTTGATTAAAATACAACAAAAGGTCTCTCTTTCTGGGTCATTATGGAAAATATTTCAAATTTTCCTTTTCTTTTTTTTTTTTTTTTGATGCCATGATGTAAATCCCAAGGAAGAAGCTTACTCCACTCTCCAATTATGTACGAATCCACCTCTTCTGTCAGTCCTTCTGCTCAGGTTAATTTAATGATTTGGATCTTTCAGTTTTAAAGGAGGAGGAAAAATAGTTTTAAGAGATCCTCCTTGAGATCTACCTCCCTGTGCCCTAAAAACATTCTCAAGTGTAACTGTTCTGGCCTCCTGTTCTTGCAAGTAAGATTGCCATACATTTATCCCTTTTGTTAGAGAAAAAGAATTAATCATATGACTGAAGATCAAATTTTCACAGTTAATCTGCTACCCAAATTTTTGTTTTCAGTGCCTTCCCTGTTTTCTGTTTTTCTGGAGCTGCCCAAGTAGCACAAGCCATGTTTAATGTGGGTGGATGTCCTGCTTGTTTCCAAATCAAGTTCACTCACCAACTGTCCACTGACTCAGTCCTCCTGACCTCCTGCAGCTGATTATATGAGTGTTTCTACTGTGAAGACTCTACTGGTAACTTGCAACATCAGGTACAACCATGCGACACCCTGACAGTCTCATACCTTTATACAAATCCTATACACAACCAGCACTTGTGTCTTTTTTTCTGCTTTGTGCCTCATGCTTCCTTCCAGCAGATGTGGATAGTGAACTGCCTCTTGAATCTTAGCTTCTTAGGACCTATTTGTGAAGATGACAGAGCACCCAGATGTCAGGGCGTGGTTCACGTCCAGAAGCTTCATTCATGTCAAGGAAATTCCACTGTTTTGTGAATAATTGGTTCTCAAGGGTGAATTTGAGACCTTTGAGGTCTGAAAGTTTTTGTTCCATATCATTATCACTATCTGGTTTCATGCCAGGAACTTCATTAATTCCACAAATTTGCAATAAAACTTATCTGGTCATAGGTTCCCCTGAGATTTTTCTGCTTGTTGTATTTTTAGGCAAAGAAATACATATATGATTATCTATGCATTTTATTTTATTTTTATCTATGCATTTCATTTTTCTTTTATTTTTAATAAAATGAGAAATATTCATTTTTATATTATATATTATATCATACTTGTCTGTATTACAGTCATATAATTAGCCACCTCTAAAACTGAAGTATTAGCTATGTTGTGTTTGATAACAGACTATTGTTTAAAAATCAGCCACCATGCAATTTATTCTTTCCGCTGCCCACTGTAATGCAGGAAGTGAAACAGAATTCAACCTTCTTGTAGTTCTCTCCAGTCTCAATATCTCAGCACTGCAGAAATTCTACATGCTCCATTTCTAAAAAAAAAAAAAAAAACAAAACAAAAACATATCTCAGGTTTGATGACAAAATGACATTGTTTCTTCCAGAGTCACAACTGAACCTTTTTCCTCAATTTTTTTGAACCCTTTCTGGATATAATAACAAATTTTTCATTTCGGTTCCCCAGGCTCTAACATATTCTCTTCTACTTGCTTCATCTGGCATTCTGTACAGTCCCATTTTCAGTAGGGAATTTCAAGTCCTGCTCTGTTCAAAGGGCAGCCTTGCGAGCTGTCTCCCAAATATTTTTTTTTCCATTTTCCCAGGCCCACCACAAAAGTTAGAACCACCCAACCAGTTCGTTCTCAAGGACAAGAATTTCTATTGAAGCACCTCTCTGCAGTAATTCTCTCCCTCACCTCTACTGGACTGTTTACCTAATTAAGGCAGGAACTCCTTGCAGATGCAGCAAGGTTACATAATTAGGCCCTCAGGCTTCTGACAGCTCTTTTAGTTACCAGTCAGCTCCATAAATCACCTTAATGCAAGCAAGCATTATTCCTGTTTTCATCAGACCAAAAGCTCCAAATGACCCAATCTAGTAGGAGGACCTCTGTGTTGATACCAGTGAGCTGATCCTTGACATTCCTGCTGGCGAGACACCCATTCTGCCATTATTAACACTGAGTAGTGAGAAGACACCCCTAGTTAAACACTGAAAAAACTAATATTGGCTTTCAGAAACCACCTCTTAATGATCTTTCACAGCCCTCCAGAAAAATCTCATTAGCAACAGCAGAAACCCTGGAGCTGTGCAGAACACATCCAGATAACGTGCAGAGCCCATTGGTTTGCTGCTCTGATGAAAGAGGCCCATGAGTCATAGTGCAGGAGTGACTCGGGGGCCAGCAGAGATTTTGAAAAGAGTGGGAAAGGACATCTAAGTGATCTGAGTGAAAACCCAACAGCAACAGGGAAGTCATAAAAGAGGTGGCTGTAGATATTCTAAACTGAGGATAAACAAGCAGAGCGTCAAGTTTAATATTTTTCAGCTTTTGAGTCTGAATGCCAGTTTAAGTTAATTTGGAGGAAATATCAGGACGCAGTACATAATTATCTCTGCTGCATAAGAGCTCTGCACAGAGAAAAGATCTGCACCTTTGGTGTTAATTTGACCACATCTCCCTCAAAGTTTTCATCTGCCTTTTTTGGAAAAGCGATGATTTTACTTTTCAAATGAACAAAGTTCAAGTGGGGATTCTTCTTATTCCTTCCCTCCAGGGCAAACTTAAAAGATCCAAATGAATGGATGTTAAAATGTCTTCAGAGCATTGTAAATGCTTTTCAAATCCCTCTGTCTCTGACCAATGCAGATAATGTAGCTAGAGATGCTGCACTGAGAAACTGGCTTCTAGCTTTGCATAATCGAATTGCAAAATTTTGACTGAAGTGTTTCTTACTTTTACATTCTTGGGACACCCTTATTTTTAATGTCTCAGGAACATGTTAAGAAATTCAGCTGATTGTGTCTCTCCATTCTCACCCTCTGCCTCTCTGTCACAATCAGTATTCATGTTCTCCAGGGAACCAATTCTTCCAAAGTGCCAGGTATGCTCAGCTGACATTCAGCTGAACAGAAATACGGGCTGCTCTGCCTCCTGAAGAATCCACTCAGATCTTTTCAGAACTTGTCAGCTGCACTGATCTATGATGTGGGCTAATTGGGATTGGGACAAATCCCGCCCCCCCCCCCCCTTTTTTTTTTTTTTTTGAGCTAAGTTGGAAGGGGAACCAAATTCCTCAGATATGATGAGACTCCTTCCTTCTCGTTCTCATGTCACATATATTTTTCTAGTGCCTGGTTAAATCTTAGAACAGAAATAGTGCCATGTCCCCAGGAAAAAGACTGCAGTTGGGGATGATTTTTGCACTGCCCACTGTTAAGATTTTATTACTATCTATGATTCCTGAGATTCCTGTCATCTTAGCTACCTTTAAAACAAACAAACAAGCAAAAAATTAAGTTTTCATGGTTGTGAGAAAAATTGCATTCATGGAATCTGAAGGCCAAAAAGGCAAATGAAAGCAGCATCCCTATCCCTCTTAATTTTGGTCAAACAAGCAAGCAAACAAACAAAAACACAGTTGAAATGTTTTAAAGTAGCATTTCCTTCATTGTGTCCTTCTACAGTCTGTAATCTGTTCTGGTTCAGCATCCCTACCCATGCACAGAAGTAATCCCTGGTTGTTTATAAAGCAGTGCTAACTTGCGTACATGCAGATGCAGAAAATGAAAGAAGAGGATATACACAGCAGCAGAATATTAAATAAATCACAGCTGTGACCCTTACAGAGAACACACACTCCTCATCAAAATGGGAGAGGGTGGGACACAAATCTGATGGATGGTAGCAGATCTTTGAAAACACTGGGAATGGTCTTTCACCTGCCAATGATAATTAAATATTCTGTGATCATATACATATCTGTGTTTTATCTATGCCTATTCCTATTTAGAAATATTCTTTACTTTAGGATGATCTTACTTGGCTGCTGCAAACACAAACGGAGCTCTCCCTTTCTAGGAGAGTAGGTACATGATACCTTTTTTTCTCTAATAGCACGGAGAACATGACCTGTTTAGCATGAACAGCTCAGAGTCCCTTGAATGCCCTGAATACAGTTATATACTTGACACATTGTCCAGGAGAACAAAGAGAAAACAGAGTAGACCATTACCTTTGCAGCTACCAGGGTTCCTTGGATGTTTCTAATGGAAAGTGCTTTACACATTGTTCAAATATGTCTGATATGGCTTTTAGGGTTGTGCAACAGCACGTTGTAACAGCTGTGCTCTGCAGGCACTTTTTCTGGTAATATTTATTCTGAAACAATAATAACAATAATAATAAAGGATTCTTTTATTGAAATCTGCATGATCACCAATGCTTCCTCCATGATCTCTCTTTCTTCCTCCTTGCCACCCAAACTGGATTTCCAGGGCAAAGCTGCTGGCAGAATCATTCCACCTGATAAATCACCTTGGTCTGTTAAAATCCTAACTGCTGATTGAGGAAGGCTGGGGCAGAGAAAGAAAATATCAGTGTGCCAGGCTTGAGATTTCCCATCCATACAGCAGGTGCCCGCAGGATAGTAGGGAATAATGAATAGAGAAGCTTTGTTTTAAGTTTTCCTGCTTCTATAAAGAGAAATAAAAATGGGAAAAAAAAAATCACTGTCAAATACTTGACGTTGTATGTCTCTCTGCATTTTTCTTTCAGAACATCTAAAACATCCTATGATAGGTTTTCAAGCTTTTCTCCATATGTGAGACAGGAAGGAAAAGGAAAAGGAAAAGGAAAAGGAAAAGGAAAAGGAAAAGGAAAAGGGAGTCACAGAAATCCCAATGTTCCACAAACTAGGGCCAAGGACCCTTATAGAACAACCACAGAAGTGAGGTTCGTTAAAAAAGATCCAGACATTTCTTCTTCTGTGCAACATGGAAAGTCTCCATCTACTCGAGTTTGTCCTTACGTGTCGCATTTTAAATCTTTTCCAGGAGTGAGGCCACTAAACAGAGAATGAAAGGGTTACTAGGCCCTTCCAAAACAAGCTGCTTGTTTTCTCCTGCCGTTTGTTATGATCTATTTCTCAGGAGGCCATACCAGTGAACGTACACAAACCTTTTGGCAAATACAAATTTACCCTACACCAATTCGGTATGTACAAACGCTAGCTTTGCAGGGACAAGACATAATATACAGAATACTGCTCCTGTAGGGATTCATATGGCAAGACAAGGTATGAATGCCTTGCAAGTACATATGCATCATTTGAGGCCTTGGTTTTGTGCAGTTGCTGAATATTACAATAGTGTGGAACAAAATATTTGCAGGACCAAATGACAAGTGGTGGTGGGTCAGGCTGCTCACCAGCCTGAGACAGAACTTGACACTGAGAAGAAGAGACATGTTAACATGGAAACTAAAGACGAGAAGCAAAGCAGCCTGTCACTGAAGGGACAGGAGGGTACAGGAGGGGACCTGGGGCAGAACATTGCACATCACTGCAGATGTCTGTGGAGTCTAAGAAGTGACAGTGCCATTAGGGGAATGTCCTGTTTGTTGGAATAAATTGTAGTCTCAGTCCGCTTGTCTGACATGTCATATTCTGTTTCTTTACAGAGTTTAGGAGAGGTATCTCCAATGCAAATATTCAGAGAATTATTTTTATTTAAATGAAAAAATTAGTTAAGAACTGCCTGAAAGGATAAATAGAGAAATTGGAATTCATAGAAGCTGCATGAAGACAGTTTAGAAATATCTCATTAGAAATACAGAAAGTCTGTGGCGTGCCTTTAGATAGTAAAGGAGGGGGAAATTATATACATTAATAGTAAGGTATGTGAATATATATGTAAATATCTTTGGAAAGTTAGTCCATCTGGAGCTGATAGAGTTGAGGAATGGAAATTAAAGCCAGCACTTGGGAAAAGCAAAGTGATCTGAATACCATTTATATACTGTTCAGGATACAGTCAGACTTAAGCACATACTTAAGTGTTTCACCAAATCAAGAGTAAAGTGTTGTCACTGTCCAGTCAAAGAGGCTCAGGAGCTCTGTAATTCGGACTCCTAGATTAGGACTTCAGCATGAGCTCCTGCTTCTTTTTTTTTTTTCTATATATCTGAAAAAAAAAAAAAAAGATTTAAATTTACCTGTCACAGACAACCTGATCCATATGCAAAAGGAACACTGCATCATTCTCAGATGTCAAAATAACTCTCTCTCTCAACCTGAGTTGGAGTCTGACGAAAAGAATGCAATGCATGTAGCTCCCATTAAAGTGTTAATTTGTAGCACCTGCGTTTTCACAGAAGTTCTTACACTTCAAATTAAACAAAAATTTCCCTTCCTTTTCCACTGGTGTACAGTGCTGAATTAAATTGCTCACTTGCAAACTGTTTTTTTAACTTGGTTTCCAACTTCAAAAGATGCAATTTAGAGTACCTACTTGTTACCAAGGCAGCTTGTTTCGTTTTCCTGCTCCGTCACAGATTCCCCGTGTGTGTGCATGGAAGCCACATAGGTCAAGATTTAAGGGAGAAGCTGGAGTTTTTCTTCCCTTCAAAATACTTTGTAGATCCGGCCTTAGTCTTTATGACTATCTGTAAAATATGTGCAATTGTATAGAAACACATTCGCCTTGGCAGCAACTGTGGTAGATTAAGATTTTTCTGCTCACTGGCTATTCGTTATGAGCTCCCTCCTGTCTTTATAACCTGCCTGCAATTTGGGATTGTATGAGCATGTATAGACTGCCTCAGTAAAAAGTCAGCTACTTTAGCCTGAATTATTGCTGCAGGTGGTGTGGGCTATTGACATAGCTCAACTGAGGGATCCTGGAGGACGGTAAATTCAATAATAAATAGAAGTACAGGGGATTGGGCAAGTAATAGCTTGAATAGCTACATTTCTTCCACCTGTATACAGAGGATACCTGTACCTCTGTACGTCCATACACGTAATGATCCTTGGTCCTGGGAAGGCACAGCAGGGTGACAGTAGTCAGTGCAGATAAAAATGAAGCTGTGCCACAGGAGCAAAGTGCAAGGCCAGTTGAGGTCTGAGCTGGAGAAGTCAAGGATGCACCTAGACAGTGGTATCAAGAAAGAACTGGATTAAAAGCTGGGTCAGAACATGGGAGGAGAAATGGGTCAGAAATGGGTCAGAACATGGGAGGAGAGAAGATGAGGGCAGAGCATGCTGAGGGACATGGCAAGGACACAGTCAAAGGCAGGAACGAATTCGGTGCTCATTTGCTACTGTGGCTAGTTCTGCCCATGCTCTGCTAACTGTTGTTCTGAAGCTTTTTCCTCTGAGGCGGTACTAATCTGAGGGGTTTGGGTTAGCTGGCTTGTTCATTTGGTTTTTTACACAGCTACTGATATGGGTGAAACTTGTCAGACCTTTACAACGTAGAGATCTTTGGCTTTTTAGCTGACTCTGGTTGGACCAGCCCGCTTCTTCAGGAGGGTCAGGTACGCAGACAGACTGATGGACAAAGATTTCAGTAATATTTCCTTAAAGAGCCAAACCTCAAATCAGCCTCTTGCTATCAAAAAACCTCAGAAGGTTTCAAAAGTTTATAAAACAAACTTTTGTTTCTAACAAAAGTGTCTCAAATGTATTTCATAGTATCTCATGATTTTGTGGATCAGATTCGTTATATATTTCTACGCTAAATTGTTAACCTATGTAAGCTATACATCTTTGTGACTTCTTTTAGTTTCTGAGATGTCTAGCATTCTGCTGATGCATATCTTTCTTGAGAAAATGAGACTTATATTAGTGAAGGGTGTCTCACTCTTGCTAATTTGCTTCCTAACTATGTTATGAAAACACCCTTTCATTTCCTATCCCATAGGCTGTACAGTATATAATGGCTACCAGGCACTTACTGATCTGCTGCTGTGCAATGCAGTTTTACTCCATTCAACAGGGAGTAAAATAAATTAGATTATTCCTCCATGAAATTACCCTTATTCTACGGGTTTTAATTTTCCAAGGTTAAAGGTGTTCTCCCTGGCTACCTCTCTTACTCTAAGTAGTGTGCAGGGATGGCAGTCACATTTAGCTTTTAGTTCTTCCCTCATTTATAGATTAGCGCTCACATTTAAAACAAAAGAGCCACTGGAAAATTCCTCTTGAAGTGGAAGCTGATGTTATCCAGTTTCATAGCTAGCGCTGTATTACTCATGGTCATGACTGCCTCTGCACAGGAGATGTATCAGGAGTTAAGAGATGCTGGGGCGCCTGTCAGTGCAGAAAGAGTACTAGCAGCTCATTCTGCCCTGGAGGCGTCTCTAATTGATGCCCAGGGCTACTTGAGCCGGAAACAAGGTGTACAAATGGCTTAAAACACCATACAGAGACAGCAAAAAAGTGAGCTGAAGGACTTTGCTACTTCTGGCAGGAGAGCCTCCCGTAGCACTGACTTCACGGTCTTCGCTTACCTCAGAAAAGCATCTCACCCTACTTCGTGCCCCTGCGTTGGTATTTATCCAGCCTGAGATTCTCCAGCACCTGCCTCTTGCATTTCATGCTGCATAGGCAGCATTCCCACAGCCTTACCTACCTGGCATATATTGACTCACTCCTGTGCTTAACCCACCACTCAGATTCAACTCCAGCCTTGAAAGCAAAGATCGCTTCTCCTCTTCCCCATGGTACTAACCTGGAGTCCGAATCCCCCCTAGCTACCAGCCCAATCTTTGCCTGTGATTTCTTCAGAAACCTAACACCCAGGTGTTAGGAAGAACTTTCTTCTCTGCACTTTTGCTATGGGAAGAATCCTTGGCTACCAAACAACAAAGCAGTGCAAATTATCTCATACAACAGCAAGCAGAGCTCCAGGAAAATGACACCTACTAGGAAGCCTTGACTTCCTCAAGGCACAAACAGTCCTGCCTACATGGAGTCCTATCAGATGCATACCAATCACAAGCCACATATGGTATCTTCTGGGAATGTGAAAGGAGTCAATATGAGTTGCAAGGGGAGAAGCAGCTTCTGCTACATCCACTCCAGCTATCCAGCCCACTGAATCAAATAATGTACCACATCTCCCAAAATGATTACTTTATAAATCCTGATTTGCTTTTCAAACTTTTTGTGTTCTTTTAGGTTTTTGGAGTTCTTAGTGTACACTGAAATCACATTTCCTCGCCTCTCTCCATGAAAAGAAAAGCTGAGAAGCCCTGGGCTTTGCCATATGAGTGGGGTGACTGACACTGGAAGGGCTGCCATAGTTTCTGCCTTTATCTACCTAAATGGAGCTTTTCTTGTCATTTACAGACACAGCCTACAACCCGACATTTTAAGGCAAATCAGTTCACTTTTGAAGTAGCAAGTTATAAACTGCAATGAATTGGGCTGAGCTTCATGGGCAGTTCAGCAGAAATGGAGGATGAGAAGATGGTAACCTTAGTAGCAGCCTGAGGAAAGGAGGAAAGATTTTTCTTTTCATTAGTTCTTAGCTCACACATGTGCATCAAAAAAAAAAAAAAAAAAAAAAAGGGTGGAAAAATGAAGTAAWWMAAGGAAAAAGTAATAGGATAATATGAAAAGATGAAATAGCTTCAAACAGTTAAAGGTTTTTAAAATTCACAATATTCTTAAATTTGGAATCCCTTACATACTCATGGTTTCACCTCCTTGATGCCCGAGGACCACCTTCAGCCACCAATCAAGACAGGATTATTCAGATAATACAATGTTTGAAGTCACACAATGCTAGGGCCTACTGAAGCTTTTCTATTTAATATCTGTGCTTATGCTTTCATCATTCATTTTGACCTGTGTAGGTAAAATGTATGCCTTGGAAAAGAAATCAAAAGAGGGATTTTTCTTGACCAAAAAAAGAACATCAGAAGTCAGAAGCCTGTGGAAGAGTCCATGATTTTGCCGAAAAATCACAGCAAGAAGAGAGGGAAATCGAGAAGGGAATTTTGCTGCAAAGCCTATAATAGACATATTACTTGTTGATTTTCATATTCTGACATGTGTCATACTTTGGCTACTTAAATAAGAGATCTCTTTCTTCCTTTTCTGATATTCTATTTTCTTAGAAGTGAAAAACAGAACACATTATGAACTATCAATTGCCCTAAGGCCCTTTCTACAACTGTGTTGTCAAAAAGAATGAAAATTGCATATCTGTCTAGCAAGGCAGTGAAACCAATGCAGAGCAGAGGCTTTGCTGTAGCTGTGAATCAGAGCAGCATCCGCAGTGATGGGATGCTCTCACCTCTCCAGTCTGGTCCACAGGCCTACTCCCACAGGTCCTGCTTCCCAGAGGCTTTGCAGCTTATCCTCACTTACACCTTCTGAGGTAGGTAGGACACAGGCAAAGAAGAATGGGAGCATTTTACATCATGTCATAAAAATGCTTAGCACTTAGAGGCTGTATGAGAGAGTTGTCTTAGCCAACACGTCCCAGACTGAACCAGGCATTTCCACAGCTAAGTTCATGAGCGGGTAAAGCTGTCGTTAAGGTTCTTCAGATGTAACAGTTTCCTGTGTAAATCAGATCTGGTGAAATCAGGAAGATTTAGCATCTTCCCTAGGGTTACAGGTCCATTAAGACTTACACATACTGTAAAAGGCTTCTACTGTGCAATGCCTGGCATCAGCTTTTTAACAAATGAAATACGACTTGATGATCTATAACAAGATAAGAAGCTGATATCTAAGGATAGAGATACAGGAAGCTCTTTACAGATAAACTTTATCTTTTTTCTCTCCCTCATTCTGCCTATGAACATTGAAGTAATATCTTTTCTTTTCAGACTTGGCATGCCAGAGGTAATTAGCAAAAAATCTCTGATAACAACAGCATTTTTTATGTGCTACCTTGATTGATTACTTGAGACTGACACCACTGCTGTCTCTGGTTGCTTTATTTCATATAGCAGGGCTAAGTCTGAAAGAAACTTAAGTGGAGTTAAGCAAACATTGAAGCCTTTGCTCAGGAATTAGATACTGTTAAAGAAGAAAAAAAAGAGATGAATATTAATGATTTGCAGGTCCTTTGTTTCTGAATGTTCTCAAAATAATTTAGATGAGCGTGATTTTTAACTGCAGAACTTCAATCCATACAATATAAATTACTCATATATAAATCCTCATAGAACTAAAACCTAAGTAAGCTGCACCGTAAATAAATATTTTGAAGTCATTTAGACATGTTTCATGAAAGTTAATTAGAAACTAGCTTATATTCCAATGTGGCTTTCTTACAGCTGTTATTGGAAATTCTTGTATAAAACAGGACACTAGATAATAGGCAAAACATAATTCCAACTGGAAGATGGCAAGGAAAAAATGAACATTAATTACAATTCTGTATAGAAAAAAATCACATATGAAGTAAATGCAGCAGTTAAAGCACAGGATAGAACAAGTAGCAGTAGTGCAGCTTTGTCACACATTCTCAGAGGAGTCATTGCAGTGATAACTTCTGATAAATGTCCTGTCCTCTCTCTCTTCCTCTCTCTCTCTCTTTCTCTCTCTCTCTTTCTCTCTTTCTCTTTCTTTCCTTCTTTTCTTTCTTTCTTTCTTTCTGTCTCTCCTTCTCTCTTTCCTTCTCTCTCTCCTTTCTTCTCTCTTTCTCTTTCTCTTTCCCTTTCTCTCTTTGGATCTCTAGTTATCCACATCAAGACCCTCAGGAATCTCCTAATGAATGAGATTTGAAACATTTTTTTTTTTTTGTCAGGCTAATTGCATTTGATAAAAGACTTCAGCTTAAATTTGAAAATATATCCAGCTTGAGGTGCTATTGTGGATTAAGCCACTAAGAAAGGCCTTCATTATTACCTAGCTTATTTTTTTAAGGAAATAATAGTTGTCTAATTATTGCCCTGAGATGTATTTATGCAAGTTACTCTAGAGACAACAGGAGGTTTGCACACATAGCCTAGGGCAGAGTTTTCCCCTATATATTCACTCAAAAATAGCATTTTAAGCCCATCTGTAAAGGATAGTTCACCAGGAGCTCTTTCTTTTCATTTCTTTTGAATTTACAAGTAAAAATGTCTAATGTAATAGGGAAATATGCCATTCTGTCTGTCAGCAAGGCCAATTTAGGAAAAGTGATATGTTATTTTTCCATTTCTTTTTCACGATGAACTGCATGTTGTTTATACAAGCTTAGTCATGGACAACGTATGGTGATGTCCTGTTGTAATTTAGTTGTTCTTTGAATGTGTAATTTTTTTGTGTGTATGTATAGCATCTGTACAGCATTCTCTTGCTATGCAAAGCAAGCTATAATTTCATACAACTATTATTTTGAAAACTCCTGATACTCGTGCCATTGTCTATCTAGCCTTAGAATCTTCCCCACAGTACATTTATTGAGGTTTGGGCATCTTACTTTTAAATGTCCCAGGTGATTAGACCTCAACACCACCTCTGCCACAATTATTTCACAGTGTAAGAGAGTCCAAAGTTAGGATTGTTGCCTGTTGTAAAATTGCCTCATTTTTAATTTTCTGTAATTTAGCAATGTTACATGTAGATGTAATCATGTCCAGCCTTATCCACTATGTGAATACTTTCAAGTTATGCACTGTAATTTTATCATGACTTACACCCAGACAATAAGCTTTGTGGCTTTTTCTGAGGGCTGGGCTGTAAACACATGTACAGTGGCTAAAGCAGCAACATTAATCCATCTAGTGCTTTATCTTGCTCAGTAAAAGCACCTATCTTTAGCTTCATCGGCCTTGAATTGATAATCTGTCCAGGAGTGACAAACTGATGTGATTTCTTCCTCAGTCATTTTTTATCAGGATGTGATGATGGAAGATCTATCTATGCACAGGTTTGGGGAAGATTTTTTTTCTTTGAAGTATTTACACCTAATTGCAAACTCTATTTTGAGTATAAGCTTCCCCTGCTTCTTCCACTGTCTTATTTATCTCCATGCTGCGCTATATTTTCAGAGTGAGTCACACAAGCAAACTACTGAGGATTTTTAATTCTGTAGGATTTCTGGGTCTCCAGGGAAGTCCTCTAGACAAAGAGTTGCCCAACACCTACCCTTTCTTTTTCAGAGACTGCAGTTCAGGGTGGTGGCAACTGATCAACTGCTAGTCTGCTGAGAATTGAATCACTGAGTCTGATCAGAAAAGGCATGACAAAAGGGGCTAATAGTTACAGGATCTGTTTCAGGACTTTTGAGAAGGAGTACTTTGCTTTTTTAAAGGCAGAGGGACAGAAAACGCATTTCTACAGAAAGCAGTACCATATGTGTAGTATTAGAAAGCCTGTATTTCTTAAAAGACTCTGACTATGCAGCAATATTTTTTTTGCAAGCAGAGAAGATTCTTTAGAGCTAGCTAAAGCAATCTGTATTTTTGGTTCCTGGAGAAGTATCTGATTCCATTTATTTTGATTATCAAACACCACTGTAGATATCAAATACAATTCCATATTCCTCAGGCTCACCTACATCCAGGCCCAGTTTTATAGAAATATGAGGAAGTCAGTAGCCATTTTGAAGTCATAAATCAACTAAACTAGGAAGGAAGGATCTGCTTAGCATCTGCAGGAACCAACAGCCCAATCCCTGCCCACCCCGCAGGGTCACAACTCCCACCCAGCATTTCACCCCAGCGTGGAACATTTAGTCCCTGCCCCACAACACTCCAGCCCTGCTGCATCCCAATCCCTGCCTAGCTTCCAGGCTGTCAAACCCAACCCAACACTGACCCATAGCATCATGGACTGCTTCCTTGAAGCAGCAGGACTGGCACTGGCAATGAGGCCAATCCTGCCTCTGATCTGCTTCATAAAGGAGCTGCTTCATCCCAGTCCCTTACATTCAGTCCACTGCTGTATACACTTGTCCTATTTTTAATGCTAACTGTATGAGAAAGAGATAATTATGGTATTGGGGATGGAGTCCTTATATGAGTCTGTTGGTCTATTTTGATCTTCAGGAAGGATAATGAATTGGCAATCAATACAGGAACTCTGCTACAAGGCAAAAGCTGCAGAGGCAAATGAGAAACACTGGACTATCAACACCATAAGGCAATGGCAAAACAAAGAGGAATGAGGACTGCTGCAACTGCAGGATCTCCAACCCTCACCACCCAAAGCAGGAAGGTAGATTTGTGCTGTCATCTAGGGCGGTGCTGCCCTGAATTTCCATACAAATTCCTCCCTGAATTCCCCAAGGAGTAGTTCAGTTAAGGAAATCAGTGAGTGTTGTCCCATAACTACAATTCCTGAGACACCTGCAACCCTTGGCATGGCTGCTGCCCTTCCTTTGCCATTCTGGATGGTTAGAAAAGGGTGTTTGTACTTCTCAACCACCTCCAAAAAGGCCTGCATATGAGGCTTTCTGCTAGCAACATGGGCAATGAATCAATCCCAATATGTTAATATTAAATATTAGACAGGAAAAGTGACCAAAGCAAACTGCAATATTACCTACTGGAACAAAATTGTTTAGTGAAGATGAGGTGAGCAATGATTCCAAAAAGAGCTATCAAACTAGAAAATTGGGCAACACAAGGGTAGATTAGATTCATTTTAGACAAGTGCAAGGTGATGAACACTGGATGGAACAATTTAAGCTACTGATACATCCTGATAGATTCAGAATTAGATGATATTTCTTATGAAGAGAGTCCTAGACATCATTATGGATCATTCAGTGAAGACATCTGTTCTGTGTGCAGAAGCAGCAAATAAGATGCTTGGCTGTATGGGTAAGGAGATGGTGAATAGCATGGACAAAATGATATAATGCTATTGTATAAAAAGCCGTTGTACAGCCTGTCCTCACTTTAAATACTACAATTACTTTTGATCACCTCGGCTTAAAGAGGCCATGAGATAAATTGGAAAAAAGGCTGAGAAGGGCAAGTGAAAATTATTAGAACCACATAGGGATATTTTAAATAGGGACAAAATGCAAAAGATTCAGATACATTAATCTGGTTAGGAGAAAAGTGAGATATGGTAGGAGAGAGTTCTCTGAAATACTGCATGATGCAGAAAGAAAGCAAAGCGTATATTACTGTCTCCTTTTTCCTATAGTGTAGATATGGTCAAAAATGGTCTGTGAAGAAGATCGTGTTCTAAAAGGACACAGTGAGATGTCATTGGATATGGTGTAAAATAACCTGTAGTGCCCTAGGCTATAGGATAAAATTGTAGCAAGATTAAGTTCTGATTAGACATTAATTAATGATTAATGATATTGACTTTCATTTACAGTAGAACCCCACAGCCACTGTAGGAGTATTCTTAAAGCATCCTTCCACGAATAAGACTCAAGCCCTTAAAAGGAAAGGTGGAGAAAGAGAGGTCTATTTTTTCCAAAATTAAGATAAAATTTCAAGAGCTATATTGTCCATGTGCCCCATGACACATATGCTGACCCATTGCTGATAACAAAAGGAAGAGGATGTCCCACAAGGATCTTAGTGTTTCAATAACTTAAAATTTTGTCTGCAGCACTGAGTATCAGCCCTCTCATACACACTAGTTCCTGAATGTGCAAAGCTTTCCCCAAGCAGCCCATAGCACCTCTGCCCCTCCAAGAACAGAGCTCACTAGTCCCTTGCTGTGCTAACAATGTGGTAGTCCCACTTCTCTGTGTAGAAGGATGGCTCCCACATCCTTCTACTGAGAATCTGCATCATTCTAATCATCTTAGACATCATTATGTCTAAGTTCATACCTGAATTTAGATAGCTATTCCTCTTTCCCAAAGCTGAGAGAGAGGCTGAGAGCAGAGGAGCACGAAATGACTGGAATTTCACAGAAATGTAGGAAGAGAAATAAAGGAGAAGAGACTTCTGTATGTGATGGGGAAGCGGCAGAGTGAAATAAAAATATCCGAAAGAAGACAAAAAAAGAGAAAAAAATTGAGAGACAGGAAGGTACAAAGAAATGAAGATCTGGGAGAAAACAAAATAGAGCAGAAGCAGTTTAAAAGAAAAGAAGAAAAGAAGAAAGGAAGGAAATATTGTATTATAAATTATTCAGAGGTCATAAAGAGTGGGAGAATATAAAGGCATCTAAATTGGAGGGAAAGAAAGGGAAGAAGAAAAATACAGAAGGAGCACGAAGAAGAGATACCAGAAAAGAAGACCTAAAAAGAAAAAGAAGGGGAAAGACACGAAAGGAAAACCTCATATACACAATGTAATAAGCAGGAAAGACTGTTTCCATAGAAATTGAAATCTCAGCAAACAATATTGAAAAACATGTAAATGGTAGAAAATGGATAGACAGAATTGAGGATGCACAGAAGGTGGAAGCTGAGTGAAAAGACACTGCAGACCTGCCACCAATGTACTATCAGTGCCTCCTGGGTGGGATAGGGACAGAGCTCTGCATTGATCAGCTGTATCCAACTTGGAGTGCCTTCTAGATTATCTGTCTTGGGTACATGAAAGTACAATATAATAGAAATGTTTTACTGGTATAAATATTGCATAATTCATAAGCAATAGCACAAATAGCCAATTCAGCCCGCCATTTTAGAGAAATCACATATTCTTTCTATGCTGTTGTTAACTGCATGCAAAAAAAAGTACAATTTTGCATAAATTCTGTAAAGAATGGACTAGCCCATGGTTTATGTCCTTCCATATGAAAAACTAACTGCCTTGTTAACAGAAGTTCAATTGAACTGCCAGCTGGAAAGGAAAATTATTAGTGATTAATTTTTGATAACATTAAAAATTCTTTAAAAGAGCTTTCTGTACCTAGCAATGTTCTGATTTCAGAATAAGTCCATTACACAGAACATGAGAACAAGTTATGTAATCTCCCTGGATTTCCATTCCTTCATATTATTTGGTTTTACACTGTGGTTCTACAATTGGCTATCATCCACCCTGGCTGCTCCAGACCTAAAGGGGATGGAATTTCAAAGATGAGAATCCTTCACATATCACCGCCAACAACTTGTTTCAGGAAGCAAACAGTCTGGCAAAGCAAAGTGTATTAAGGTGGTGAGATTTGTCCACATTCTCAGGATCAGATTCTGTGATCTTTTACAGTTTTCAATTAAACTCTTTCCTCCTTTGTCCCCTTTTTTACCCATTTACAGAATCACAGACTCACAGAATGGTTGAGGTTGGAAGAGACCTCCAGAGATCATCTAGTCCAATCCTGCTGCTCAAGCACATGGGCTGAGTGCCACGTGCTTGCACCTAGAGCACATAGCACAGGGTCACATCCAGGTGAGCCTTAAAGATCTCCAGAGAAGGAGACTCCACCACCTCTCTGGGCAGCGTGTTCCAGGGCTCTCTCACACTCACAGGAAAGAAGTTCTTCTGCACATGGAGATGAAATCTCCTGTGTTTTAATTTGTACCTATCACCCCTTTTCCTGTCACTGGCCACTATCCTCCTTACATTCTCCCTTCAGGTATTTATACACATTGATCAGATCTCCTCTCAATCTTCTCTTCTTCAGGCTAAAAAGGCCTAGGTCACTTAGTCTTTCCTCATAAGAGAGATGCTCCATTCCCTTAATCATCTGGAATTAAGTCCTTTAATCTAGAATTAGTCTTTTAATCATCTAGATTAAGAACTGGCTGGATGACAGAGCTCAGAGGGTGGTGATCAGCCAAGCCTATCTGAAGACCTGTAGCTAGCGGTGTCCCCCAGGGTTCAGTCCTCTGTCTAGTCCTGTTCTATTTATTCATTAATGACATGGATGAAGGGATGGAGTGCTCCCTCAGCAGGTTTGCTGATGATACCAAGCTGGGAGGAATAGCTGACAGCCCTGAGGGCTGCGCTGCCATCCAGAGGGACCTGGACASACTRGACARYTGGGCRRYGAGWAACCTCATGAAGTTCAACAAGGGCAAGTGCAGGGTCCTGCACCTGGGGAGGAATAACCCCAGACAACCGTACAGGCTGGGGACCGACCTCCTGGAGAGCAGCCCTGTAGAGAGGGACCTGGGCGTCATGGTGGACGACAAGTTGACCATGAGGCAGCAGTGTGCCCTCGTGGCCAAGAAGGCCAATGGGATCCTGGGGTGCATTAAGCAGAGCGTCTCCAGCAGGTTGAGGGAGGTGATTCTGCCCCTCTACTCAGCCCTAGTGAGGCCGCACCTCGAGTACTGTGTGCAGTTCTGGGCTCCCCAGTGCAGGAGGGATGTGGAGCTGCTAGAGAGAGTCCAGCGCAGGGCCACAAAGATGATTAGGGGCCTGGAACATCTGCCCTATGAGGAAAGGCTGAGAGAGCTGGGCCTCTTCAGCCTGGAGAAGAGAAGGCTGAGAGGGGATCTGATCAGTGTCTATAAGTCCTTCAAGAGAGGGAGTGAGGAGGATAGGGCCGGCCTCTTTTCACCGGTGAATGCTGATTGAACTAGAGGAAACAGCCACAAACTGAAGCATCAAAAATTCCATAGGAACTTAAGGAAAAAAATTCTAAGCAGTGAGCGTGACAGAGCACTGGAACAGATTTCCAGGAGAGGTTGTGGAATCTCCCTCTCTGGAGATATTCAAAACCTATTTGGATGCAATCCTGTGTAACATGCTCTAGGTGACCCTGCATGTATAGGGAGGTTGGACTAGATGATCTCTAAAGGTCTCTTCCAACTTTAAGGATTCTGTGATTTTATGATTCTATGATCTTTGTTTCTCTACACTGGACTCCTTCTAGAAATTCCACATCTGTCTTGTACCGGGGAGCCCAGAACTGCACACAATATTCCAGGTGTGGCCTCACCAGAGCTGAGTAGATGGGGGATATTTAGATAGTAAGTTATTTACTATTTAGATAGTAAGATGTTTGATACAGGTTATGCTACAGTATATAGCATATATAATGATTTTAGGCGATGTTGTAATACACAGATAAGGTCCTTTCACAGAATGTAGTTTCATCTATTAAACACAGGTACCACACTCTCCTTGTCTCTTGTTAGCAACTTGTTTCGGAATTCATTGCTCTGACCACACATTTCTATCCTGGCCTAGTAGAAGTATGTAAGTTGTAAGATGTGTTATTTTTCTGTCCATTTAATCTAAAAGGATAATTACTCACTTATTTTTTTCTCCCATCTCTTTGTGAGCCTGTGAAAGGACATATTGTAAATAGGATGTAATTAGCAACTTGCTAAGACTCCCTCAATCTTTTCATTTTCTTGCAGGTTTGGTCTGTCAAAATCTCACTCTACAGATTATTCCTTAGTTCCTGAGGAGACTTCAGTCATCTTTATAATCTTTTTGATTTTGCTTCATTTTAATATTGCAACCAATTTTCAGACTGGAACAATGAATAAGCTTAGTACTAGGGGATTCTAATAAGGGTTAAGAAGCTCCTTCATTTCTATCTGATCTCCTCTCTATTCTGTATTTATTTTCAGAAGTAGTAGTAATTCTTTGAGTTTCTAGTGTTGATGAAGAAGAAAAAAAAAAAAAAAAAAAAGAAGGATGGATGGAGGACAGGAAAAAAAAGGAGAAGGGAGTTGGCTTAAAATGAATGTTAGGAATAAAGTACTATGTAGAATTTGAAGTTACTTAGTTGTTCTGCTCACATGTGTGGAAGACTATTCTAGTTTACGCAGTCTCTTTTAGGTCTGTACCTGCAATGTTAGAATAAAAGACTGTACTCCTGACCTTTTCAGCTGTGTCTCACTTCTGCTTCCTTGCTTTTTATATCCTGAACAGTAAGTCTGCATTACCCTTTATGTCCACACAATTTGGCAGAGTAACACTTAATGTGAAGTAAAATGATAATGGGATTTACATCTACCACAACATCTATTTATCCTTGAGACGTGCAGCCAGACTCACATCTCTGGGTGTCCCCTCAGTTATCTGGTTGAACTCTTAGTTTTCTGGCTGGAATTTCAAAGCAGTCAGCTATATGCCCAGCCATGGCAGATCTGCTCGCTGTTTTTGGTTTGGGGAAGGAATTTGTGTTGTTACTCCTAGTTACAGGGTAGTTGAGATCTTGTGCATCTCGAATCACGCTTACCAGTTGGGTAGGGGTCCCAATGTCAAAGCAAAATTTCACTGACAATAAATTCATAACCATTGAAGTTAATGGAGCTGCACCAGTGAAATAGACTATAACTTCCTGTCCTTTATCTGGAATACTCTTGCAACATTATTGTAAGTTTTTGTGGCTCAGTTTATATATGTTTGTTTATCATTCCCAGGAACAGTTTGATTTTCTTTTTTAAGACCACTCTCCTCTGGCATTTTCACATTAAGATTTGCTGTTAGTACTCGGCTTCAGTTCAACAAAGCACTTAAGTGTATGCTGAAAAAAATATATCTTAAACATGTGGTGATGTATGTTACTGATACATCATTACAACATAATTTTCATATGGTTACAATGCCCGTTAACCAGTCCAGTATCAGGACTAATGCTGCTGCATGTCATATGGGCACACAGAATAGAGACAAACATTGTCCTCAAAAGCTTTCAGACTTGGTCTTTTTTATGCTGTACATTCCTTGAATGTGTGTGTTGCCAATATTAACCCGTGTAAGCACTGCATTATGTTGGTGGTTAGATAAGCCAAGATAGCTCCCATTTATTAACGAGTAAAATTAAACAGAGCAACTACAGTCAGTGTCAGCCTTTCTGCACCAACACTGGTACACTGAAATGACACCTTATCCCACTACCACAATTAGTGGGTTGTATCCAAGGCTAGAGATACTTGATGTTCCCTCCTTCTTCTGCATTTAAATTTGGCAAATATGTCATAATATGGCTGCCAGGGCCAGATGTGTAAATTCAACAGCTCATCAGTCAAGAAAAAAGTGTATATATACATATGTATATATATAAAATACATCAATATACTATATTGATTATAAGCAGAGATAATTTGAAAGCTCTTAAATATATGCAATAACAGATACTAAACAGAGTTACAACAATCAGCTCTTCTGTTTAAACTGCTATTTACATCATAGATTAGTTCTGTCCTTGCATGTTTTGGTCCAACTACAGATTTTTATTTTTTTGCCAGTTAATCAGTCTCTTTTTAGGTTTGACAGTTGATCTGGACAGCTTTGATTCAATTCTGTCAAGAGATGGGTTGAAAAGGTCATGTTTCTCCTTTGTAAATCCTTACAAACTGGGCTTTGGTGATGCAAAACAAAAATCAGGTTGTTTCATATGTGTGTTTCATTTATGCTCTCCTGACCCTGAACGGTAAGAGAAACGGTTTAGCTGTAAAATTTTGGATTTCCTTTTCCCATAGAACGGTTCAATGAGAACAGTTCTGCAGGCAGTTATTCTGGAGTAGCACTAATTCACTCTGTCTAGCAGTTTAGAAAATTAGATGGATTAGGGGTTTAAGCTACTATGTCAGTCCCTGATTCACTTAAAGGAGATTCCATTGTGATCATTTCACATGGTAACTTCCAATGGCTCATCCACTGAACTGGTACAGGTTGCTTCTACACGTAAGTACCTGAGTTATCAGGAGTTTTAAGTAAAGTTATACTAGGAACTCCTCTCAGGGCTGGAGATTATATCACGTAAAAAGAGAAACTTCCTTGATTTAGCTTCACATGTACGTATTTTTCAGCACATCTGCATACAGCATTGTCTATACCTTTGTGTACGCTGACAAATTTAAGGAAAGAGTCCATTAGGATACTTAAGAAAATGGCATTTTCTTGTGCCTAACTCAAGGGGTTTAGTGATTCCCAGCCCTGCCACATCCTGCATATGACCTTTGGTCAGTTCACTAAACTTTTTAGAGCTTCCATTTCAAATATTGGAATTAGGATGAAGTCGTGTTCTCTCTGCCTCATTTTATCTGAGCAAGGAAGTAACTGCTCCCAAATCTCCACTTGCAGTATGCCTAGCCTGCTGACACTGAGTTTTTCTGTGCAACTATAACACACACAATAAATCTTAACACTGGTTCTCATAGGTTAGTTCACATGTGAAAGGCAGGAAATTAGTTTTCTCTTGCCTTTCCTGCTGTAGCTGTCCCAGTACTAGCACCGTGGACAGAAGCTCTTTCTTCCCCTGTCCATTCCTTAGTTATTATCCTTGCACTATTTTGCAGATTCTGATTTTTTTTTTAATTCAGTCCACAAACTCTTATGTAATCTTTGAGTCTCTGTAAATATGTGCCTCTGTAGCTAAAATCAGAAGCTATTTCTTTTAGGGAGAAAAGAAAAAAAAATCACATAAGGTTTTTTTTTTTTCAGATTATTCTCAGTTACACTATCAGAAATTTCTTTGTGCTGCACCAGTGCAAACCACAAGATGATTTGACATAGTCAGAAATCTTTGCTTGGCAGAAACCAGAGACCTAGAATGGCAAAAGATGTAGATGCCTACTGACAAGAATGTCTGCAGGAGAACTGGGACTGGAACGCTGGGGAATTTCAGAAATAATGGTACACGCAGGAGAAAGGAAAGACTGGTATAGGATGGGCAACATGTCAAAAAGGGGATGGCATATGAAATCATGGGCTAGCCTAGCAAAAGTAGGCTTGGCAGTTAGCATTAAGATGACGTGAAAAAACTATCCTGAAACAGATCAGCTGGTGTAAATTTCAGAAAAAAAATCACAGATAGATAGATGCCGGTGACTTAAAAGGAAAAAAAAATATTAAAAGACAAATCTAACAGCACTTCTTTCAAAGTAAGAACTTCTTGATAAACCACTCTTGAAATACAGTTAAAGGACTGCGAAGCTCTTATCCGATGGGGAGCCAGAGCCACCCAGCTCATTACTTGTTTGGCACCCTAGCAGGCCTGCATGCTTCCCAAAATCCCTTGGAGAACTGGCTTTTCTGTCCACAGGAATAGCCCCTGACCTGTTACACACTTCATAACCCAGCTTCAGTAGCATTAGCTCTCAGTGTCATCAGATAGCAATAAAAAATGGATTTGAAGGTTGTTTTCTATTAACTACATTGAGCCCTGGAAAGGAAAGATTCAGAGGCCATAGTTTTGAGCCTCTCTGATGCATTTCATATATTGTCTTGATTTTCTCTTCTCTACCTATGAGGACATGTTTTCAAAGTCTTCTTTCCTTCTTCCAGGGCTTGAATAGGAGGAGATGTAAAACACAAAGGTAGCTGCAGGAGTAAGAAGAGAGGAAAAGAAAAGCACTATGTGATACCATTGCAGAGGCTGCTGAAGTGCGTATTTCCTCAGTTCCCAGACATTGGCTGGCACAGCTAGCAACAGTCAATTTCCTTGAAAGCAGCCAGCAGATCAAGAGCAGCACTAAGACGGCACACAGCATTAGTAATTTCAGCAAATAAACCCTTCTATGTCATTTTACGTTCAGTGCAGTTCTGAGGTAATATCACAGGCTCTCTGCATTTAGCAGGCAGATGGCTGTCCCCAGCTGGCACTTGTGCTGGCATCTCCAGGGGCAGATGGGAAGAGCGCTGTGCAAAAGCACTCAATACCCCTTCTCAGGAGTTTCATTTATATCCATGTAGGTTTTACCCCCAATGATAGCTTTTCCAGCTAAAGCAAAGAAAATTCCTGCAGTTTAATATTCATGTAAGTTGAGTGGCAGAATGTTGCTGCTTTTTGCATATGTCAGGCTTATCCTTTCAAGAGAGAAAGGAAGAAAATGTTCAAAATCCTTATATGACTTTGGCTCAGTAGCTTTTTACCTGATCACAGATGTGGAGCATAAAGATTCAAAGATTCACCAGGTCTGTTTCAAAATATGCATGGATTGTTCCTGAGTTTTTGTAAGAAGGACCACTCAAGGGAAAGTGTATAATAACTCTGGTGGGGAGTTTGTGGTGCTTTAGGAAGTCTGCACACTTCAAAAAAAAGTAAGAAAAAGAAATCTTGCCTTACATCTTCAGCTAAGCAGAGTTACTAGATTACTCGTGGCTGAATTCAACACTTTGATAAAAGCCTTGTAAAAGAAACAGTAGATAAAGGATTCGGACTCTGTCTTACAGATCCCATGTACCATACAGTTGCAGCTTACTGTGGTTTTACTTTATATCCTTGTTGGGACATTGGAGATGAAAGAAAAGACTTAGCCACAGAAACAAAAGAAAAAAAAAAAAAAAAGAGGAGTTGGGGAGAAAGGTAGAAAAGCTGTACAAAATCACATACTTTCCTTGTGTTTAAGAAGCAGAGGACCTGAAGATGTGATTGTAGCCGGACAAGAGGAGCAGAGGAGCAAGATAATAGCAGTCTTAAGGATTAAAAAAAAAAAATGTTCCATACAATCCATAGGGTTTCAGATGCTGCTCATTCCTCCTCCAGCAGCAACTCAGCTAAATATAGGAGTTGTTGCTGGCTTTACCATAACATGGGATAAGTAGATATTTTAGCTTAAATTGCTGAGGTTGCTGGAGACAGCTGAGGCTCAGTCCAAGATCCTTCAGGCCCTTCCAGAGAAACTTCATTAGAAGTGATGAATCCTTTGCAGTTTGGAACTGTTTGGCCTATGAGGTTCTTTAACTAGAAATAATATGAAAGACACACCAGGAGAGGGAGGCAGAGTGCCATATGAAATGTCCACTTTTCCATTTTTTTATTTGGACAGGAACTCCAAGATTTACCTCCATGTTTGTTAATTGTTGCTATTTTGACTATATAGCAACACAGTGATTGCCAGAGTCCTATTTTGAATTTATTAGATGATATTTCCTTTGCTTTTATCTTTTATCCTGATTGTAGGATTTTGAGAACAGTTTAAAATTCAGAATATGGTCTCTAGGATTTTGTTACTTACACACATATTTCCCTCCCTCCTCTATTCACTCTCCATCTCCTTACACCATCTCATCTTTCTTTCTTTCTTTCTTTCTTTCTTTCTTTCTTTCTTTCTTTCTTTCTTTCTTTCTTTCCTTCTTTCTTTCTTTCTTTCTTTC
>PTEX01000184.1:913003-989145 GCA_003342815.1 Eudromia elegans
TTTTTCCTTTTCTTCCTTTTCTTCCTTTCTTCTCTATACCATATATTAGTTGAAGAAAATTTCCTTGACATAAATGAGTTTCACGTGAGCCTCCCTCCCTCCCTCCCTTTTTTTCCTTTTCTTCCTTTTCTTCCTTTCTTCTCTATACCATATATTAGTTGAAGAAAATTTCCTTGACATAAATGAGTTTCACGTGAGCTTCTGGGAATGTGTGTATCTGATGATGATGATAAGCAAGGAAAATCTTCTACATACTGCAAATCAGATGCGGATGCATCTGTAGATGAAGCTCTCTAGAAGTCATCTAAACTGCCCCCAAATAAACCAGGTTTGCATATGACCTATCTGTGTTAGGTTTTGGCATTGAAAATGAAATGGATGTGCATCTTTGCATTTAAATTAATCAGGCAGGAGAGTAGAATATTAGTGGCATTTATCTGTACCACCAATATTTAGTAGGTCAGTCTCAATGTTGCATCATCAATGGGTGACAAAGGTTTATTTGCATGATGTTCCATCTGGAAAATGCCATCTAGGGACCTTGCCTTAGTCTGAGGGAGTGATTGTTAGGAAGGAATGTTCAAACAGTCACTTAGCACACTGGTGATGAGGGCAAATGTGAGTTTACAAGCCCAAGGAGACAGGAAAGTGCTGTTAGTCCCCACAGCAGACAGCTGGCACCTGCTAGATGCATGAGGGAACTGTTCTGTAGTTCAGACTGCAATGTCATCCTGCCCTGAGCTCTGCATTGACTCGTTTCATTCTCTAGAGCCATTTCCAGCAGCCCACTGCCAGATTGACATTTCTTCTCTTTGCTGCTGGTGACTGGTTCCCTTGCTGTTTGGAAACCCCAATAGGCATTATGACTGAGCCATGTCAATGTGATTGACAGGTTTATACACAGAGCAGGCTGTGGTATCCAAGAAGCACTGATGACAACTTATAGAAATATGAAGGCAAGAGAGCAAACAGATCTGCCATGCTGAGGAACAAGCAGTGCAGGTCTTGGCTTCAGCCTGTGAGCTTTGGAGTTGCAGTGGGGCCAGGCTAGACTTTGGATTAGGTCATCTGGGAAATGAAGAGACTGATGTGCATGAGGAGTGATGCAAAGAGGGAAGAATGAACTGTCTCTAACAACCATAGGGAGTGATGGTCATTAGTGGATGGGGCAGTTCAAGGGGACAGGAAAGAAAATGAGGAACACAGAACAAAACAAAAAAAAACCCACCACCACCAACAAAAAAGAATATTGCTACTCTTCTCTAAAGTTGCTTATGATAACTCTTAGTTTTCCATTCTATTCCTTCCCACCTCAGGAAAGAAAACACATTAGTCTTTCAAGCTGCTATCTCCACTCTCCCCATAAAGAAGAATAGTCTGTTCTGTTAAGATTTCAAATTCACAGTGCAGAACGAGTGTCTTCCCTGGCTCCATCAGGAGATACACACCACTCTTGATAACCTTCCTAAAAGGCCAGCTACTATATAGTTTTTATATCTTAAGTCTTGCATATGAGTGTAGGTAGGAAGTCCTGCTGATTAGGACAAAATGTAGAGTGACCACTGCCTTCATCGTCCTACCAAGTAGGTAGATAACAAGGTTTATCCTCATGTTAAGTCACTAGTGATTAATCTGGAGGGTGGGTTCAGAGCCTAAGCCTAACAAAGGCCACGGGAAACAGAGCCCTGGAACAGGCTGCCCAGAGAGGTTTTGGAGTCTCCTTCTCTAGAGATCTTCAAACCCACCTGGCTGCCACCCTGTGCCGCATGCTCTAGGGGTCCCTGCTGGAGCAGGGGGGTTGGACTAGATGATCTCTGGAGGTCAATTCCAACCCCAATTGTTCTGTGATTCTGTGAAACCTGTTGAATCTCTTTGTTTCAATTACAGTCTGTAAAATGGGAAATAGTGGTACTTCCTATCTTCCCTTATTGTTCTGCTAGATCTAGGAGATGCCATCATCTCTCCTCCAAATCTGAACTGGTTGAAGAGAAGCTAGAATTTCAAAACAGCTGAAAGGTAACTGTGAAACTTTCTCTGGTAAGTGTTTCCTCCAGTGGCAGCAAATACCAAAGAGGTAGCTTTCAGCTCACACAAAAGACCTTTGCTCTGTATTGTCTAATTAGGTTGCAGTACCTTAGGGGCGAGGATAGCTTGTCATGAGGGGCTTTACATGCCAGGGAATTATGATCTTAATTTTCTTTCTTCTCCATATTATCCTATCCATCCCCTTCTTGTCCCAAGAGATAATGGATATCACAATGCTTCATCTTTCTCAGGCTCTTTCCTTGGTGTGTCTTTGTTTTTTTCTTTTGTCATTAGTAACATATAAAGACTTGCAACTGCAATTGAATGTACACCATCAAATTCTCTTGCTTTGGGAATTGCCTGATGCTTCTCTTTCTCTGTTTGAGCAAAGCTAAACCTGATAAAGGATTGTGATTTGTCTTCTCTTGTACACTAGCCTTGTCATTTTGCCATTGGTCTATGCTTTTGACGGAGTCTCAGTGAAAACCTAAAGCTCCTTCCACCTCCTTAGCAAGGAGAATAAATGGGTCAAAGGAAAAATTTATTTTCTTTTCAGTGAGGCGTTGATATCTGGTTTATTTCTCCATGCAGACATTGTTGCAAGTATGCCTTTGCCATCAGATTCAACAGAGCCCTTGCATATATAGGAGTGGAAAACATTAAACTGTGTGTGTCAGCTGGGAAAGGGATCCCAAAATGACCCAAGGAACTTTTTGTCCAGACTTCCAAGGAAGGCAAATTCATTGCTGTCAAGTGCTGCACTGTTGATGTAAGAAATGCATGCACCGCTGTGGGGAAGTGGAAGCACTCCTATATGTTTTGTGTCTGATCTTGCTTGCTCTAGCCCCATTAGTCTTACCTGTATCAAGGTGTTGGATTAGATAACCTCCAAGAGCACCTTCTGACCTAGATTGCTCCCTGATCTTCTGCTTATGTATGTTTCTTGGCAAGACTGGCTGCAATGAGGAGTATACCAGAATACCACATACAGAATAGTGGAATGATTCCCAAAGAGGGACGCTTCTTTAAAGTAGACTTCTTTATATAAATATGCTTGGACTGAACATAACTTTGAACTCCCATCCAGATCCAGTCAACACATATCTTGGAGACTTTCTCAGGTAAAGAGATCTCATTTTTAAGTCATTTAGATCTAAATTAAAAATCCCCAAGTTTCAAAGCTGTGTTCATTTACATAGTAAAGAGTGAGGGTGGGAGTCTGAGAATGCAGAATGTAGAGGCAGAATTATAGTTCCAACAGGATGTTTTTCACAGTTTACTATGATGCTTCTTCAGGAGTGATAAAGTTCAGATTTGTGTGTTCAAGGAGAGTCATTTCTCACCAACAGTGCATAGTCAATTCCCTTCTGGTTCCCTTCTATGTGCAACAAGTCTCCATTATAATGCATAATGTTGCATAGTGGAAAACTACCCACAGACCATTTACACAGAAAAGGGGAGAGAATTGACCTGGACAACAGAAGATGAGGGAGAGAAGATAGTATCAATTTTGAAATAAAAAACATTACACTAAAAAGATAATATTTTTTATTCTGGTTAAAAAGTACTAGAAGAGGGTTTTCTCTCTGTTCCTTGACATTTCCCTTTTCCTGTAGAAATTGCTATTTAGCCTAATTAGGGTCTGTTTCTCCTTCATTTGGGCTCCATAACTCATTAGCTTCCAGCTGGGCAACTCATGATTCTAGGATGTCTAATTACCTTCTTCTAGCAGATATCCTGATTGCCTCTGGTCAAAAAATGCCGATCCAGTCCCTTCAGCTGATCTGAACTGATCTCAAAATGAGTTGTGCCATTAGCCTCTTCTAATTTCATCCATCCTTTCTACTCATTCTCCTTGGTCAAGATCAACATCACATATGACCTGTTATGACAGACAGCAAAAAATATAATAGAGTGAGTAAATTATAGGGGAACAGTCACTAACTTTATTGGTCTGCTACTGCATTATTTTGATAATGTCAAGAAGTTTTGTTTGAAGATCCTAAGCCACATGATAGATATGTATCTTCATCCATTTCAGGTAATCAGAGAGTCTAGTTCTGTTTCTCTTCTTTCCAAGTGTGACATCAGATCCATTTTAAACTGGTAGAGACCCTAATTCAATTTCGACTTTTCTCAAGACTGCATCCAAAGCTAATTTGTCACAGTGACATTCAAGTCTAGCTCAGTGATATTCAAAACAAACATTATAATTTTCCTCTAAATTTGGATAAATATACCTACATAGCCCCAGACCTTAATTAGAAATTCACTTCATTCTTTTGTGGTTCAGTTTGTTCAGATTTAATTAATTATCTTTCTTTTAAGAAAAAAACCCCACCAAAGTTAGAAGGACTGATCCCTGAATTAGTGGTCTGCATAGATTATATTTTTTCTGTATATAACTTCCCCAATCACAAGCCATAAGCAATATCCAGGAAAAAATGCTCAGTCCGCATTGTTTAAGTCAGGATTGTAGGGGTTTGTTTATTGATTTATGAATGACAGTTAACCGCCACCAAGTGAAATGCACGTTCAACAGAAAATATCAGGAATGCAACAGACATACTATGACATCAAACACTTAAAAACTTTATTGCACTCATAAATTTCTAAATACACTTTTACAATTAGTCCAAAATTTCTAACCTCATATATAGACACCCAGAGTCCATTTTCCAGGGGCAGATCCTGCAGGCACTGCAAGGCTCAGCCATTAGAGAGCAATAGATTAGCAGGAATTTGGAATATATGAACAAGATACATGCAAAGTGATTTCTAATATTTGTTTCCGTTTTATTAAGTTCTTTTTTCTCTTTCCTGTAGCCCCTTCCTCTTTCTCAAGCTTTATATCAGAATTTCACTTGGATTGCAGAGAATTTTGAGGGCACTCCAGAGAATCTTTTTCCTATTATTCTTGGACTGAAGAGACTAGCCAAAGAGTCATTTTCCTATTTGAAAGCAAAAGAGACTTGCTCTCTTTCTAGAACAAGAGAATGTGCCTATTGTCTGTCGTCAATAAAGGCTTCTTTATTCTATTACAGCCTCACTAATCACAGAAAAGCTCTGTGCTGAGATTCTGCCACTCACCACTGCTATGCAACATATTCTGGCACTTCAGACACCTAGAAGAAATGGGGATAGTGCCTCAGTTATAATTTGGACAGTCCTTCTAAGCCACTACTCTATAACAACAACTCCAAATACAGAGCTGTTACCTCCTTCCTAAAATCCCCATTCTGACTGAGATGTTTATGGATAGAAGAGGCTGAGAAACAGGGTTGTGTTGTAGTTTTCGGAGGAGCATTTTGCACAGTGTTCTGTATCTATATAGCACTGATGTCTTCAGCATGCCAGGGACAAAGTAGTGAATTCATGCTTGTGGTGTCATTTCAAAAACATCTCCAGGTGTGGAAAGTTGATAGCTGGGAAGGTGACTTGCTCAAGGACACACAAACTAGGTCAAGCATGGGATTATTGGAAAATGTGTTTGATCTAAGGGACAAGCCTCTATTTCCTGTCAAGATACTGTCTTTCCATATTGTGATACATTAAGCACACAGGATTCTTATTAAAAATAGCACCCCTAATGTTTCCTTTTAGGGATTGCCACAACCGAGAAAGCTTGTTGACTTTGTTTTCTCATTTTTTCACCAAATATTTTGATCTGTAGCCATACAGTTGTACTTTCTGTGAGCTATGTTACATTTCCCTGTAGTATAATTCTTTTCCTTCATCATTAGAAAGTGTGTCATAAAGATCCTGGCCATAACATAGATAGAGATGCCATTCTGAGAGTAACATATTTTGGTTTTGCAGCGTTTATTTTTGAAAAATCATTTTTATACTTTTAAAGCACTTTTGATGGGAAGTTGTTTCTTTTTATTCTCTTTATTATAACCTATTCCTTCATGGATTTTATTTTTACTAGAGATGGTTAACTTCCTGCCTTAAGAATGTTGGCTACTTTATGTAAGTGCACAAGAGTTTGTCAGGTGTGCAATGTATAAAGCCTTTTTGCTGACATAGACACAATGTGGTTTCTTTATTCCATAAATAAAATGACAGATTCTGCTGTTAAAAGGATCAGCTGATGTAAGACATTTTATTATTTAAAAAGAATAATAAATTCATAAGAATAAATAATGTCTCTGCAAGAAGTTACTGCTTCTTTTTTTATGACTATGTGCATATGTTACCCCCCCCACGCTGCCAAACTGAGTCAGCCGATATTTTGTCCTGATGCACCAACAATAGGATAATATGATAGATTAAGCCTAGGCAGTCACAGTTAATTCTTAAATTAGCTTAATTTAATTTGCCTTTTTAAATAAACCAAATTTACCTCTGTGGAAGTGTGACACATCTGATTACAAACAGAGATGCTGGGAGCAGCCATGCTTGGAGAGAGAAAGGGAGAGAGTGAGCTCTGTGCACTGCATGATAAGAGATCAAAGCTAATAGAGCTCCTCAATATTTTTATTAGTAATAATTCAAAGGAATCTCCATTTCTAATGTCCCTCTGTAACTGCTTTAATTGCACAGATAATAACTCTGAATCCTGGCAGACGAAGAGTCAGGGGTCAGTTCTCATTTCAGCAAAAGAATTATGGAAATTAGAAAGGCTAGTTAACATAAATATTTTTCATAGCCTCCTTCTTCATCATAGTTTCAGAGTACTTGGCTTTCAGCTTGTGGGAGTGTAGCTGAGCAATGGATGGTGATGTGGGTTGGGTATCTTGCATGAATCATGGACAGATTTTTAAGAATAATTAAAATTCTTCTTGGGCCTTCTGCTCATGACCTGCTATATCAACTCCAACAGCAAACATACCAAAGCTTTTCTAAAAATGTCTTTATTCTTGATAGTATAGTTCTGGTTAGAGTATGTGCACACATTCATCTGCATGTGTGTGTTATGCCCAGGCAAGAGCCATTAGTAGTTTCTCCTATGCTTATTCAAAAGCTCTTCACAACTAAATTTTACTGTCCAAGACACATAGACAGCACGAGGGCCTGGTATGGTGAGAGATGTTTTGTTAACAGGATAAAAGTTTATATAAGAAAGTAAACACAGGATGACACCCTGGCAGCTGTATGACATTAGAGACCAAATGGGAAGGTACATCTCTGCCAGCATCCCAATGCGTAATGGGACAAACAGTCATATTTAAGACATTGAAGACTTTACATCTCAGATAAGATTTAGCATGTCATGTAGATTTAGCATGCCATATAACATCCCAAGACTAGGGCATAAAACCCTTTCTTGCCACACTGAATGGCTTGACCAGATTGTCATTGCTTGGCTGTGACTAACTTGCACTTTTCTTTGAAAAGGTTGTTTTTAACACCAATTTTAATGAGTTCAGCACTAGCTCAAGTAACTCCACACACAACCACAGAATAGTGGAGTCTAGAAGGCATTTCTGGAGAGCTTCTAGCCCAACACTCCCTGCTCAGAATCACCTAGAGCACGTTTCCAAGAACTGTCAAAATAGCTTTGGAGTATCTCCAAGGAAGGAGTCCCCACAACAACTCTGGGCAATTTGTTCCAGTACTCTGTTGTCATCACAGCAAAAAATGTTTTTCCTCATATTCAGACAAAACTTCCTATGCTTCAGTTTGTGCCTATTGCCTCTGATCTACACTCAGCCTCTTGTCTCCAGATTGAACAGCCTCAGGTGTCTCAACCTTTTCTCACACAGGAGACACTCCAGTTCCTTAACAATCTTAGCAGCCTTCCATTGGACTCACTCCAGGAGATCCATGTCTCTCTTCTATTATATGCTTTCCACTCAGCACTGGAGCTATCTTGTGATATAGACACGATGAGTTAAATCATGATCCCAGTAAACTTCAGGTAGTAGGCCTGTACTCTAGGATTTGGAAGGTGATCTACCAGCTACAGTAGCCTAAGGTATAACACTTTGAAATATGGTGAGGATCAACATAGGAAACATATTTCTACTAATGTCAATATTCAGACTATGCAGTTGTACTCAAGGCCACAGGCAATGGTTTGTTGACCTTGACCTTAATCTTTCCTGAATCCAGAAGATCTATTTAATTCTTGTATTTCTACTGCATTTTTTATCTCTAAACAGTAACCGTAACCAGATCCAGTCAGAAGTGTTGGATATATTTTGAAAAAAAAATACTAAAACCGAATATGTTTCTTTTATGTTTTCTTTGTAATCACTCTCCTCCTAAAAATACAGAAATTTTAGAGATGGTTGCACTAGTCTTTGACTCACTCCATCCAAACTTGTATGAATGCAGAGATCTGGGTTGCCATAGAAATCTATTGTTATTGATCCTATCTTATTGATTGGATTTTTTTCTACTCATGCTACTGACCTAGTTTCAATCAATTTTATTAATAATACAGATAGAGTTTATTTACAGTGCTTCTCAGGGGAACTGTGGACGTTAGAGTGATAATTTTTCTGTGCTGTTTTCTCACACATCTCACATTTCTAGACACCATGAAAAGCTTAGCTTGATTGTTCCTGTGCTAAGCATTCAGTTCCACCATATAAATGTGTTCTGAAAAGCTGAAGGTTGTGAGATCTTTAACTTAGCTTTCCCTTGATTTGTGCTATATATTTTTCTAAAAGTCTTCATGTTAGAGGAATACCAAATGTTATGTCACATTTGGATTTTACTTCACATTTACTGTTTCTACTGATGTCTCTCTACTTGGTTGCTAGGCCATTCAGTATCAATTTCCTTCTGCAGCACTGTTTCTGTGTCAGTAATATCTATCTACCCATTGTACTTGACTAGTGTTTATTACCCTTCTTTTGGTGAGTTTTGCAGTCTTCATTTTACATTAAAGAAGGGAGAAGTAATTTACTCTGAGATAAATTGAAAGGCAGAAAGAGACTCCTACCCTGCACTACTTTTTTTCTGGGCTGTTTTGCAGACCAGAGTCTTGTAGAGCTGTAGAGCTTTTTTTCATGTAGAGAAAAAAAAATCTTTTTACTGAGTTGCAATGAGCTGCCGTGAAGTAAGGTACTTAAGTAGTGTATTTAAGCAAGGTATTCTCGCCTAGGTGCCTCCTTCAGGTCACCCCTCAAACTTTGCAGACTACATGGTGGATCTAGGAGCCAAGTTCGGCAGGGCAAATTGTCCCCAGGATGCAGATAACAGCCTTGTTCAGAACTGCATTGCAGTCCTCTCCTTTCATTTAGAAGGCCCTTTTTTTTTTCTACTGGACACATTTCTTCTTTGTTTTTAATGCATATTTTGTTTTACAAATTTCAGCTATCATAAATTCTCCCGGTAATACCTCCTCTGTGAGCATATCCTGGTACAAAATGGCTCCCTGACTGATTAATCCAAGACTTGGCTTTCTGTGGCAAAATTATGTAACTGCATTTATGTGGAAATCCCAAGAGTGTGTTCCCTTCTTTTTAATATCAGTTGCAATGTTAATGGCTCCAAGCTTATGTCATTTAGTAGAAAAATAAGTAGGTACAGAGAATTTTCATCCAGAGTTCTGCACGGGAGATAAGAAATTTTAAAAGAATTTGTTATATCCTACACATTCTACACTTCACTGAACTTCACTTACTGATCCTTTAATGTCATTGTTTAACAGCATAGTGGAACACTATTTGTATTTGCCTTTTACCATATACCACAGGGGTTGTAGAGCATTCTCAACAGGAGAGCAAAGGGTAAAATTTTTAACTGAATGTGTGGATTTACTAAAAACAACACAATCATGAATATTAGAAGTTGACCTCCCATGAAGGTAAACAAGCTAGTGATTATATACTCTTAATTATAATAATTATGTTCCAATTAGGCATCAGGACCCTACTGCCTTCAGCATCATCCAGGAAGGTATCAAGGTGAAACTTATCTCAAAATGCTGTCTAAGGAAGAAAACAAATGGTTGCAGCGCACACAGTAGGAAGAACAAGATAAAATTCCATTGTCATTGGTACGACCAGACGCAAGCTCAGCACCTCCAGGCAGTTTGTTAGTTTAATATAACACAGTAGGCTACCCCTGACTACAGATCTAATCTACTAATCTAGAAAGTATGAGGATGTGTATAAGGATCGTGGCTCCTCATGGCCCAATACAATTCAGTTCATTTCTTCATGTTTAGACACATGTTGTTCCCAGATTAAAGACAGGAAGTGATTCAGACCTGAGTGACTGACCAATTGCCCCTACCATGGAAGGAGGCTCAGAGAAGATGACCAAAGCAGGATGTGCCTGTGAAGCTCAGGAATTATGTAGGATATAACTCATTAATCACATGTACAGAGAACTGATTTTATCTCAACACACAAGGCACCTTTGTGTTAAATACATAGATGTATCTGTTGAATGGATTAACAGGTGTCAACTTTTCTTCCTGAGTTAATCAAACAAATACAAATGCCTCCCTGAGATTAATCAGATCAGCAAGAGGGAAAGGTATGCATGGTTCATATAAAACAGCATAGGGTATAAAATCTGACCAGCTAAAAAAGGAATTCTGAAGACAGCAATGGCCTTGAGCTTCAACCTATGTATTTCTTCCCAGCAACTAGGGGCACGCATCATGATGGTATGTAGAGACCAGTAATAGCAATCACATTGGTATAGTGACTGTAGAGGTGCACGCCTCTGTACTGTGATTTCAGTACATTGCTGAATCATATTGGTAAATCAAAAATCCCATATAATGTCAACTATCTTAATATGGAAATAATTTGTTATGTTAAACCTTCCACTCTCCTTATGCATGGGACATCAGAGAGAACCTGATCAGAGAGTACTGGATTCTCTGACCTGATGATGCACATTGCAATATGATCATTATCTTCTTCCTCAGTTTCCATGTATCTGTGCTCCCCAGCCTTGCCTCATAAGATCTGCCACTAGTACTGCAGTGCATCTTCCATTGCAAGAGCACATATAACATGAGATACAGCAGACCTTATTTTCTATAGCCGACATCCTTTAAGTTTGGGATAGTCCCATCGAAGGAGTAGGAAGGCCATAGGCAGGACAATTCTAGTTTAGGTATAAGAGCAATATCCTTAGGAGTGTAGCAAAGAAAAATGTTCACTTAAATAAATGATATTTAATGACTAAAAACTTAAATAAGTAAAGCACCAGCCACTTCTTTTAGCTGCTCCTAAACACGATGTTTTTTGCTCCCTCTGGTGGCTGTGAAATGGCAGATCAACAACACACATTTGCCAAAACAGTCTGCTAATGGGACCAGTGCACTGCGCATAGCCATTTTAGCAAGAGATAGTCCCATGAAAACAGCTATTGACACTGCTCATGTTGAACCATCCCACTCAGTCTTTTCTTTATGGAAAAAAAATGTCGCAAGAAAGAATGAACATAGAGTTTTGTAGCATACATCAGGGTTCTAAATCTAATTACTTAGTTTCAAAACTACTTAAAATTACTTAAAAGAAAAAAAGATGAGGTGAAGTTGTCCGTCTATGGTAAAGAACGCATTGTTGCACAGCACGAAAAGAGGTCCAAAAAATTAGAGTAAATAATGACTATTACTAAAATCATTTCACAGTTGGAAGGTATGATCTGTTCAGGTCTTGCCGTGGTCATTTCTTTATTGAGCAGTCATATCCATGATCCAAAATAAAGAGACACCTGATGACATTCATAGGTGATACAAAATCAGGAAGTGTTACAAATCCCAAAGATTATTTAATTTAATTCCATGTAGCTCCTTGTATGTGCCCTGTAATTGTCAAAGCTGGCAGAAAGAAATAGAGTTTGAAAATAAAACAAAATTACATTCAGCCTGGGAAAATGCACACAGGGAAAAACTCATCTGAAACTAAATTTTTTGGAGGAAAGGCATACACTTGAAGAGTTGACTTGTGAGAGAGAGGGATAGTGAGAATAAATTAATTGTGTGTCTGCAATGCAATGTGCTGAAAGGAAGAGCCAATGTAATTAGGAGTTTCTTGAACCTAGAGTTATGCAGTCATGCAGGAAATATTAAAATAATAATAATAGTAATTTTGCTGAAATCAAGCTGTTAGTTTTGGTGACATTTACTTTGGTCTGAATGTGGCTTTCCAGCATGCACAGTATGGTTAAACAACAGGGAAAGCTGCATCCACCAGGCATGGCCAGCTTCCCTGATCCATTGTACTATGTAACTCAAAGCTTCAGGCAGCCAAGATCTACTGTACCAATGTTTCTCTTAGAGCAAATGTGCTGAAACTCTGAGTGGTCTATAGCCAGATGGTGACAGGGATCCTGTTGTGACAGAGAGTGAAAGAGGATCTGGCTCCTAGAGTGGACACTATGGCCCGTGTAGGTTTCCACAATTGCCAGATATTTGGTTAGCCAATATCCTCCTTCTCAACAGAAATTTGTCTTGTCATGAGACGTTGACCGAGAACAAGATGTAAACATGACTGTGTAAGAGATATGGGATGGCTACCACAGCTAATGTATCTCAAAGCAAGAATCATCAAAAAGAGAGGGAAAGTCACACAAAAAGGGTGTGTGACTTTAAAGAAATTAATTAAGAGCTGAAGATTTGAAGGATATGTCCTAGTAGTGAGCTCTACTAGATTGCTGAATAATTCTAGGGGAAGCAATAGAAATAGTTCAGATACATAAAACTCTCCAGGTCAAAGAACTAAAGTAAAAGAAAGTAAAGGCTGAAATGGCTGCAGAGATGAGCAAGACAAGCTGATACTATCTCTGACATTATTCAGAATCAAAACATTACAGAGCACTCAGGAAGAGAAGTGAGGCCAAACTGAGAGCCAGTAAAAGCAGATTAATCTATTGAAAAGACAGAAGATGGTATATCATAGTGATATACACTAAATTCTGAAAAACATTTTCACCTCATAATTTGTGAATCCTGCACTTTTTGAGTACTGATAGAGAAGTTCAGAACACAAGATGAAAAATGTGCTGTATCTCTTGATAAACTAATTCAGCAGTTAATTATCCTGATTCTTTAAAACATGCACTTTGCTTTTTTTTTTTTTTTTCTGCCTTCTAACGATTGGGCTTCGTCATGCCTTTGCTAAAGAGCCTTCAAACACTTTCCTCTCTGCATAGGCAATGCAGCCTGCAAGCTAATCTCCATGAAGTCAAATTAAGGTATTTAGTCCCCAAGAGAGACAAGATTTAAAACTCATCCCTCCTGTTGTTTTCTGCTATTGGCTAATTTAAGTAGCTTCCTTCCCAGTATGCTGGCTCTAGTGAATTCTGTTCCTTAGCACCTAACCCTCCAATGTGTCATTAAGTCAGGAATGAGGGCTTTGAAAGCCAGGTGCTGCAATGCTCAGTGCTGCATTGGAAATATTCTTGTGGATAGGTGCCCCAGGCCTTGCAACATTAAAAAGAGCAAACTCTATCTTGCCCACTCCACAATAATATTTCAGGAGTGTTGTATTACCTCTACTACTCTTTCCTCTCTGATAGACCCAGTACATTGCTCTAAGCAACATCCCATTGCAAGTGACATAGCAGATATTTAATGTCACTGTTAACAGCTGTTCTAGTAGATTACTATCTAAAGGTTTGCAGGTAGGAAATAATAGATTATGAAAAGAAGAGAGTGAAGTAAATTCTGACATGTTATGAATAGATACAATGGCATCAAATTTATGGAAATTCAATTTTAAATCAGTGACAGGTTGGGTTTCTGCATATTTTCTGGATCCCAGTCAGGAATTGCTGTTTGGGGAATCACCACAATGTGTAGCAAGCCACCAAAAATTGACAGTGCTTGTCGTGGATCTGCCAGATGGGGCAAGAGTGGGTCATTAACTGAAGTAATAGCCTATTCAAGTGGAAATACCTTAAGAGAACAACTTGACTGAAACTCACAAAGAGAACGAGTTCTCTCATTGCTCTGCAGGGGAATGAAACAGAGTTTAAAAACCTCAAAAGCAAAATTTAAGAACCAAGAACTGGTGGGAGGATATACAAAGTAAGGCTATTCACAAGAGGGCAGGAAGCTTTGAGTTAGTGAGAAAAAGAAGAAATGGAAGATTTTATAGACAAGGTTTTGATTAACTGTGGTGTCAACCAAGCTCAAAAGAAACTAGTCTGCATGCAGTTCAGAGGGAGCCACAATCAGGAGACTTAGCCAACTGGTCAGATTGATAGACAGCTCCAGGGAGTGATTCAGCCCAGCTAAGATCTGATTTTCCTTCTGGAAGTGCCAGGCTTCTGATTTAGACATTAGGGAAGACTGACTCATTCCTTGAAGGTGCCTTTCTCCAAAAGCTGCAGAGGATCTACAGCAGTAGGGGCCAAAAGCCATTTGGAAGAGCTGATTCTCAAAGTGAGTCCTTTCCCTTGCCATCTGCCCTGAATAGCCAAGTGTGAAAGCATGTCACCCACACAGTGGTACCATGAGAGATTGTGTATGCATGCAGGCACTGTGGGGATGTGATTTTTTTCCCCATACAACAATGCCCAATCCAAGGAGAAGCCTGGAGAAGATGGGGGCCCCTTCTATTCAGATGAAGTTCATAGCATGTGATACTACTTTTCCGGTATCTAAACACACTAGCCTGCTAAGGGCAGATTACAAGGAATAGGAAAATGCTAAAATCTCCACGTATGTTTGGAAGTTTTGTAATCGCTACTAATTATGCTTATTTCAGTTGTTTCTGAGTGAACATCCCAGAACAGGTCCTACTGTGCTGAGTCCAATCACAATTACAGGTATACACTTTTTTTCTTTTCCTTTTTTTAAGAAAGAACTATTTAAATAGCTTTAATAACTAAATAATTTAATAATTTAAATAGCTATTTAAGAGATCAGCGTCTTTTTAATTTATATATATTCCTTTCATGTTTCTGTTTTCCTGAAAATTGTTATTTTAAACCTACTGCATTGTGTGAAAACCCTGAATCTCCTTCCTTTGTCCTGCCCTGATCATGATGATAGTTACCTCTCTCTTAAAGATGCTGTGAAACCTATTTCATTATTTCTTAGTAAGTGCACCAGACTCTTGAATGGGAGACGTAATGACCTTGTAAAAAAACTGATGATGATAATGATGAAGATGAAGATATCTAAACTACAGAGTTGACAAATCCAGGGTTTTCACCTGTTCCATGAGGACAGATACCACACAAAAACTATTACCTAATTATTTCTGAAGATAAAACTCATTATTACTTTTCCAATTCTTAATCAATACTTTAAAGCCTTCTGTTTTATAGAACAGTTCATCAATATTTTATTTATTTTAATAATTTATCCTTTATTACAGAACTAGATGGATCCTGCAGCACACTTGTCCTCAAGAAATCAGAGCAGAAATGAGAGGATGCCCAGAATCCAAGTCACCTGGTATCAAAGCGCTCACATTTTTCCTATGTTCTGTCCATCTGTCAGACTAAGTCTTGGATTCAGACACTGGGATTTCAGTTATGGGCTCACAGCTTTCAGGAGATGTAGGAACATTTGTCAGAACAATTCCCTGGGTGTCCTTTGAGCTCGCTGTGAAGGAATAAATTGTTATGGTGAAAAAGGGCTATTTCCTTTTCTGGGGAGCAAAGAAGCAAAAAGTTGTAAATAATGGTCATCTCAGCTGAAGGATGTTGTGTGGCTAGCTATGCAAAACTGCCCATTCTGGAATGGCCAACAGTTTTGTTTAGAGTTTTGTACTATTCTAGAAAAATCTGAGGCTATTCAGGGATTTATGGTTATTATCGGAAAATCAGCTAGCATTGGTTTCTAGGAGCTCTCCCTATTACTCTGTATCTGACTCAGAATTATGGCCTTCCTCTCCTGAAGCAGTTCTTGTCTTGGTAGTCTGTTCTGTCATGATTTCTATACTGTTGGGTGATGCAGAACATGCAGGTGCTCAATTTTACAACAATTTTTATGCCTCAGTATTGGCTGCTTCAGTGGCTGATCTTCTCTAACTATTGTATATATCACTGGTAGATGGTATTCGCTAAGGCTCTTGATCCCTATTTTTCAGTACAGATTGGGCTGGTGACAGGCTATTGTCAGAAAAAAACACCTGATTATACAGTTCTTTCTTCAAGCTCCACCACAAAAAGCCTGCATTGGCCTCGTGTACACATGAAAAAACCTGTCTCTCCCATCCTCTCCTAGAAGGCCATGCTGCTGAGAGGTTGTTCTTTTACATATAATTTTTCTTTCTTTTCTTTTCCAGTGATGAAAAACAAATCACTGTGTAAAGGGAACAAAACTAAACATTGTTGCTTATCATAGGAGAAAATGAAGACTAGTATGGATAGTGGTTTCAAAAGTGCTGACAATTGGAAAATGTTTTCCTTTGAAGGGCGAGTAAGCCAAAGAAAAGGGATCCAGTTCACTCATGTGTTGCATGTGTGTGCAGGGATGAAGAAGAAAGACAAAGAGGAATAAAGATACAGTGGAGAGGGGAAGGACAGAAAGAGATGATGGAAGGATGACAAGAAGGAACAAAGAAGATTCTTGATGCAGAAGAAAATAAAAAGTAGAAAAACACTGAAGACAGAAGGGAAGAGTAGCAAAAGGGAGATAGATAGAAACAGTGCAGAAGTAAAGAAATAACTAGGTATTTTGCTAGGGGCAAGATGCTGAGGGAAATATGTTGAAATAGCTCTGTATGAAGGTAGGTCAGACTAAATACAAAGACAGTAGGGTAAGGAAGAAATAATACAGTATATAATGCAAAGAGACATAAAGAAGAAAAGAAAGAAAGGAAAAGAAAGAACCAAAGCAACTAAGGTAGAATAAGCACATCGCTTTTGATTTTTTCACAGCATAGAATAACTAATGTCAATTGTCTGTAAAATAGACACATGGACAGACAGAAGAGTAATGGGAGCAGGCAGTTTTTTACCTCTTTCAGGGCCAGATTAATTCTGATGCGAGCTCTGATGCAAGCATGTGACTGTGCTGAGTAACACTTTGAGTATCGTTGCCTTAAATTTACTCGGGACTGAAAAAATCCAGAATGATGAGAAATCAGATTTACAGGCTTAGCCATGTCCCTACCTCTCAAGCAATCTTCCTAACTACGAGGCAAGCTTTAATTCCTGTGCCCCTCAGATTATTTGTGACAGAGCCTTAATCTCTACATTCACAAATATTTCCCATCCTCAGAGCTAAGGCTGCTTCAGGGCACTTTGGCAAGTTAAAATGGGGACGTTCATGCTGCCACTGTCTATGTTGAACAGTTTTCGTGTAAGATCAAAATATTTCAGTGTGTGGACATGCTGGTCTATCTCAGTTCTGAACTACAGGAGCCCAGTTAGGCCAGTTCAGGCATCTGGTAAAGCAGAGACAGTCCTGAGTACTGAGCTCTGGGTTGGGAGGGAGGGTGGTGATACGGACAACTCAGCCCACTGTTAAGCAGTTGCCAACAGTGAAGAGCTGCCACCTGTTCCACTAAGTTGGAGTATTGCATATATCACACATCATTCCTTAAAAAGCTTCATTGCCTTCTATGAATCACTTCATTAGAATTACTGAGCTTAGTAGAGCAGCAGTTACTCTTTCACTTGTCCTTTCCTTAACCGCCTCCCAACCCTCATAGCATTTTAAGTCACAGCTCATGAGACCAGTAAGACACTGACACGGTTTGACAAGCCTTGCTTCTGGAGCCTCTCTTTTGTTTAAAATCCTGTTGATTTCATTTTCTTCTAAAACACAGGGTGATTTTCAGCTTTGTGCCCATAGAATGATTCATGTGACTTCTGAATCATAGGAAGGCTTATGGAGATCCAGCCCCATCCCCACAAAGAGCGACGAGAGAAAAGGGGGCACATTTCTTCTGCTTCCAAAAGTTAAGGGCATATTCAAGCTTCATAAAGGCTCTCCTTCCGCTTAGTGGAGAGTTTATTAATATGGAGTAATTAAAGTAAATGTTCAATTAAGTCTTAATAATGCAGATGTCCCCCCATTCCCTTGAGATCTGCCGTACGAGAGGCAGATGATAGCAGTGGTTTGCAGAGCACCAAGGGTAAATGTATGCAAATCCCTACATCATTCAGATTATCCCAGTGTTGAATGGAAGTCAGATGTGTTCTTCTAGGTCTAATTCTCACAAAAGCCAAGAAAAGAACCCTGCAGACATAGGCTCAATTATTCTATAAAAAGGGGCCTGGTGACATACCCAAGACACACAGCTGACCCACCTTTTCTTCTGTAGGTTTACCAAGATAAAAAAGATTCTTTTGCCTCAGAGAAGGGGAGGCTCAGTGTATGAAAATGATTTAGAGCCACAGGAAAAAACTTGTAAAAACAGATCTGCTATTGATTATCTGACGTTTACAAAATGTCTAGCTAAAGACAGGATGAAAACAGAAAGGAAATCCCTGCTCCAAAGAACCTACACACTAATAATTGTATTTTTATGGCTAAACTTTTTTAAAAAATCTCTATGGTAACAGAATTTCACAGCTTGAAAGAACACAGTGAAAGTGTAGTGCTCAAATCTATTTATAGGGATGTGTAGGAAACATAGTTAAGGAGAGAGACAGTATATAAATGGGAATAGCTTAGGTACTGAATTTCTGAAATTCAACACCAAAATGAAAGAGCCTTAAGGGAAAAGAGGATCAGTAATGCAGTGAAAACTGCAGAGTTCAGAGGGCCATGCAAATAGCACCTTTTACTGAGGAAGAGATTTCGTCCATATTGAGATTGATTTGTAGTAAAACATTTTCATTTGAAATGGAAGCTTCCTTAACCTTCCTGTGCAAAGAGCTTCTGGGGTGACACCTTGTTCTCTCACTTATAGAGATGCTCAGACAAGGTGAGGGAATAACTTATGCATATAATATGTTGATTTTCTATAGAATTTTGGCACTTACGGCTGTATTCAGACTTTCTGCTACAGGTGCACAGCTTGCCCATTATGAACTCAGCATGTGAGTTCAAGGGAGACGTGAACAATCCAGATTTCCTGTCATTACCTAGGATTACTGGGTAGCTTCCTGAACACTCAAAGGAGGGCAGAAATTTCAACACCTAATTTAGGCTTTTTAAAAAGTCATCTGAATGTAGCCCTAAGTCTCTGAGCTACTTTAGAAAGTCACCTCTCAGAATTGCAGTATAGATAGCTCTCATGTGGCTGGTCACTTTGTAGAAATGTAAGAGAGAAAATTTGGATCAGAAGGAACTAGATCTATTGGACTTTCAAACAGAAAGGTTTTCATTCTTTTAATTCTCTCTTGACAGTATAATAAAAAGGTAGTTGCTGTTCCAGATGAAGATGAGATTTTTGTATTTTTTCATTTCTGTGGATTTTTTTTGTTTGTTTGTTTGTTATCTTGTGGGGTTTGGTTTTGTTTTGTGACAATGATACTGCTCTCCTAAGATTTTACCTGAGCCTACAAATTCAATCTCCAGGGGCACAGTAGCAGCAGCATCATATGAGAACCAGTCACAACTAAAAGTCTCAGGTGAGTGTGATCAGCCAGTTGCTTTTAATCCATGTACTGTTTGCAAACAGTTCAGCTGCATCTCTTTACTAGAGCTATACAACATGGCAAACAGGTAGAGGTGGGAGGAGGGCCCCCCGACTCTATAGCTTTTAGATTATCTGAAATGAGCAAAGAGAGAAGCAAATGTAGCATTGGTAACATTCCTAGGATCCACCATGCTACTCATGATGAAATGGTGAGACACCCTGTTAGCCATTTACACCACCCACCTGTAAAATGTTCTTGATGTAGCATTTTTTCCCCAGAGTCCTCTGTGAGCTGTAATTTGTGTCAGAGCATATGAAAAATTTGCTGTGTAGTTTGTAATGTCAGTGAAGTTGGCCTGTCTCTTACGATTTGCTTCACAGAACTTCACATTTGCCTTAGAGTGTCCCAACTCTTTTTCTCTGGTAATATGCTCTTATGAGTAGCAGCAGGAATGAAGACTAAGATGAACCAATAGGAGAAGGAGAAACAACTTCAGGACAGAAAGTCAAAAAAAAAACAGAACATGAGAGTTTGACATCTAAGGTGTCTGAATGGTTGAAATAGAAGATGCTATTAGCCACCTCTTTGTGCTTCCCGTTGGGGTTTGGTTGCCTGGGCTCAGGACCAGCTTTGGTAGAACAAGTGGTGTCTGGCCTTGAAGTTGTGATAAAGCTGATTGGCAAGCCTTTGATGACCTTATCACTTGAACACGTGTATAAACTGAAGCTTTTGCCCTTGGCCCCTGCCAGAACTATGCACCAGCTAAGATATGTACTCTCTTGATCCTGATTCTGATCCACAGATTGACTTCTTGGACTTGCTTAGTTATCACTAGATTGTGTTTGACCTCATTCCTGTCACAAGCCCCACCGGTTGTAAATCCTTTAACAGAGCTAAGCCAGCCTCATCTCTCATATATTTGCACTCCCTGTGAGTGCAGGCCCTTTCACAAGATGGGAGACTTTCTCTGAACACTGCAGGAAGACCTAGGGCTTTTTTTTTACTACAAAAGACAGCTGTAATCTTCCTTGGTCAGGGATGTTCTGAGTGGTTGTGTTCTCCAGAAAAATCAAGAACACAGTGAGAGAAGAATTCAGTGGTAGTCAGATACACACATGCAAGCTCGAAGATGTAACCCCTTGAGCGTGGTGCAGTATCCACTCATCTGAGTACAACTTCACAGGTTTAAACTGGAGTTGGCTTCTCTCAGGGCAATTCAGAGAGTGTGAAGATGAGGTATGTATTTACCTGCAGAAAGCTGTGAAGATGCACCCTCAAAGACAAAAGCATCTCTTCAGCCGCAGTCAGTCTCTTCAGCTATATCACTAACCTCAGCATTTGATCATATTCATATCAATAGTCACTGAGCCTATACTCAGCGACTCCCAGAAATTAATAATATGTTCATGGAGATACTCTGACTCTTTGCCGAGTGGCTGCAGAAAACCAAAGCTCTCTCAGGCAATCGTCTAAATTCTAAACTCTCCTCAACATGCTTTCAATGTCATGCTCAGAACGCTTGTGATCTGATTATTACTCAGAAAATATTATGAGATCAAGATCCCAAGATCATTCCTTGAGGAATAATAATATCACTTCAAGCCAGCTAGTCCTCCTTTGGACATGACCTCCTGTCATGTTCTTTGTGGCCAGAAATTTACTCACAGAGTTAAAGGAGATACTTTTTACATCTTCAATAAAATGAGATAAATGGTTGCTTTAAAGATGGAACACTATCTTCCAGGATGGGAAAATTATTAACTAACTACTGTTCATGAATAGAGAAGGTTAAATTTGTCATTGAAAAAAATGATGGAAAGTACTTTTTCCACTAAGTTAGAATCTTTGCTGAGAGAGTCACTGTTAACCGAATAATTTTAAAAATAAATGCAAGGTAGCATGTTCAGAATGGAAAGTAATTTTTTATAGATTTTTTTATCTATATGAAAATGTGTTTCTTTCTATAAAGAAGCTTTCATTTTAGCTTGCTTTAATTTATTGTGATAGACTCTTTTTCAGTAGAAAAAAATCTTGTTAGTCCCTAGGTACATGAAGCTATATTTTATGGCAATGATTGGCATTCTTTTGCTATTATTCCAGTTTGTGGGGTCAGCCAGTTCCCCCTGTATTCCTTACTATAATGACAATATTTCTCAACTTTGTATCGTTCAGAAATTTCTCCTACAAAGTAGAAATTCATCATTTAGGAACAACAGAGGAGGAGAAAGACCTATGTGACATGTCAGTCACAATGTAACCATTACTAACAAATGTGATTGTATAATAAACAGGTTGCAGTATGCCCAGTAAAGAGGTGGAAAAACTTGATGAAGAGATGATGCAGAAATCAGAAGAAATCTTTGTCTGTTGGGATGCAAAAGAATGCAAAGAATGCAAGCATGTGTAGGAGCAACTGCTTGCACCTCTTTCATGAAAAAGTGTGTCCTCTTTACAATAAGAACTGAAGAAAAATCGGACGACTAGAAAGACCAAAGTTGTCAGATGAAGGGGAAAGAGAAAAGATGTTTTTACAGCATGTGAAAAAGATGCTGGAAGGAAACAGAGGTTAAGAAGGAAAAATTAGTGAAAAAAAAAAGAGATAAATGAAACCAGAAAGAAAAACTAAGAAATGTGAAAGCTTAGAATTGTGTCTGCTGCAGAATTTCCCCACAAGAAAGAGATATTTGAGATAAGCAATGATGAGGCAGGATGATGAGCTGGAAGTAAAACATCTGGGATAAAACAGGACCTACTGGGAGGCTGCTGTCTGAGTCAGAGGTAAGCACTTAATGTGAGGAAAATGTCTTATTACACTGGGGATAGAGTGATATTTTTCAGATTAATCTTCCTTTTTTTTTCCTCCACTGATTCTGTGACACTCGAAAATCAGAAAATCTGAAGAAAAAAATAAAAGAAAATGAACACCAAAGGAAAAAGTTGAAGCTATTTATCTTGACCTCTTCTAAGTAAATAAATAAATTTGATCTTTTTAACAAAAAAAGTTTTTGTTTTGAAACTAACATACATGTTTTGTAAAATAAAACAGAATGTTTACAGTCCCAAATGCAATACTTAGCTCAATCAAGATAAGACTTTCATTCTTAAAAAAATATATATTTCTAGGTGCTTTTGGCATAGATGATGAACTCACAATCTGTTGTTCACACTTCCTCAGATACACCTGTAGTGTGGACAGAAATGTGGTAGTGAGTTTATTCACTGCCAGAGGCTTACTGGACTCCATGTCCTCTCAGAAGCAATAACATATTTAGCAAAAAGACATATATCAACAGCAGACATGCCTTCTCCTAAGTGCCAAGAATACAGTCCTTCTATGTGAAAGTGAAGGACAGAATTCTTAATATGTCACTCTCCCCATCTAGTCCCAGTTTCCTTATTTATAAACTATTTTCACCTCAGCACTACCTCAAGAGGCTCTGGTACTTGTCTTCCTGAGATATTTTCTTCACACCATCCAATCTGACAGTGTAGTTTTCTATACTTCTCTCACAAATATTTTCTAAGCCTGAGAAACTGTAGCTGAACTTCAAGACAAGGAAAAAGCTTGAGTGGAAGGGATTGAGGGAGGAAGAGGCTTCCAAATCTTTCCAGTGTCCCTCAGAGAAGTTTAACATTGAGGAGCTGCTGGTTTGATTGGGCTTCCTTCTTCCTCCCCTCTCCTCCTCCGCCATCTTCTATTTTCCTTCTAGTAGCAGACATCAACTTCAACAGAAATTTCAGAGCTGTCGGGAGACACTTAGGCAGATTAAACAGGCTCTGAAATCCGATGGAGCTACAAAAGCAGATGTCAAGCATATCCAGGCAGAAAGAAACCTTTTTCCAAGTTTCTGAGCGCTTTCCTGTCACAAGCCGTGCAGAAGGCCATTGTGCTGGGGGTGAGGGGATCAAACAAAAGGTCTGCCTACCTGTGATCCTTCAGGAGAGCATGTGCACCACCGTCTCATTAAGCTAGATCGGCAGGAAGGGGAGCACACCCTAAGGGACCTGCTCATTCCCTCCACCTCCTGAAGAGCATCACCTGTATTCCAAGGGGTGGACAGATGTATGACAGGAGCTGGGTCAATACTTCTCAGGGAAGGGAACAAAGCTGCACTTTTTTTCAATCCATAGATAAGTGACATAGTCCATACCAAAATCAGACTGTTCCTGCCAAGGGACTAAGTGCCATGCAGGCAAGTGTGGGACTCAGGATAATGCGGTCCATAGAAAGGGGGAGGTCTGTGCTGCTCTCTCAGAGTTTAGGAACCCATGACCAGAATGACCATGGTCAGAGTCATCACACTGTGGGGTTGCTGTAGCTCTCCAGTGACCCCATGAGTGCTGAGCAAACCTGGTCAGCAAAAGAGAAGTGACACTACAGACTCACACAGTAGGCATCCAGGTACTGTGAAAACTTTTGTACTGGCTTGTTTGTTTTTTATTTGTTGACTACCTTGTTGATCCTATTGATATTGGCTGATGCCACTGGTTCTGACACTGTTTGATTGAATAATGAACTAAGCCTAGGAACAATAAAAGCAAAATACATACTTCCAGTATGGACCCAGATCTATAGACAGTGCTGCAATAAGAAGTGTGCTAGGGGCAGTCAACAGGGACTTGAAGACCTGTTCCAAAATGAGAAGCAAAGTCACAAATGGGCAAGAGGCTGAAAGCTACATGAAGGTGGACAGCTACGTGTAGACTATACACAAGTAAAGAATAGGGAAATAAAACAGCTCTGTAAGAAAAGGAGCTGGAAGTTACAGCAGATCACAAACTAAGCATGAATCTACAGTGTCCTGCTGTTGTGAAGAAAGCAAATATCCCATTGGATTGTATAAACAAAAGGATAGCTTGCCAAGACCACAGAATTATCCTTCTACTTTGCTCACAGCTGTCAATGAGCCAAACTCAAGAGCTGCAGTTATGTATACCACCTTAGGTGGCAAATAGTGCTTTTAGAAAATCTCCGGGACTGTAGGCTTTGTTTAGATATGATAACCTTCACTGAGTAGCAGCTTAGTAGCAGTAATTATGTTCTTAATGCCAACAGCCGCTCCTGCACTGTTGATAAATATATTTTTGCAATATAAGCATTATGCATTTAGTAGCCAAAAGGAGATTTTTAATACAGGGTATCTAAAAATTATATTCCTTGTTTAAGTGTACAATAATCACATAACATATTTTCCCTTGATGAAAACATATAGATGCTTTTAAGGATGTGAATATATATTCAAGCAAGTCAAGCAATGTATTTATTCTCTTTTCCCTTCTATAAGTCTTTCCTTAAAAGAAGATGAATATCTTTCCCTTTTTCATTAATTATTTAGTTAGTACAGTTTTCAAGACAGCACATCTCTAGGCCGTTCAATTATAGCTCCCTTTTTATCAGAAAAGGTTACATTTCCAAAGCCTCACATTTGTTGGCAGTGATAGCAACCATGCCATCTACCCAACACCCATTAATATCAGTTGTTCAGCCCTAACTTGACATATAATCACTTCACAGTGTAGACATCCTCAGTAAAACCTTTCCTGAAGGTTTGCATACAGCTCCTGTTGCATTAGTCTCGTAAGGGAAAACCTGACTGGAGTCAGTTCCATCCTTTTTGATACAAAAAGTGCAATAGTGATACTCAAGGACAGATGAGAAGATATGGGTTTATTTATTGTAAAGAAGAGAAGATTGAGTGGACATAACTGTTCCCAGATACAGAAAAATGCTGTGAAGAAAGAAGGAATTGAATTTTCTCTATGTCCATAGTGGCTAGGGTGAAAAACAAAAGAGCATCAAGTTAAATATTTTAGAAATCACTAATAGTAAGAATAGGAAAGCACTGCAATAAGTTGCTTATTTCACTATAAGTCTTGGCAGAACTAGACAGTTCTCTGAGACAGGAGAGGACTTTCTCTCTCCTCTGACTTTATTGAAAGACAGAAAATTCTTAGTCTTCCTTAACTACAGTTTGAAGTTGGAAGTCGTATTTGATTTAGGAGCTTCTCTCTCCCTTGTGAAAGCTAAGTTACTCATTGTTGCATTTTCTTTGAAATTCCACCTCCTAATCTATTTTAGACAACACTGGGGGCCTTAGACCTCTCTGTGCTTTTGAAAAGCTCTTCCTTAGACAGGAAGAGCCTGTGATCTCATTAACTGTCAAGAGACATTCATGTCCTAATGCACAGATTTCTAAAAGCAATCTAAATGACTTGGGCTCCTAAGGCTTAATTCCAAAACTAACTTAGATTTAAACTCCTAAAAATAAAAGACTCCAAAGAAGGCAAGATGTTAGGCCCAGATCCTCAAAGGTGAGATATATCTAATCTCCAAAGATTTCACTGGAGGTAGGTGATGAATACCAATAAGATTCTGTACTTAAGTGACTTTCAAAAATAAGATTTTGGTTTCTAAGTTACATGTTCTCTTGAAATTGTGTCCACTGACCTTTATTTCAATGTCCTCAAGAAAATCCTCAGCGTATTTTATTTTTATCCATCAACTCTGTCAAGAACCCTGGTGCTCACAATAGCCTGTGTAGTAACTCAGAACACAGAACAAGATGATTAGTTTTAGCTAGCTTTTTGTATTTTTCCTTAAGCTCTGTTTGTCCTACAGGTTTTATGGAATTTATCAGAATTTATGTTCTTTTGCTTGTAAATAAACACTCTGCTGCCATGGCAGTAGATGGTCTATAAATCAGCAGAATAAATAAGTAGAACAGACCTGATTTGCCAGCATACACAGCTACTGGGTGAGTCTTCTTGTTTTACCATACTTTTGGGGATCTTCTCTTGCTGCAGCTTCTATATCTCATGGTTACTTTGGTTCATACAGTGAGTATAAGGGATAGTCTAAGTGTTTCTGAGTATCAACAGGGGACATTATGGTGTCAAGCCTCCAGCTCTCCAGGTTAGATGAGTCTCCATCAGCAGCAGCTCAGGTGCAGGAAGAGAAGAACAAAGGAGCTGTGGCTCCACATCTGGTGGCCTCTAGCAAGGGATGGTAAAGTGCCATATCTATGGATGAGATTGATGTAAATTATCGTAGGCTTTGTTTCAAAAAGGTTATGACTGCATTTACCCATTACAGATCACTCTTTTACCTTCTGTAGAGTTAAGACTTGCTAGTCCCTCCATGCCATTTATTTCCTCCATCTGCCCTCTTGAACCCTACTGTCCCTTCCAGATCTGGAAGAAGATCAGTGAGATCATTCAAATACTCACACTTGCACTAAAATGGCTATAGAGAAAAAAGCCCTCACAGTGTTTGGTGGTGTTTTTGTGTGTTTGCTTATGTTTTAACCAAATCTGATAATTAACTCCTATAGTGGGCAAATCACATAACTTGGAAGTTGAAAGTGATTTACAATTTCCATCAACTCACTACTGTGATACGCTGACTTTCAAATTTGCAAGCACAGCCCACAGACTGAAGTACTCCAGCAGGGTATAAATACAGCAGTCCTTTCTGCTGTCTGTGATACTGGAGCACATTTCTGACTTATCAGCATGAAAAGTAATGTAAATATCTGGGCACTGAGAGACCAGAAATCTCACGTCTTCAAAATTATACACCCTTGTTTAAAATTCAGCTATATTGGTCCTACAGTTTAAGGCCAGCTTCCTAATCGTGCCCATGCCTCGGCTATACAAACTCTTAGCCTACAAAGATGTAAGGTGGGTTTTGCTGAACCTGTACTGACTGTCGGGAGCAGGGAAACTTCATGTGTGAATCAGCTATAAGAGATTTTTTCTTTCTTTTTTTCCCAAAGATAGAGATTTGTTCACATCCATATCATCTCAGGCAATGTATGGCATTCATTTTGCACTGGTGTCATGTTATTATGGTGAATTCTAAAATAACAGTAACATACTTGAGCCAATTAAAAGAACAAAACTCCCGTCAGCAGTGGCAGAGTTAAAGGGAATAGGTGGCAAGGAAACTGCCTCTGTTCTCTCAGTGATGCCAGATTTTTGTTCTGCCTCTGTAACTACGCCTGCTAAAAACCTTTACACTTTTCCCTACACGGCACCTCCAATTTTCAATAGGTTCCCATTAAAATTCACATTTACCTTATTTTTCTCAGCCAGCCATTCTGTGACATCCCCCCAAATCCTTGACTCTCGTACAGTTGCTGAGTACACTGTAACTATTGCTGCTGAGCTCTTCATGGCTGTCTCACCTGCAAACTCCAGGTAAGAACTATGTTTTTCTTTTGTGTTTGTATAACGCTTAGCCCTGGATTAGGTGGGATGCGTAGATCTTCCATGGAACAAAAAAACCAAATAATAATGGCATTGGAAAGAAGAAAAACGTATGACAGAAATAACTTTATTACTGATCAATGCAAAGCAGAAAGATGGTATTAAATTTAACCTCCTACAATATTTTAGAGTTAATTCAGGATCCGTGGGATTTTTAAAAAGAGACACGGCCTACTTTCTGAATAATTAGACAAAGAATTCTTGTTAAAATGTATTAAGCATGCATATAGAACAAAAAAATAAATAAAGATTAAAGTTTCTCAAAATTAAAAGACTGAATAAGCATTCAAGGAGAGGGGAGAGAACACTCTTGAATTTACATAAAACCTTTTAATTAAGGTTTTTAATTAAAGCCCACGGTAACTCCAAAAATTCTTTTGGGGAAAATGGGAGAACAAGTTAAAAGTTGAATTCTGACTCCGTAGCTTTCTTTACTGAAATAAGTCCTGTTCTTAAAATACAGGTAGCACACACACACATGCAAAGGAAATATGAAAGGACTGGAAAAGGATTGCCAAAGGCACTCTGGTGATGCACCAGGTACAGGACACAAGGACAGCCCAGATTTGTTTGGTCTGGCTTTCCAGAAGGAGAGAGTAGCTCTTTGGTTTACCTTGGGTCTTTTTTTCAGATTTTGTCCTTTTCCAGCAGAGCTGGGAAAGTTTCCCCTGCAAAACCCTTCTGTGCAGAGATCCCCAGAGTGATAAAACCGGTGAGAGAACCTGGAGAGAACCTGGAGAGAGGGAAGGATCCTCCCTTGTGTAAGGCATCTCTTCAAAGCTCAGGCTTTCCTGGACATGAGGGGGATCCCCTGGAATTCCTTGGATATATGACAACATACCACAAGGTCAAAGACGGTCTCTGAACTTTGGACTGTGGTTGAAGGGGGTTTAGTATAGTTTAGTATAGTTTTAGTTTGTTGCTATTGACGGGCTGTGGTCAAACTTACAAATCTTATCCTGCTTTGTTTTCCTCTTATTTCATGTGCAGAATTAGTACTGCTGAATGTGGAAGACTGTGTGTTCTTGCTTCCCAGAACTTTGTATAAAATTCACGTAAAATTCACTGAAACAGAGGCTGGAATTCAATTGGTCCTAGATTTCAAGACAAAGGGCTATTCTTTCACAGTATTTACTATATTTCCTTAAAAAGGAAGTAAAGGCTGTGAGGCCAAGTAATTCCAGAATACCCTGTAGCCTAGAAATAAGGATATCCTGAACTGAGAAACAATGGAGAACATCCTTTAAATAGATTTCCTTTAGGAATGAAATATTCACTGAGACAGGGAAGTGAACGCATAGTGAAATGCTCTGTGGATAGTGTTAGAGCTATTCAGTTTTCTAAGAATTAGCATCAACATATGGAGCTGCAGAGTGCACTTTCATCCAGAGTGGAGGGAGGGCATAGTCTAGCCTGGCAGCTGACATAAGAAAAAGCTAGAATGTCTGGCTTGATAGCAAATTAGAGACTAAACCAAAGCTTGGAGCTTGGAAACATGGTGCACAATTCCCATGCATAGTCCCCTTGCCAAATTGAAGTCTCTCAGAAGAGACATATATGTTGTTGCAAGAGGTGATTATTAAACCTCCCTTGTTTGGGAGTGCAGAGTCTTGGCAGGTTGGGGGTGCTGAGGTCTCTGCTATAGGATCACCTGTATCCTACATATATATATATATCTGTATACCTGTATAGGATACCTGTATGTATATGACCACCCCACATCACTCCCTGCTCACACGGAGAAAGACATGAGAATCACATTCTTTCTTGCTGGGAAATAGGTTAGTGTTTCACTAACTTCTGTAAGCACTTCCTAAGAACGTCAGGAAAAGAAAAGGTACAGGTAAGTAACTTCCTCACACAAAGCTTTCTCCAGAGCAGGGACATTTATAACAGCCTTCTCCCGTAGACTCATTAACACTTAATAAGAGGGGATGGGGAACCAATGCTGCTGCTTTTGTGCTACTAAAAAAGCATTCAGCCTCTTCTGGAAGAAGAGAGCCTGGAAATTAGGCTGACCTTTTTTTTTTTTTCTTCTTCCCCTTTCTTTAGTGAAGCCTTTGGTTTCCTGCAGAACTGCTGACTTGGGGTGCTCCAAGCAGCACCAGAACAACATTGCTAAATACACAAGAGCTGAAGCAGTTGCTGTGTCTGGAAGTACAAACCATGCTCTTTAAAGGACTCCAGAAGCTTCAGAAGTGGGCTCTCTAAGCTATTTCACAGCAGGGTGTGCCTCAAATAATAATATGAAGAGGGTCTTTATAATCCCTTCCCCAAGTTCCTAGCCCTGAGACATGACACTGGGGCAGGCTGGAGGTAGATGCGCAAGGCAGATCCATGGGATCTGCCTGCAGAGCACTAAATTACTGCAACATCATCACCATCTGACATAAATGTAAAGAGATGTTCTTCTGTTGCAGCAAGGAGGGAGTGGATAATTGCACCTTAGGGTCACCTTTGGGATCCAGCCATTTGTACTTAACCAGCATTATTCATCTCTTGGTAAAATTCTATTTCTTTTATGACAAGAGGAAAAAATGACTAAGAATACAGCCAGGAGATACAGTAAATGGCCTGCCTGGGAGGCCTGTGGATGCAAACTAAGGATCTTGCAAAGGAATCATTTAGTAAGCCTGTCTGCAGATGGAAACGCTGAGTGCAGGAAGTCTGCTGCTGCTCTTAATGTTGGGACTGGTCAATGCATCTTTTGCTACATCTCTGATGGATGATATTTTAATATGCTTGGCTTACATAGTGCAGAGCTTAATGTTCCACCTGACAGATGATGCCTCGCTGAAAGGCTGGCAGCTCCTGCCAGTGCAGCATCTTGCTGAGGTAGAAGTGTGGAGTCAGCAGCAGGGAAGAGTCCAGCTCAAGGTATCCATCTCTTGTGCACATGCACTCACAGCCCCTCTTTTGAAGGCACTGACAGAAGAGAGGAGGAAAATTAAAGAGAGCAGTAGAGCAGCAAGGCCTATTTAACAGGCGCAGGCTCTTGGTGTTGTACTTTGAGTCATCCACAGTACAGCTAATGCAGGTGGGGTTTCAAACTAAACCAGGAGCACAGTGGGAACAGCGCCTTATTTTCCTTTGTGCAGGAATTTGCATGGATACTGAAACTAGGACAAAACCAAAAGCAGGCAAGGTCGTGGACTTCCTGTCTGCTCTACAGGACAACAGAGCAGGTACCGGTAGCCCGCTGTGGCCATTCTCCACTGGAGCACTTTTTTCCAGTCTGGTAGTGAGGTTCCCTCCTTAACCTGATACCAACAACAACAACTTCTCACTGCCACCCCAGAGGACCTCCATGGGCCAAAGGGAGCAGCTTCTGCAGAAAAAGAAGACAACTGATCTGGAATATGGCATTTATGAGCACGCAGTGTGAATCAAATGCTATGGATTTTTCCTCCCTGCCAGGGCAGCATCTATTCTGCTCATCTCTTCTCTAAAGAAGTGAAATTCCTTGCTTGGAATTTGGAGCGAGAAATTTGGAGGGAAATAGCATAGAAGGATAAGAAAGTCACTAGGTCCTGCTGCTTCTGGCATTCTTGTGAAAGCCAGGCTTACTATACACTTTTAGTCAACTAGGAAGCCCAGAGTAAGGCTTTTGCAATGAGTATTATAGAAAAAAAAGAAAAAAAAATAATCTCAGTCATATAATTGCAGAGACATGCAGCCTGACTCTTGATTACTTATTTATTATCTTCATTTCCTAAGGAAACAACCTTTATGAAATTGTCCTTCTGCCTGTGACTTTCTAGCTTCCTTCCCCACATGATTTTTTCAGTCACAGCATCATTTCAACTGAGCTTTAAAGAGGTCTCAAAGATAGGAAACTTTCTTGCCTTTTTAAAAATCAGGATTGGATACAGGAAATGGCTCTAAAACAACCCTGCCATGGAAATAAAGCTTCCCAGTAAACCCTATGGCTATCTGCTTTTGCTCCGCATGCTAGTACGGGCCTCATTCAGCACAATCTCTTCTCTCTTTAGCAGTCAAATTAGAGGTATGGGAAGGGAGTGCAAAATCCCTGCCAGGGCCAAGGATCTGAGCATGTTATTAAAAGCCTTGAAAACTGTGACATTGTACAGGAATTGGGAGGACATATGGGGATGCATAGGAATAGGAAGGCTAAATCTAGACAAAACAGGACTTCGATAAATCTGTTGCTCTTCAAATAGACTTTTTCTTGTGGTGGTGTCTGCAGCTATACCCCAACCTGCGATTTTCCTGGCACCAGCATGGATGCGCAGGGTAAAGGATAATCCCTGCTCCAAAAACTGCCTACCAGAAGCTTGCAGCTTATTACTGTGGAGTAATTCAGGTCATCCTCCAAACTGGAGCTCAAGTTTAGCCCTGACTAAACTCATCTGAAGTAACCCATTGGCTTCAGCTCAGTTGTTTCCCAAATGAGGTATATGGTTGCAAATCTAGTTGAATCAAAGATCAGCAGAGCAATGTGAGGAGTGAGGTGGTAGTGTGGTAATTACATTGCCCTGGCATAAGCGGTCATTAAACCTCTCCGGATGCCTTGGGTAGCAATGTAAGCCTAAGCAGTTAAATAGCCTGTTGGTGGTTCCAGTAATAATTTAGAGATGTACAGGGCAATGTTTCCCATAATGAGGCAACCTTATCTGCTTGTCAAAAGTAAAACCTCAAAATTTTAAGGACGCTATTGTATTTTGCCTGAAAGAAAAAGGAGCTAGAAGGGACTTGATTGAGGTATTCATAATTATATGAGAAATAGTGAAAACTAATCAGTCCGTGCTTTTTTATATTGTCGCATAATGCAAGAACAAGGGGACTCTTAAAATGTAAATTAATAAGCAGTACATTTAGCTTTCAAATGTATTTAGTGAATTGTGTTACAATTACAGTATATATAAATAATCCAGAGATTTCCATAAAACTATCTGATAAAATTCACCCGTAACAATAGTTCATTTCCCAATTTTCTTTTTATTATTTGAAATCCTTTAGAAACCGAAGGGATGCTGTAGGCTGGAGATTCTAAAAGGCTGTATATTTAGCACAAATCTGAGGAACGGACTGACTTGTGCAGAATGTATTCCCCTTCAGAAATTCACAGCCCCAGGATGTTAAGGAGACTAATGCAGAGGCCGGCTAAAAGGAAGGGAGAAAAAAAGCCCACACTGTATAATTTCATGACCATTAGTAACTTTTGTATCTATACAAGCAAGATAATTACAATGGTAATCATATCTCATGCTTCAGAGCCTAAAGTGATTGCCTGCAGAGGCCAAGGAAGCATTGGAGACTTTCCATAGAAAGGAAGATTAGAAATGCCTAAGATTATTTAATTTGGCCATATTGGACACAGTAGGAAGAAGACACTTATTTTCCCTTTAAAAGCTTTTCTTTCCTCCTTTTTTTTTTTTTTTTTTTTTTTTTTTTTTTTTTTTTTTTTTTTCCTATTGGTTGGATTTGACCTGTAACCTGGAAACTTCATTGGCATCTTCTCATCTTTTGCTTTTGCTATCTAGTTTGTGCCCAAACCCTGCTATTTTTGCTCTACAGTGTCTCCCAGAGTCTCATCCCATTTAGGTTTAACAGGGTTTAATGAGCACTCAAAGGATCAATATTGTGTTAAGGAACAGCGGAGCTCAGTAGAGTTGCTGATGGGTCTAGGTATACTCTGTACACATAAACCACTTGAATCATCGAATAATAGAATTATCATGGTTGTAAAAGACCTTAGAGATCATTGAGTCCAACCATAAGACCCTCAACACTACACCTTTTAAACCATGTCCCTAAGCACCTCATTTACATGTTTCTTGAACACTGTGACTCCACCACTTCCCTGGGCAGCCTGTTCCAATGCTTGACTACTTGTTCCACGTAGACATTTTTTCTAATATTTAACCTGAACCTTCCCTGGCACAACTTGAGGCCATTTCCTCCTTGTTCCCTTGTTTTGCGTGGTTTGCCAGGAGCAGGAGTTTTCTGGTGCTGAGCTTCCTTGTGTGGCTTCCTTAGGCTGCAGGGCCTGCTGGGGGGGCGGTCATCTCCTGGCAGCAGCTGCCCAGGGGGAAGGTGCAGGCAACGATAGAAGGGCTGCCCTTGGGCTGAAGGAGATCCTGGACATACACTGTGCTGCCAAACCTCAGGATTTCTCTGTAAACCATGATGTCAGCCTCACGGTGCAGGTTCTCGAGGCAACCAGTGTGGATGACAGTCAAGGCAGGTCTGAGAAAAGGGCAGGGATCACAGCTTAACTGGTAGCATTCACATAACCCATGTTGATTCCTAGCTCTTGATCTGCTCATGTATACACAGCTTCTGAGATGGGCTTTATGCCAAAGCAGTGACTGGTTCCTGAAACTAGAAGCTCAGGAGGTCTCTGAGCAATTTATTTTCCCTGTGAGTGAGGAAGTTCACTTTAAAAGAAGGAGAATAATAATCTGAGAACAAAAGGTAGCTATAATAAAGGCATGGAAAATTATGAATGGTAAAAGAAAAATCAAGAAAGTATTGCTAGTCAGCCTCCTTGGTAATAAAAAATAAATTGGCAGCCATTGAAGGGAATTACAAAGCAACACATTGTGTTTGGGTGAAAAGTAACGTTGTTTACAAAAGGTATAATTAAACCATGATATTCACTGCTCCAGATACTGAGAGTGATGTCGCTCTCGGTTCAAGAAATTATTCAGCATTTATATAAATAAAAAGAATATCTGCAAGGACACTAGCTAAATACAATTACAAGGGCTATCAATCCTCATGCTTTAGGGCATGGTTACCTGCTGAAGTCAGGAAGAAATTTCTTCATGGCATAGCACTAAAAAGTAAAATGCATTATTGGGCATTGATGGGTATTGGATACCTTATTAGATAGTCCTTTAATCTGTTCCACTGTGCAAGTCTTCCATTCCTTCCGTTCCATATCACAAATCAGTGAACCATTTAGGTGTGTGCTTAAATTCTATTTTGAAATCAATGGGAGTTAAACATGTGCATAAATGTAAGTATACAGTTAAGTTAAATGCTTTCCAGAATAGATATATTAAGCACCTACTTAAATTTATAGATTTATTGAAGTGGTTTTCAATTGCACATTGATGTTTCAGTGACCAAATCTCAGATATAGAACGTTCTACTGTCTTTGCATGTATTTTCTCAACTGAGTTTTGTAGAGACTCTGTATAACAACACAAGTTGAATTCTAAAAATTTCAACCTCTGATCTCAATATCTTATTAATTTGTGACTGTAGCTCTATGATTTCTTCACATAGGTAATTCAATATGCTTATATACGTAATCATACAGTCTGAAATAGATGCTATCTTCATCCTTGAACTTTTGATTTTTTTTTTTTTAATATATGTGAATAAAACAAGCTTTGCTCTCTGGTATAATCTCCTCATGTTTGCATCCTGCTAGTTCATGTCATACTTCTAGGTAAGGCAGCAGCCAAACACTGAAGTTTTCTTTGAGGATTTAAATTTCCCTTTAAACTTTTATCCTTTCCTCTTAGTCAAGATATCACTCAATCCCTAAAGACTTTCTGGGTCAGCAGCAGGTCTTGAAACACAGAGAGAAAGGTGCAGTGGTGGTGAGATCTCACTGTGGGCAGGATGTTAGCCCAGCAGGTGTGAACACTGTTGACGCTGGCCATGTGGAAAGGGGTTTCATCTGAAGAAGGTCATATGGAAGAATGAATAGAAACTTAAATGTGAAACTTCACAGCATTTCTCTTATGTTTCTGGCAGGGTGTTGAAGGGTTAGAATTTCACAGATGCAGGAGACTGACATAGTTGATACATCTGAAAGAGGCATTCCTGATATTCCAGCTTCTTGTGGCGTATAGCAATACTTAATTAAAAGGCTATTCAATACGATGCGGGAAATGAGCTAAATTGTTAATTGTTCTACCATAGGTCTCTCTCCCTCTTTTTTTCTCCTCTTCATTGGATCAATTGTTCCTTGCAGGAGGGCTGCTCATGAGAGGGTGGTAGGACGAGTTTAGTCAAGGGGCAACAGGTAGCAATTCTTCCTTTAGAGGTTGAATGTTCATCCGAAACAATTCTCCTAGAGACCAGCACATGAGGAGGAAGGGAGCACTTCCATTGGCTTAAATAGGAGCTGGAACTAGGCTCTTTAGGAATACTAAATAATTAAGACATGCTTCATGTAGAGATTAAATAAATCTTTGATACCCAAGAGTCGGCACTTAATGGTATGCTGTAAACCATAACTTTCAGTTCCAGATAGGTATTATAGATCTGTGCTAATAAGTAAAGCTGTAAATGAAGTTTATTTCCTAAGTAGATCTTTTCTTCTTGGTGTCTAATTTTAGGAGTAAAGATATTGTCTGGTGAAGTCAAACATGTCCTAAATTGTTATTTGATTTGTTTCCAGCTTAATTTAAGACAAAATAAAGAGGTCATTTTAAGGGCACAATCTTAAGTACCTATCAAATGGGGACTTTCAGTAAGAGCTGAGCACATACTCTGCAAATCCATTCTCCTTAAGACATTTCTAGTTCTGTGTGAAGAACATACCCCAAAATCTCTGGTCTCAGTCAGTCTAGGCTCTTCTATTTACACCCATCAAAGAGGTATAAAGTTCGCAAGTTAGAAAGATTCCTTTAGACAGCTCTAGTAGTAATATGCCGGGAGCTTCCTTTCCAATGTAATATTCTTAGCCTTAATAATGTTTCCTGGCTTCCACAAATTTCTTTCACATTTCTTTCACAGTAGTATGTTCCCTTATCTTTAACTTTTAACATGAGAATTATAAGGACACTATCAAAATGTGAACTATTGTAAACCATTTTGCATAGCCTTGTGGACCAGTGACCTAAGGATAATAACATGAGACTTGTAGCTTTGGTGTGTACTCAGTATACTGCATACTCCAGACAAAGACTCCACTTACTATAGCCAACAGAATTTTTTGGCTAAACTGCATCAATTTATGTTACTATCATGACAGATTAATAACTAGATACTATGAAGAAAGAGACTTAGAAAGCAAAAAGACTCTGAAATACACAACCTGGAAAACGTTCTTCAAATATAAACCAATATTTTAAAGATACGTTTAATTTGGTGTATTAAAGCTACAGCAGTACTCGATGAAAGGTACTCATCCCTGATAAGGATCTTAATGTATCACTAGAAGAAGATTTAAGTTTGAGAAATTATTTCCTAGCCCCAGTGGAGAAGTCTCCCAGCTCTCAAACAGACAGCCTGTCTCAGTCCCAGCTGCCTCTGCAAGGATGTTATCTGTAAGCTCCTGACATGGGTAGTAATATCATTCAACATGTGCAAGTAAACGTGACTCTTCTTCTGACAAACTAGACTGTGCTCTCCTACAGGCTCCTGGCTGTCAGCTGGGGTGCCCAGCAGACTGCTTCCTCCAGGGCAATGGAAATTATAACTAACAAATAAGAGCTTTCTTAGGGAAAAGGATCACTTGTTCAGAAGAAAAGCAGCTCAGAGAAAACAGGGTGATCCCTACTCATCCCTGGTGAGGCCACTTGTTGAGTGCTGTCTCCAGTGCTGGGTTCCATAGAAGAAGAGAGATGGAGATACTTAGAGCAAGTCCAATGATGGATGTGTGTGACATTTTGTGTGAAGTCTGTTCCTACTTTGTATTGACTCCTCCTCAAGAACAATGACCAGAGAACTCCCTGACATTTTTTATTTCAGCAAGAAACAAAGTCCTTATTAGTTGATTTTCGTTCTCGGAGCTTGTGGATCTCATTGTTACAAAGCACACTGCAACAGTGCAGGCTGTGGGCTGTTTGGCTGGGTAGCAAATTCACAAAAAAAGTAAAAAAAAAAAAGGACATGGGGTTCTTGTAAACAAGAAGATGAATATGAGCCAGCAAAGTCCCCTTTCAGGGAAGAAGGTCAAGCACATTCTATATTAGAAAGAGCGTAGCCAGCAGGTCCAGGGAAGTGGTTGTTTCCTTCCATTTGGCACTTGTGAGACCACTTCTGTTGTGTTGCGTCTAGCTTTGTGATCTTCAGGACAAGACAGACGCATACAGTCTGATGGATCACATGATGTATGAAGAGAAGCTGAGAGAATTAGGTTTGGCCTTTACAAAAGGCTAAAGCTATTGGTCTCTTCAACTATCTAATGCAGGGCTATAGTGGAAAAAGGGCTAAGAGATGCATATAATAGCTCTCCAGAGAGTTTGTGAGCCTCCATTGAATTGGACAAAGTCCTTAATGTTTTCTAATTGGCCCTGCTTTGAGCAGATGGTTGGATAAAATGACTGTCACAGGTCCCCTGCAACCTAAATCATGCTGGGATTCTAGGAGTTAAGCCCATACTCTCTATAGACTGGATCCAGCTGTCTTTTGTGGAAGACAGTTTTGTGTTTTTTCTCCATTTGCTTCCCTTTCTGGCTTTAGTAGGACACATCAGCAAATTCACTCAAAAAAAAAAAAGCCCCATAACTATGATGTAAATGAGTCATATCTCTTTCATTAGCAGGCTACAAAACAGTGCTTAGTGCTTCTGCATGGGGACTACAAAAGTTCAGCACTGTCTGGGTTAATGCACAACAAAAGTGAAAATCTTTATCTCACAGTGTGTGGGACAAATTGGATTTGAAATGGGTATAGAGAGTCATCAATTCTTTAAATGGACATAGAATGAATCTCCCATAAACTGAAACAGAGCTGGTGCTGCACAAATTCATCTAGAGAGGTTATTATTAGGGAACTAGGGGTGTTTTCAAATGCAAGGATGTAATTTATCATGACTAGATTTTGTTAGCAAGGAGTTTAGACAGTTTCTGCTACTGAAACCTAGTAAGTCATTTTATCAACACATTTTATTTCTTGAGTTGGTGACACCTCAGTAACCCTCCTTCTCTCTCAGTATCATGTGGCAAGAAGACAACTGACAAATAAATAGAAATCATTGGTTGTGCACTCTGAAAATTGCATATTCCAGCTGGGAAGCTTGGATAATGCAGTTCAGTAATAAAGCAATGTCCATTAAAGGCATATAGGTCTCTTGCTCGCTCTCGTTCTCTCATCACATGCTGTATATAGAAGGACAAATCTGTAATTGAGGGAATATATCTGAAAATCATAGCAAACTGTCTAGACATAGAGGAACCGTGGCAGTGTTTCTGAGGTGTTAAAAAGTGAGGATTCTTATAGATTGAGACATGGATACAGGACAGGTAAGGAGCCTAGGAAGGACCCAAGAGTAAACTAAGGCTGAGTTAGACCTTCTTTTCTCCCCTTCCCAAGCACTGGATGCCTTGCACAGGTCTCTATAAGACCTCTGCATAACCTGCATAACCCGGATTCACAGATATCTTTTCACCTACTGCTCAGGAAAACCTGCTCTAATTTGGGTCTTGCAAGATGAGAGACTCTCTTGGTTTATTCCTTGCTACTATTCCTAAATAATTAACCATTTATTCACTTATAACAAGTTTATATCTTTTCTTATCCCTGCAATTCCAGCCACACAACAAATAAGGAGCAATTAAAAGAGCTGATCTGCAGTATATTTACCTCGTGGGATTCCTGTGACCTTCAGGGATTGCCCATGCTGTGAGGGTCAATATATTTTGTTTCTACTACATTAGCAGAAAAGAAAATTCCAGAATTTAAGGCCATCAAGTAAAAGCAATGTGTAGATAGAATAGCTAGACTTTCAATCTGGAAACTAAATACAGAAAAGCCTTCTCAATTTCTCTAATAAACAAAATATGATCTTTGAAAGGGAAACCACAGCCCACAGCATGAAAATCTCTGTAAATCACAGTCCACTTCCTTAACTGTTTCTAGAAGCTATGAGAAAACTATGCAAGAGTAGGAAGGGATCTTACTTTCCCCCTGGAAAACCACAGCTGAGTTAGAATGCAGTCATGCTCTGTCCCAGAGAGAGTTTCATGGGACAGTAATGAGAACAGTTGCATAGGGCTTTAGACTACAGGGAGAAGAAGGGAAAGCTGCAGCCTAAGTAAGGTTAACACTGCAAACTTTTGAGTTACAGGAAAAAAAGAGACAGGCTTAACACTCTTTCTCAGTAAAGGGCCCACATCATGAGGCTAACATCACCTTGGATGCCACATGCTCTAGGAGTCCCTGCTTGAGCAGGGTGGTTGGATTAGATGATCTCTAGAGGTCCCTTCCAACCTTAACCATTCCATGATTCTGTGATACTCAGTAAGCTTACAGCTCTTACCCAAAGAGTATTATCTTAAATTAAATGCGCTAAAGGCATGGAATAACTGCATCCCTGAAGAAACTTTAGAATCTCATGACACAGAATTCAAACAAAATGCAAAAATGCTTTTGTCTACCTCTAGATCTAGAAATTAAGGGTTGGTGTTCTTTGTCATCTTCCCATTGCAAATCACAGAGGTGCTGATGGCATTACACCCTCAGCCCTATCTCTGTCACTGCCCACCAGCAGCTTACCATTTTCTCTAGTATCACTCCTGTCCTGTCCTGCATGAGAGTCAGCCTGTGGGTCTCACAAAGAGAACTGTTGCTACTTTGCAACCAGGACTTCCAGACTCATTATGTCCTGCATAAGATACTGACCAGCCACTGAGGAAACAAGAGAAAATCCATGGTCAACTATGAGGCTAAGGATGAATGTCTGTGACAAGCACAGGGGCAAATCTAGTTGGATGCATGGGGAAGTGGTAGGCTTCTTCTCCATGTGGATCCTGCATACTGGGCAATGTGGGACACAGCTGTCTTTCCTCATGCAGGCAGCTGGCAAAATCTTGTAGGACACAAGGCCCAGCTGAAAAATTTTCTCTTAACATTTTCATATTGAGAAAATGATGGTTCAGTTTGTTTTAATCATGCAAAGACCATGAGTTAGAAAATCAATGCTTTCCTAGAGCTTTACATTTCATAGATCAACCAAACTCTAGGACGACTGAAAGCTTGGGGAGGAAGGAATCAATGAACTGGAGAAGACAGATAGATTTATAATTTTGATCACTCAAATTCCAAAGAAAATAATGTCAAGGGGAGGGAAAGAAATATTCTTGCTATACATTCTGAATTAAATTATCATTTCTGGAAAAAAAAAACCTGTCTTTGGAAAGACAGTTGTCTTTTTTTACAGCCAGCACACTTTGCACTCCAGCTGTTTCATGCTACTGCTGATCACATATGCAGAAAACAAGAGGTACAAGTCTGGACTATTGGGAAACATACTTGAAAACTCTAGAGACAAGTGAACAACTGTCTGCACCTTTCTTTGGTGCTTATTAGCAAAGCAGGAGAGGATCAACAACTCAGGATCAGCCAGGAGAGAGCAGCAGCCTGGTCTCAACAAATCGGCGTGTAAAAATGATCTACCACCATTGTGAAGAGAAGTTAAACTGAACAAAGCAGAAAGGCCTAATTCCGTATCAGGCTAAAAGTTAGTTTGCAAAGGGTAGACAAAAGCAGAGTTGGAGGCAGTATGAAAGAAATAAGCAATAGTGGAAAGTGATTACTCAATCTGCCATTTATTAGGCTTCTCTGAGAGATCAATGAATGACTGTTTTGTACACATATATATAAATATAAATACAGATATAAATACAGATAGCAAAGTCATTTACTAATAACACCAATAATATAGAACTGGCAGTACTGTAACATTATGTCCTCATGAATAAGCAATTATATCTTGCAGTGCCCTGCAAAAATATTGTTTCTTTATTCTCAGTCGATCCCGGCTTGAAAGTTGGCTAGGAAGAGATCCTTGTTTCTCCTCACTAGGCACCAGCCAACATTCTTGGTGTCAGTTCATTTTTAGGGAAAGCATCTGTGCTGATTTGTACTGCTCTGGATGTCGGACAGTCAAAGCAAAGGGCAGGAGACAAGGAAACTGTGTAGATTATATCCTCCTGCCACTGTAATTGTTAACCCGGAGCCAGTCTTATTTGTCTTCTTAAATCACTTAGTGGCAGATGGTAGGGCTCATGTCAGATAGCAAGACCCCTGTGAGAAACAGGTGGAATTAATGTTCTGTAGATGGCAGGGACTGGGAAAGATGGCATGGTTATTTGTTACAGCTTCTTCTTCTCAGCACTATTTTGTATCAGTTAAAAGCAAAAACTAAGAACAGTAAGAGAAACAGGGCTAGAATGAAGCCTTGGCTTTGGGTGCTCATATCTGAAGCCAGGATATTGTCCTCACAGAATATTTACCATGTACATAATTAAACCCCTAAGTGCCAGCTGAACTAGAAATCAATGCCGTGTGGTTCTTCTCCTACTGTCTCAATGATTGTTAGACAGTTGGCTCTGCTTTGACACAAAAATACAGTCCATCATAGCTCCATTCATCTGTCATCTGTTGCCTACTTGTCTCTTTTCCCATTTAGTTGTGTACCAGATGAAATGTTTTCCTCCTGCTGCTTGTCTGTTTTTTTTACACTTCATTCTCTTTGCTGTTTTTCATGTACTCTCAATGAAATAACTACATAGAGCCACTTTGCCAGCCATAATCATGAATTGAGGCTGTATTGGCTTAAGAAATAAAAAGCCATCTTCATATTTTTGCTCTTACTTTCTCATTACAAAGCTGGAATGAGCATGTTATTAATTAGGCTTCTGTCTCTTTTCCCCCTCCTTTCACTTTAAATAACTAACAGAAGAGCAGGAGAAAAGTTACTATGCATTGTTATACGTTCATTACTATAACATATTACCAGAGAACCAAAGTAATGATAGAGTAATGCAGCCAAATAAAATTACCTGTATTATATTGTCATAGGGGATTGAGAATAGTCAGCCACATGTATACAAACCACAAGAATTATTTAAAGAACAAGTAATTACTGGATTACAAATGGGGAGGTTTAGATAAATACTCTCATGAATTCTTTACTGCAAAACTGTGGAAGGTTTTTTGGTTGGCTGGCAGTTTTTTTCTTTTTCTTTTTCTTTTTTTTTTTCTCCTGAAAATATCTGCAAAAAGTAGCCACAAATCAGCCTATTTGCTTTGTTGGTCTAGAGTAATGCATAGTTTTTTATACATTTCTATGCTGGACTGTGCCAGGACTGTCTAACCCACTCTGGCAATGATAGAAACTTCTTACTTTGTCTATTTTTAACCATCACTGGTGGAGTAAATAAAATAAAAGTTCGTGTGGGAATTTCACCTCTGTGTGAGCCTCTTGACAGAACCTAAGGACAAAACAACTCCAAACACTTGTAATGTTGCCTTCTGTCCTTTTGGCATTTGCTTGCATACTGAACAATTTCAGAAGCCTGTTTCTTCTTACAAATCTTTTCATTTTTAGATAGTAAAAATTATGAAGAAACTTTTGAGATCTCCTAGAAACATTATGATTCACCATGAGTCATGATGCCTTAATTTCGGACTACCCGAAACATGGAAGTTAAACTGATATTTCTTTTCTCCAAGGCAAATATTTTTAGACATTATAAAATTCAGGAAAAAGTTTAATGAAATTTTTTTATAAAGGCATTTACCTGGTTAGGATTCATATCATGGACCTTCAGATGAATAAAAATTAGGCTTCTAATTTAAGTGCATTATCCTATTCAATGTGTCATTGATAGAGTCCTAGGTGTGCATCCAGAAAAAAAAATGAGACCATCAAAAGATAGACGTGAACCATCTATGTCTTTTAATTGAGCTGAAGTTTCCAGGTTTCCCACTTTGGTGAGGGGGAAGCTTAGGAGATTACTTCTGACAAGACAGAAGAAGTAAAGAGGGATGACTCCCATCTCAGTGGGCAAGTTCTGTGGAAAAATCTGTCTCCTCAACCATTCTCAGTCAGCAGCAGCTCTGAAGCAGCAGCATCTCCATCAAGATGCTGATAAGGACCACAGAGAAATTGTGCACTTCCATACATCACTTATTTGGGATTGGTTGTGGAAATCAAAGGAAACACTCAGGAGATGTGGGTTTAGGGGATGCCGTAAAACCACTTAGCATGGTAGCCGTGCCTTCAGGGCCCATGGTGCAGCTGCAGGAGCGCAAACGTGCAGCTCCCACATAGGTCATGGCTAAAGCCAGCCCTAAGCAAAACAATTTTGCACAAACCACCATCTTTGCCTTCTCTTACCTTACCAGAACCAGTAATATTAGTTGTCAAATATCTATCACAGAGGAATCTGAGCTGAAGACCTATGCCAAGGTTCAGTGGGAACCTTGATGAGTACTTGCTGCTCCTGAAAGTCATACCTCTTGTATCATGCTCATCATGCCACACACTCTGTTCCATCCTGTGTCTCCATCTGCAAGTGAAACTGCACTTCTGAAGAATAACCAGAATATTCTCAGGATAAAAATGGAATAACTCTGTAAAAAGCAAGGTGAGTTGCCATTGCCACAAACAGCTCCTGCATGATAATTGTTCTGTGGTGACTTAAAGTATTCTTTATTACAATAATAAAGGGTAAGTTGCACTGGAAAAAAAAAAAAGAAAAGAATTTTCTATTGAATCATGATTATTTTTGGTTTGGTTTCCATTTGAAAATACACATTTTTTTAGAAATGCTAGCTAGATAAAATAAATTTGAAGAGCAAAGCTATATGACAAATAAGGCAGTCAAAATCAAATCAAAATCTTTCTAAATTATCAAAGTGATTTTTTTTTTCTCTTGACCTGGGTTTTGTGTATTGTGTTAATGACTGGAAATTTTAAGGAGGTTTGAATTAGATTTGGAAAAAAACCTGAAATTTCAAAAAGTTTTATGAGATTTTAAATGCTTCTCACTCACATGATTAAAAGCAAAAAGAAAAAAAAATGATTTACCAAAATCTAATTTGACCAACATAAATTTCAGATACTTCTGGCTGCAGTGTCCAAAGCACCAAAATGGTGATTTTACCTGTTCTATTTATTTATCTCAAAGTTAAATCTACCCAAATTGGTATTTACCACTCTGCATGAGACCCTGCTAATGATCTTGATTAACTCTCCTCAGAGAGCATCTTGCATTTGTATTGAGACTGCTAGTGATACATTTTTTTCAGAAAGCCAAAACTATAACTTATGAAGTAGTAAAACACCAAATTCATGGCTGTGTGAAGTAATACCAGGCTTTTAACTTTTGCTGATTATGAAAAATTAAAAAGAAAAAACTCTCTAGGGTTTGTCTAACAAGCCTAATTCAACAGAAAAAACAAGTGTTCTGCAAAGGGGACTATGTTCATTAACGTGTCAGTTCATTAGAGGTGAGGTGGCAACACTTCTGATGCAAGCAGCTGAATCACTCTCCACAGCCTCCACAGATATCAGGCAATTGCTCACTCATCTGCCTCTTTACAGAAGAAGCAGACATTCATTAATGCAAAGTAGAACATCTCTATTTCTGTATTTTGAGCCTACCTGCAAAACTGTTAATGTGCATGTTGTCTTCCGTTGTCATCCCACCCCACTCCTTTCTGGCCCTGACCACCCAGCCACGCTATGTTATCTTAATATTGTGTTTTCTCCATAGCTTGAGCCTCAATCCCCTACATCTCTACATCTTCTTTGGGGTCTGTGGTGCCTCAGAGACACTGACCAAACAATTGCAGCCTTTGAGACTTTGACCCCGATACTGAGCTTTTGCAAACTGGATCAGCTGAGCATTTGAAACACATTATTTGTGTGTGCTCAATATATCCTTATAAGAACAGCCTGCTAAACCTCAGAGAGGTTTGTACGGGACAGCTAGGCTTGGTAAGCATCGGCTTTGTGGAACACCTGAGTTGGCTCCCTCCAAAGTGGAAGAGTATGGGGCGGTGAGGTGGAGAGCTGGAAGCACGTAGTCTTCCTGTATCCTCATGGCATGCCCTTCTCCAGCAAGGTGAAAGAAAATAGCTTAGCAGGCACCTGAGTGAGAAATTTATGGGGCTCTAGGGGCTGGATTTCAGGTAAAGGAACCTGAAAGCAAACAGAGAGATGTGTTATTTTTTTGTGAGAGAAATCTCCTTGGTTACTAAGAATGCTGCTTCTTTTCTAAATTCATGGCATTTTTTTTTAATGTCATGAAGGATGACCTCCAAAATAGCATAAAGTTTGGCAAAACATTTTCTCTGGAATAACAATAATATTAAAAAATACATACTTGGGGTTGTTGTTATTAGCAATTAGCAATTGATTACAGTGTGGCAAATTTGAGTACTATACTTCTATGATAGGGAATATGTTGAGATTAATTGTGTTACACACATCTGAAGTGTTTATGTAAATGCTTATTGTTAATAATAACAACAACAATAATAACAATAGAGAACCTCCCTGCTTATCATGGTTGTAGTTACTCAGAACAGCTGCTTTAACAAGACATCTGCCAGTGAAACAATTCAGCCTGAGGACAACGAATAACTGTTACTTAACTGAGACAGTATTAGCATAAACTCTACTTAATGGGGACACATTTGACCAGTGAGTGATGGTTTCTTGGTACTTACCTGAGTGTTTAATAGTGAAAATTTTGAGCTAGTAATAAAAATAAATGAATGAGTGAATAAGCACACACTAATATATTTTAGGTTATTTTTGTTGCTTTAATCTGAAATGCTTCAAAGGTATCTTGTCAGAGAGTGTGCTTGGGAATGCTGCAACAGTGCTGACCACTGAGACATTTGATCTTCATCTCCCAGTACAGAAATTGCTAAGATATGAAGATGAAATAATATATATCTGTTTATGCATTATTTTGCCTTATCTGAATCTTTTAATATTCTTTATGCAAATATGTATATGCTCGTATGCATGCATGTGGGAAGAGTACTTACCATACCGCATGCTGGATTGGGAAAACCCATCAACCAGAACAGTATTTCAGGTGTGGAATTCTGTTTGAATGTACTCTGCTGTGTAGCACTCACAAGCTTTTTGTATTCCTGTATAGATTTTATTGAGATTGAAAAACAATGCTAGCAAAGACTGAGCCCTTTGTGAAATAATCCAGAATAATAAGGTTCAGTGAAGGGCCCAGAAGAGAGCAGGATTCAAAAGTGACCAGCGCAGTGTTATTTGATCAGACAGACCTATAAATGCAACAAGTGTGAACCATGGGACCAATCCCTAACTTTAAACTTTTTCTTTAAACAATGTGGAAAGATATGTTATTTCTTTTGAGCAAACTAAATGGATCCTTCTTCAGGTCAGTCAGGTCAGAGAAACTCTTACCATTATGAAAAAATGTATCCAGGTTAGAATAATGACAGGTAGATCCTTACAATTGTCTTTCCTTAGAAATAAAAAATTTAGCCCATGTCCTGTGGTGACTCTAAAGGTATAAGAGAACCCTTTGGATTTGTCTTCGTTCTAGAACCCAGAAATTCTGAAATTCCCATCTAGGAAATTTTAGGATATAATAACAATTATTTTGAATTGGTTGGAATATATTCTTTCCTTATCCTGATTATTTTAATAAAAACACCATGTACCTACCGTGCTTATCATTGGTCTATTGTTACAAATGTCTAGTGGAGTCAGACACACTTGTATGCTGAGTGAGACAGCTAGGTCCCCTGTTAAGCTGATATTTTAGACTGTGATTCATTTGACCTATTTTAGACACCTACAGTGAGATAAGACGAATCTGGAGAAGTGACTCATACCCGTGATGTCTATGTTGCTCGGACTCTTGCTGTTTGAGGCAGCAGATTCTGTAAGCAGTTCTAATTTCCTCAAGTCAGAGCACCTCTAGTAAGGTTCTCCAACAACTAACAAGAATTAAAACCACTCTTGTCTCTGTCTTTTCTCTGTCCATGCCTCTGCTCTGAAATCAAATTTGTATCTGTGGGTTTTCCAAGTGTAGTTATATTGCTTAGAAAAGAGAAGAGGGTCTTGCTCCTGAGGGTTGTGCTGAAAGTAGTTCTAGACTCACTTATGTCAACATTTTGCTGAGATAGCCGTCTTGATTTGGGAAAGTAAGACAAACCCTACTGACAAAAGACTTATTTCATGAGGACAAGCCTTTCTACTATACACATCATTAGCAGGGAAGTACAATGCCCTTTTATAAGCTGAGGTGGGGCTGAGGAAGTTCTGCAATCTATCAGAAGGAGAAATTTTTGACTGGCTGAGTGTGGCTAATATCAAAAAACTGAGATCAGCACTCACAGATAATGATTGTCTTCATGGCACTCCACCTCCTATCAGACACTCATGTGAATGAAATGAGGGCATTGCCTGATGGCCTAACCATCTTTACACCAACTTTAATGAAACAAGGCAGCCTGCCTTCAATTCTATTTTGCATCATCCAGGTTGTCAGGCCTGTTTTGGAAAAAAAAAAGTCACAGAATATCTAGGTTGCAAAGGATCTTAGCAGGTGATTTGGTGATCATTCTTGCTCAAAGGTGTCTTCAAACTTAGGTCAGGTTTTTGAAGGTTTCTTCAGTCAGTTTTTTTTATATATACAAACAGAGATTGCATGATCTCTCTGGCACCCTGGAACAGGAGGATTCCCCATCTCCCTATCTGAATTTCTTTTCTACCTATTCCCAGTTTACAGTAAACACAGCTACAAAATGTATCTCATCGTTAGGGATCTCCAAACTGTAATACTTTCTGCCCCATTCCTGACATCATTCCTGCCATACTGGTCTTAGGAGGCTATCTTCTTGTGGACAGCAGGTAGCTCACTGTATGCCGAAACTCCTACATCTGTAGCTATGAGACTCTGAATCATGTCTAGATTTCTGCATCCCTGGCTTAAGGCATAGGAATTAGTCTTCAGCTCATCTGCTAAGAAAGATGCTTTTTTTGAGGAACCAAAAAAAAACCCTAACCGCAGTGTTTTCTGCAGGCCCTCCATTGCAGATTTTTTAGTGTTTTGCACTGCAATGCTATTAACTTTATAGAGCTCTGGAGAAGTGATTTTTCAGATCCCTGATTAAGAGCACAAGACTGCTCAGGAGGAGATGGATTCTTTCCAATCTATTCACCTCTCTCCACAATGCTGTTCCTAGTTTCCCTAGAAGTCTCTACCTGAGAAAGTGTTTAAGGGATTTCATCTGAGTTGTGTTTCTCAGCCAAATTACTAACGCTTATTGTACTACCGTCGCTAATAATGCCGCAGTGCTTAAAGTGGATAGCAAAATTACTGTGGCTTAGAAAATGACTTCTTCTCTCACCAGTTGTGTAGGAGGTGTAACAGAATTCCTGCAGAAAACTCTCTGATTCTGACCCAGTGCTGGTTCTGTCCTTTGCTACTGGTCCTTTCTGGGAATGGAAGAAAGAATGTCTTGAAGTCAGAGCTAGCCAGCTAGAGTTATATTTACTGTTAGGAACAAGAACAGAATGAGTGAATCTGAATGATTGCCAGACTTAAAGAAGAGGACACCTCTGTGTTTCTGACAGATCTATTTATGAGAAGGAGAACTTCCTTTTCTAGTTGCAAACACACAATTTGAGGAACATTTTTCTTTTTTCTTTTTTTTTTTCATGACTGAAGTAACCTTTCCGCTATGTGTGTACTGTATAAGTCAACAGTCCTACAGGAGCTCAGTTCATTGCTTAAGGGAAGAATGAAAAAGAAATGCACACTGGATCAAAAAGAAACAAGTCTGTAGGTCTGAGAGAGATCTGCCCTTGGCATTTCCTCTTGCCCTGCTCCCATAGGCAAGCAAGACTGTGGGGGCCTTCTGTCAGTCTTATGGAAATACATTTCATCTGAAGTAAATGTTACCCTAGTCCACAGGTGCCATAAAGCAAAATGTTGATCTTCTAAGAATTAAAGGAGTGATCTCAATTGTGGAAAGGACAGCGGTGAGTTCAGGAAAGCTTTGCTTGACCTCTCTTGATCTGGACTTTGCTGATAAATGCACACAAAGCGGCCTAACAAAGAATCCAATTACAAAGCGATTAAGAATGCTGAACTCACCAGTCCCCTTGACTGACTGAATGTATGAGCCCTTATTGCATGAAAGAGAGGGCACCTGTTTATACTGAGCTGTAGGTGAATGTAAAACAGGATTTGGGGGATTTTTACCTAACCCTCAGGCCATTAAAAGGGCTCTGGCAACTGCAGGGGCCTTTGCAGTGCAAGTATGTCACTCAGAGGAATGTGTCCCAGAGATAGGTTTTAAACAACAAAATATAGCATTGACATTAAAAAAAGTGAAAAAAAAGGAGTCTTTAATGTGCTGCACATTATCATTACAATTTGTTTTATGCAAATAGTGAATCAGAACTGATTGCACAGAACTCATTGTCCAGAAAATCAGATACCTTCTATAAGAGCTAAAAGAAAAATTCTATCTGGTGAGACAGAGGTAAAACAGAAAGATGATGAGTTTTAGCTTTGACCCTCACCGAGGAAAGTAGTGATAATACACTAGACATTGTGTATATTTATTCAAAGTTATCCATTTTCTGTCACTCACCATATTATGTGCAAATACAAATGACTACAAGTAGTCTTGATATCTAATTTACTTCATATATATATATTCTTTTTTTTTTTAATCCGAAGAACTAATTTGCTTTAGGACTTTTTTTTTCCTGGAAGATGTTTCTTTTGTCAACAAACATAATGCAGCACTCTGAATTCTGAATCCTTTTCAGTCCACTAGCCTAAGTTTAAGTTGAAAGAAGATAACCCAAAATTTCTCATGCCTACGATGCTGGCACGTCTAGGATTTTTCAGAAACGAGAAAAGATACTTAGAGACCAAGGACATCTCTCAACACACTTGGCCAGCCCCCCTCTCTACAACAGGAAGAATGTGAAGAACTTCACTGCAAACATCTGCCCCTTTTCTTCTCCTCTCCCTCCCATTAGTCTTTATCATGTGGAAAAGACCTCTTAATGCATGCAGCAGGCAGAAATCTCTGAAAGGCAAAATACTGCAGAAATTCCAGATATTGATGGACAAGACCCCAAATTCCCATACATTGGTCAGAAACACGGCTCCTGTAAAAGGCTACAAGAGATCTCCAAAGGGCAGCCAAGATTTCAGTTATGTCCCATCACATCAACTTCCTTGTGTGTCCTGACTGAAGCAGTGCCCTGGAACATGCAGACTGACAGCAGGATCTCCATGGAGGCCCAGCCGTAGGGGACTGTCACGCTTCAGGTGTGAAAGAAATGGGTTTAAACTGGACCTCAGGAAACGTATTCTACTGATGGCTAAGTCATCGACTATAAAATAAAAACACGACTTATCAATGGATATACCCCTTCCCTTCCATACCACAGAAATAGAAGAGGTGGCACTGCTTGCCAGAGATACTTACAGAGGTAACAGAGGTTTTCTGGCCTGTGAGGCAATTTTTAATTGTAGTTTCAACACCAGTATCCAGGAGCAGTAGTGAAGCAGAAACTGTCTGCAGGCTCTCTCCACAGGTATAGGGATTAGCACATGAAAACAAATGATAGTGCTCAAGAATGTCAAATTACATTTGGAAAGCAATTTTACTGTGCAGTTTCCAAGCTGTTATTACTATTGCAGCTAAAGGAAAAAATATTCTAAATCCTTTTAATCATGTATTTAATTGGTTGAGAGGAGTACCTGCCAGTGCAGACAACAGCAAGAGAAAAACACTGTAAAATATCTTTTAGAGTAATAATAAAATTACTTGATTCTACAGCGCTTTTCATCAGTAGACCTCAAAACACTTTACAAGGGAAGGTAAATTTCACTGTTTCTATTTTATAGAAATAGTTGACACAGTTGATAATGCACTCTCTTGTTCTGCCTCTACACACTAAGAAAGTATTTTGTAATGGAACAAGCTGTCAGTGGTTTCATGGTAAATCACTAGCATTTCATTAAGATAGCAGTAGGAAGATGCTCATCAGCAGTTTTAAAATATCTCTGACTACAAGCCTTCAGGAATACCACTTTTATAGTCAAATAAGAAAAAACACAAAGTAAGATTTGCATGGGAGCTTTATTCTCTCTTTAATTTCCATGAACACCACTAAAACACTTCCTCCTGGACAAGGAAGAATAAATGCGTGTCTTCAACATGCAAAGGTTCAGGGAAGTGGTAGAATTATCTAATGACTAATTAAAGGACAAGCATAACCAAAGCAGAGAGGTGAGAGTTCTTTAACCAGATGAAGCTGCATTTCCCAAATTCGTCTCCAGACTTGCAATGTGTGTCTTTGATCACAACACTTCATTGCTGTGAATTGCTGATTCTGATGGGGAAATGATCTTCTTAAAGCCTGAAATTTTCAAACACAGAAAAGCATCTTGGCATTGCTGTCTCAAGTATTACCCTCATTTCAGAAAACAGGCTCTATATGTGTACAATACTATATGTTTGTGCATACAGTTCTATGTTGTGCACTCAGAGAAGTTACTGATCCTGAGGTTCTTGGTTTTCAGAAATTCTACGAGAAGTATCTAGGGTCTTGGATGGATATCTTTCTTCTTGGAAGATAGTAGCATCTTTTTCTTTCGGAAAAAAAAATTCCTTAAAACCAAATAAAGATGAACTTGTTTCCATAATTCATGTTATAATATAGCCCATTTTAAATGCTAAAATTTAGCGTTCTCCTCTTTTGAATATTTCTCCCCCTCTCCAGTGTGATGAGAGCTGTTGTCTCAGAGCATGATTTGTTCGACTAGAGTGGCAGCATTTTGTATAGATGTATCCTCCCTGGCTTTTGACTCTGTCTTTCCAGTACTCATGGCACTACAGAACTCAGCCCAGAGTAAATATTTGAGCATGTCGTAGCTCAGACTAGTTTTATAATTTGCTCTTAACTTAATGCTACGTATAGAAGTTTAAATGTGTTTATAGGAGATGCATTTAGAGTTATGGCAATAGTTTGGTAAACATTGTTTCAGTTTATCTCAAAACTTATTTTCATCCACGCATTAAGTTAATTTTTCTTGATCAGATTTTTATTCTACTTTTTTTTTCCTGTAAAAATGCATCAGAAGAATACAGAAAGGCACTACAAGCCTCTGTGAGATGGTTTCTAAAAGGACGTATTCTGTAATTGCTGGTGTCACTGAATCAAGGTGATCACCTATGTGACTGCAATAGTCACAGAATCACAGAATGGTTAAGGTTGGCAGGGACCTCTAGAGATCATCCAGTCCAACCCCCTGCTCCAGCAGGGACACCCAGAGCACAGGGCACAGGGTGGCATCCAGGTGGGTTTGGAAGATCTCCAGAGAAGGAGACTCCACAGCCTCTCTGGGCAGTCTGTTCCAAGGCTCTGTCACCCTCACAGGAAAGAAGTTCTTACTCACAGGGAGATGGAACTTCCTGTGTTTTAACTTGTACTCATTACCTCTTGTCCTACCACTGGCCACCACAGAGAAGAGTTTAGCCCCCTCCTCCCTACTTTCTCCACTAAGGCACTAGTACCTATTTATAAGATCCCCACTTAGTCTTCTCTCAGCTAAACAGGCCCAGCTCGCTTAGTCTTTCCTCTGATAGTCATCAGAGATGATACTGGGAATGAGTCCCTAAGAGAGAACCACAGAGAGGCAGTCAGAGCAGGATGCAAAAAGAGGGAGCTGCTTGGGCAGTAAAGGAGTCCTGCCATTTCTTTATCACATCTGCAGAGCTAACGCCAAGGAAACTAATTCCTTTGTCATAGATGGTATCTTCCCAAGTCCTAGAGGAGTACACAGCATCTCATGCATGCCAACCCAATGAAACATGCAGCGGGATGCGGGATCATGAATCTTGGGTAAGAAACCCAATGATACAAGGATGTATCATTCACTGCCACCACCTACAGCACGCCTCCAGATGTGGGACCTGCGAACGGAGTGCTAACGTGGAGAATGTCAGGATGCACAAGCGTGGTGGGCTGTAACATGTTGTCAAGTGCAAGATCACCTAACCCATGGTTATCGAGGAGTGTAGGCAGTCTTTATTAGCAAAGTTCATACCACAAAGTGCTAATTAAAGAAGAAGTTGTCCTAGTTGCTAAGGAAATGAATATTTTCTGTATTGCCGCTTCTACTTCAACAAAACTGTTCTCAGCTGTCCCTCTGGTTACATTTGCCAGAAAAGTCAGGCCATGATGTTGTTGCTTATATGACTATGCTGCGTTTGCGAGCTCTTTTCTAAGTCAAGAGCTGTAGGTGAAAGAACTGCCAGGAAAAAGTGGTTTAACATACTTTCTTGCTAGTTATCTTGCTGCTGACAAGCTTCTCTTAAAACTAAAGAGGCCTGGGCGAGTTTTTAATTTTTTTTAAGATCAGTTCTCCTTCTATTGGGAAAGGTGCAGTGCAGACGAGGAGATCGGTATGCATTAAGATTGGTCAAACCGCCAGCTCTTCTGTAAGGCAGAGTTGACTGATTTTTGGCGCCAGTCCTAAAATGAAGGCGATGTAATGGTTTGAATATTTTATTAGTAAAGAAGCTGGCTGCTATCAGAGAGGCATCTTGTTTAGCTCAGTCTCATGAGAAAGCACTCTCTGTCTATATATTCCTCTACTGCAGGATGTACTATATAGGGTAGAGATGAAGTAATGTAAATTTAGAGGTGACTTCAACAGGACTGAAAACTGCATATTGTTAAGTTAAAGTGAAAGCAAAACACTGTCTTCATGAGGTGTTTTGATGCCGACTGCTAGTCTTGTGACAATCCTGTTACCCCTCGCTCTTACTGTGAGATTTACATCTGTCCCAGGTTAAATCTTAAAATATCATGTTCAGTATCTTCAAAGTGGCTTTCTTCTTTGCCCCCTGTCACCTTCTTGGATACCCTGTCACCAGCACTGTGAACCTTCCTTCTCTGTCACTCTCTGGGCATTGGCCCACATAGTTGTGTGCCTGTAACTATTTCAATGAGATATCAGAACCAGTCTCCTCCTGCGTTGTGAAGTTGGGTAACAATAATAAAACTCTCAGTATGAGAAAATGTTATCTGTTTTGGGGGAGACAGTGGAGATTAGCCCTGACTCCGAGCTACCAGGAACCTGAGGCAACACATCTTTTTTCTTTATATTTTTCTATTTCCCAAAGCAATATTCCTCTAGCAGGCTCTTATACTGAAACATGTTTCCTTTATTTCATCCGCTCCCCCTCCTACCCCTAAGCAGAAATTGCAGCATCTGGCACCACCCCTCCCTACCAGCTGGTTTGTTGCTGTATTCTCTTGTCTCTGAGGAATTAGTTGCTATTTTCTGAAGACCTTTCAAGTCAGAGTTCTGTTTTTAACTTTCACTCTCACTTAGAAGGACTATAACCCCAATGTGACATTTATTTCTCTATTAAAAATGCTCCATCTGCATTATTATTTAGTCCAATTTTGCAGTGCAATCTCTGCAATACCTTGCAATACTTTAAATGTTTCATGTGCACTGCGTTATGCAGAAAGGGGCTGTAAAAACCTTTTAACTCAAAAATCTTTGCATGAACTTCAAACTGGACTGTGACAAGCTAGCAGAAATCTCTCAATACCCCTGACTCACAGCAGATGTTGGAATCTGCCAGATATCTTGCTGCCTGCTGGAGGGAGGTGTGAGATCTTTGAATGCTTGGGAGAAAGACCCAAAAGAAAGAAAACGGGCAAAAGATGAGCCAAAGACTCTTGCAGTTGAGTGAGTTAGTCTTTCTTTGGAATATTCTTTCTGCTAAAAAGCTGGGACCAGAGAAGATGAGTCCTTGATGTTGTGAAGTCAGGCATTTAATTTGCATTTTGGTGGGAACTTCATCTGCTTATAGGGATCGAAAAACACAGTTGAAAACATTCTCAGTGTCTGTTGTGTGAAGAATTGGGAGTCCCCATGTGGGAGAAACATTTGCTGTAATTAGACATTATTAGTCTCAGTGGCCACTGATCATCAGAAGTTCATCCTGTTTGACATGATCTTGGCCTGTGAGGAAGCCTAGGGCTTCAATTCTTGCCAAATTAACAGAAAATCAAGATAAATAGGCATCTCTAAGGACTTTTGCTTCATATAAAATGTACTAACCATTTTAAAACCTCTTGGAACAATCTGTTTGGATAACATGTTAGTGCATTTAGTGGAGACGCTGACAATTAATAGAGGAATATTCTTGCAGCATGCTCCATATTGGCTAGCCAAAGTGGGCAGGAGTACTCATAGGATGCAGAGAATGCTTAAAAATTAGAGATTGTTCCCTAAACTGTATTTATAAACCAAATATAACAGTTCTTACTGAAATTCGGAATGCATTTGAACTCAGAGGGGATGTTCATGAAATGCCCTTTCCTTTTTATGATGAGAGATTATATCAGTGACAAGCTCAGCCCTTTTACCTTTGCTTTGCTTTGGTATACAACATTTGGAAACTGATTATCCCTCTTTGATGCACATGTTCAAAATGAGCAAAAGGCAACATAACTTTTATCATTCTTATTTAACATCTATAGGATTATTGCTATTTTACTCATTAATGTTCCACTGCTTGTCAGCAGTGGTCTCTCTATGAAAGTTGGTTATAGATGGGACACTTAGGCTCAGCAGTTCAGTTAACTGCTAGTTAAATTAATCTCTGCTTCCATTGCTGAGGCCATCCTGTCTTCAGTGACAGAGAAAGTGTATTGCATTTCCATGGAGAAGGCTACAAAAGTAATTGTAGATATTTTGCATTTCCACAAATAGGTTGTTAGAGTAGTTGTTGTGATCAACCATAAACACTTCGTATCACTGCTTATTATCCGTGAGACATTTAGCACACCTGAGAATAAATGATAAACTGCCCCCTCCCTAAAGAAATTAATGGACCTTAACTACACTGGCAAGTCTCACCTGGGATCCGCACATACATCCTCTGTCCCAGCGCAGTAACTGTTGAAGCTTGGGTCTAGGCGCCAGCTTCTGCTTTGAGTTACAGTATAAGTGCATGTGCGTTTCGCTGTTTTCTGGATGGAATTGAGGTTTATCATGTACCCTTATCTACATGCCCTGCTATTTCCACCTGGAGCCTCTACATGGATCCTGGAGTTGATTCTTTTCCCTGCCTTACCTTGGACTGGCACTGACACTTCTGCTTTCCTTCTGCAGATATTCTGAGACTGCACATGAGCTGAGGTAACCCTCAACTACTGGCTCATTCATCTTCATGGGACAGCCTTGCTCTTGCAGCTTCCTGATATTTTGGTTTTAGGAGCTACAGTCAGAGACTGTTTTCTTTCTCTGACAGTCCCAACTTTATTTAGAGACCAGGTACTTGCCACCAATCCTATTCCTCCAGCAAGCTATGCCCACTTACAACTGCGACTTTGGCTTCATGTGACAGTCATTAAGGAAGGAGCTTATTCTTGTACTGATGGCAATCATCTTTTTCCCCCTCCTCCTGTGTTTCTTCTCAACTAACACTAAGAATCAATTCTGGAGGACCAATGAAGAGATAATTGCATTTGTGGGGTAGGAAATAAATAAGCAGAAAAGTCATTCAATGTCTTGTTTGTATTCTGCATGATTGATTGTTCTTAATGCTGGCTACTCCATCCCAAAGCCCAAATGCTTCTTCATGCACCTGTGAAATACTGTCAACAAAAAAAAAAAAAAAATCCCCAAATATACAAAGCAATCAGACAGCAAATTTAGAAGATATTCTTGTAAATACAGATGTTGAGTTGTCGTCCTCCCTCTCTCCAAAAGAGATTGTGAAATGGGATTGTGAAATGAGGGAATAAGTCCGTATCTTGGACAAATTACTACTTAAGAACTTACTTCCCAAATGAATGTTTTCAAGGCATCAGTAATAGATTCTAAGTTCTTTACTACTGCATCATTTAACTTCCTTTTAAGCAATAATCACTTATGTGTTGATGAGTGCAGGCTGTTAATTCTTTCAAAGAGGAAGGGGGGCTGGGGGAGCAGAGCAGATATTCCACCAAAACCAATGCAGAGTTTCAGTGCCTGTTGAGACATACCTCACTTTCACTACATCCATTTCTAGTGTATATCCTGCTGATGTAAGAGCAGATTCTGTATGACTCATTCACAAAGTCTGACGGCCCAGAACACTGTGAGACCCATATTTCGTGCTGCTGTGAAACAGGGTTTTAAAGAATCTCTGGATCTGCCTACTCCGGGTGCAGTATTTTTACTATATAGAATGTGGATAGCAGTGTATGACACAAGTTCTGAGCAACAGATTAGTTAAAAGTAATACTTTTAGGTAGAAAATGCACTCAGGCATTTGTAGAATGGGAAAAATGCACTTAAGGTTAAGCAAAAAAAAAAATGTAGTAATACTATCTAATAATCTCTATACATTGAATAGTCCATACACATTTGACTTCCATGCCATTTTGTCTTCCTATATTGGCTCAGATTGGGTTGCTTTACACCATTCTGAATCTCTTAGAATGAGGTGTAAGTTTTTGCATATGTTTTTAATATGTCCCATCAAAGATATATTAGCTTATTATCTGGCTTAGACAGAATTTTATCTTTGTTCACACTAAATTGTTCACAGAAGCAGAACAGATGTATTTAATAACTGAATTGGTTGATTACTGGTATATATGTAAACCCAAATCCTGAAAAGCAGAGCCAGCTAAATGTTTCTCAGAAACATATGCCAAACAGAATTTTCCTACCTCAAAAATGAGGACTAAAGATGAGTTGCTATTACTATAGCAGAGAAATTGGAGGAAGAACAACTTGAATACTTAGGCTTTTCACCTGGTTTCAACTCCAGCACCTCTGAAAAAGGTGGATAATGGGTTTCTGGAGACAGCCCTGAGAGAAGGGGTCTCTCAAACCCAACAGTAGACACCACTCCTGGCATTTTGCTCCTTTTCTGGATGGTGACAGCAGGAGCAGCACCCAGACTGGCTTACCACAGCTTTGGCAGGACCATAGTTATTTACACTTAGGCCATAGCTTCCTTTGTCCATATCTGCAGCTAGTCTGCTGAAAATATTTGCATATTCCTATAAAAGCATCTTGACGTTCGTGGGAGAAACTCACAGCATGCAGTGTTAAGCATGTTCACATATATTCACATATCTTTATGAAGTTGTGGCCTCTGCACCCAGTCTGTGGTAACTCACTGAAGCTAGAATCTGCATTCTCTTCCCCAAAAGCCTCAGACCTCCAGTGAACTACAGCACTCAATATCCTCAATATCCAACCCTGGGAAATTTCTGGGCTACTGCAGCTTGCCATCACAAAAATATGTAAGTATATAGAAAAAAAACACACAACAACAAAAAAAACACCACACTTTGAGATAATTTGTAGTGATTGCTGAAATGCACTTGTAATTTCATCTCCCCCTGAGTCCTGTTCAGTTGGACTTATGTCACACAGTATGTTCAGAATGCTATCTAATTTCCATTTCTATAAGGCACAATGTTTTTAACACGCTAGCCAATTAGAAGTCTGTGTATTTTTTCTCATTAACAGCCTTAGCTTAACAAGCCAAAAGTACATTTATGCCCACATTTTCATTCCAGCTGGGTGTATGTTGTGTTTGTTGCACCTAAACTGCCTAGTAAATACATGATTCAGTGCTCTCAGCTTCCTTCCTCTTTGTCCCCTGCCTTCTCCAGGCCTGCCCAGTACTGATATATGTTACTTGTTTTGCTTTGATACCATCCTCCCCATAAGTTTAAATAGTCAATATATTGCTGATGTGGCTCAATGTCAATACAAACTGCATTGCAGAGGGAAACCTGTGTCTTAAGAAAGCAATAGGTATGGGCAGAAGTACAGGAGGGGAGAGCTGCTAATAAGCACAGGCGCACAAAGCAGAAGGTAGGAACAAAGCCTTTCCTCTACATGGGGGGTTTGCTTTGCTATTAAGTTTAGCCTTGTCAGGCTGACAATGCTGTGCAAGGTCCCCGGGCAATTGCTTTGATTGTTTGCCTTGAACTTGTGCTGAAAGTCATTTGGCATTTTGACACTGAAGTTGGCAGTCTGATGTTGAAGAATGGATGCATCAAGGAAACGGTATGGTTCCAGTGCTGTGTGCTGACATCTCCAGCTGAGGATTTGGTGTTTGGTACCCAGGAGGCAGATCACATTTCAGATACTGAAAGAGGATTTTTCTCCTCTCTCCTGTTCAGGTAGGAACAGGTGTGAAATCAAACTGGTGGGGACAGGACATTTTTTCTGTGTGGTGTTTTTGTAATTTATTAACTAGTTGTCCTGCTACAACTACTCTTCACACTTCATCCAGTTTTAGAAAACAAGCCTTTAAGTTTGTGTCCCTGTTGAAAAGATGCATAGCTAATGGTAGGTCCTACATTGTCTTCAGACTGGTAGGGTTAGTAGCCTGCTAAGTGAAGAGGAGTTGACACATCTCTGGGTTAACGATCCTCAGTCTGCAGAGAAAGGCAGGTACCCCCTTGTCAGCAAATATCATCTTCTCAGTCTGATTTTTTTTTTTAAACCAGCGTAAAGGAGAAGAATATCAATAAAAAGAAGTTCTAAGTTTTCGGCAAAAATAATTGGCAAGTATGGATTTGAGGGCTATTAATTTTGTGAGGTGATCCTGCCCTTCAAGAGGTGTTAATTGGTGCCATACATGCTATGACTGCCAGGACAGAGTGCCCCTGTCTCATCTGGAATGGTGTGGACAGGCTAGAGGTCTGGGCCTGCTGAAATTTTCTTCAAAGATGCCTTTAAAGTTGCATATTAAGCATCAATTTTATCACAGATGTACTGAAACTCTTATCACAATGTGTATCTCTGAGGTATCTCACCCAAGTTTCTGAAGTCTTAAACTCCCTGTCCAATCCAAACACTTTCTGACAACTGGCTTCAGGCGCACAAATAATTTGTGTTGTCATAGCATTTTAAGTGAAGATTATGAATGGCATAAAAGTCAGGTAGAGATCCCGTTCCCATTTGTGCCTATTTTTTTTCTAAGAACATCATATACTAGTAAGTGAGAGGAAAAAGTCAGCTCTTACAAACATTTGTGAGCAAAGAAAAAGGAGGAGGGAGAGGGGGAAGTCTTCATTAAGACAGTCTTCATTAGGACCACCCCACTTAAAAGTCAGGAGGAAATAAGAAATAAGTTAATACGTGCAACCTGAATTCAGTCGCACTTTTGTTCAGACTGATACAGTTTCTTATCACATCATCAGATAATTCTCTGAGATCATTGCCATTATTTGATGTGCAAAGAAATCAGCTACAGGTTTCTGCATCATTCTTTAGCATTCTCATTTCTCCTTGCAATGTCTGCTGTTTGTCCAGGCAATTGTAGCTTTCATCTTAAATCCCAACACTCCATTCTATCTCTTTTGTTTTCTTTCTGTTTCTCGTGGGGAAAATAGGCTTTCCATTGCTAGTTCCAGCACTAATCCTACTTGAGTGGGAGTGGATATGGGCAAACAGTTTAGAAAAAATCAGTTTTGCTCCTGCAGCAGTGGGTAGGAGGGAACAAATACACTTGCTCTCTGTGATCAGTAGATGCAAAAATTCTGGCAACAGAATTATAATGTCAGTAAGCTGTCTTAGTTGTGTTAATAGCCAACAAGTTAATTTTGAAGGAGTTGCATCTTTTTTTTTTTTTCTTCATTGGAGATGAGGTAATGAAATATACCATCTCCTGTTGCTGATAACTTGTCTTCACTTCATCTGTTTAGCCTTAAATTACTCTGAATGGAGGAAAGTTTCAAAAAGCCATCAACATTAATTCTGATCCTGGAAAAAAATCTCTCAAGTCATTCCCATCCATTGGAGTTGCTGTAATATCATCCTGGCACAGAAACAATATGACAGCACACTCGGAAATATTGTCAACACAAGTGAAGTGCCCAATTTTCCCTCTCTGTAGATGAAATGGTTTTTTTGTTAGTGTCTTAAAACAGATGTTTATTCTATAGAGGTGGGGAGATCTCTCTGGTCATTTCATTTAGGTAATGCATGAACTGTGAATTCTTATGTCATCCGGGATTGTCAAATGGTTCTTACTTTCCTCAGCAGACAGTACAATAAGGATTGCACTCTTAAGTAGCAATGCTAGTGTCTCTGTGGCCCCCAAGTTCAGAAAAGAAAGCATAGACACAGACACACTGTATAATATCTATTGCATAGGGCAGATGGGGTTTTTTTGTATGTTGCTGAGTGCCTTCAGTGTCACCTTTACATTTTGAAGCACTGTGCTTTTCCTGGGTCTAGCCTTGTCAGCTTGGTCTCTGGTATCTCTGATGGGAGAACCAAAGGGGAAGAGGGGGACGTATAGTGTCAAGATACAGATTGAATCACAAAATCTTACTTCACTGGAAAAAAAAAGGTATTTAACGTGGACAGCTTCACTGGCACTAGTACTGGTCTTGATTTGTTGCTCATCCTTAGCACCAGCTTCCCTGTAAGTGCTGATGAGAGTGAGAAGGATTATCCTTTCGTTGCTGACAGTTTCACGGTTGAGATGGGATGACCTTTTGTATTCTTTTGCCAGTCCAGATAGTTCACAACTTCTCAAATGCCAGCAAAAACATAGAAACTTCTTTTAGTACTGTCAGTTGTGGATAGAGAGCTCAGCCCTGGCAAAGGGGCCTTTTAGTTAATTAACAGTACATTTCTGATATAAACAACCACTTGCTGCCAGTAAATGATTCCTTGTTTGTGCTCCTGGACACTGTTTGGATTATGCACTCTGTTTATATTCAGGAGCAGTTGAATAAAGTTTTGTTGTGCTTTTCTCAGTGTATGTCAGTGAAAAGAAAGTCATATCAGGCAGTCTTTCTGTTGGGATGACCAACAAGGAAATAGGCCTGACTTAGTACTAACAGGCTGTGGCTTTTACTCTCCATCAGAAAGTAGCAGCAGCTGCAATGCATTTCTATTTCCTACAAAAATGCTCTACAATATATTTAGAATTACGATTATTTGGGGTCAAAAATATTCCCATTTGACTCAAATTTGGTAGTGATTCCTGAAAACAAATTGGGGGATAATCTCTTCCCCAACTTTTTTTTTTTTTTTTTAAATTCACTATTTTTATATAATTCCAAAAGCTTGACCCTTGATGCAGACGCTAGACATGCTAATACACAACACCAGGACTTGTAAAAGTTTATAGTGTGTGTATATTATTACTCATCTGTTCTATTTTTTGCTTATATTGGATACGACCACTTATTTTTTTAGACCTATATAGATCTTGAGTAAGACTTGCAACAACCATAATATAAAGCAGTGACTGAATCAGTGTAAATGTGTCCAACACCAGTTGTGCTACTACTGCTCCTCTGGCTGCCTACAGAAGCAATCTAAGCATTTGGCATCCTCCAAACATGTGTAACCCACTCCATTAAGGTTATTAGAGCTGAGAGATGAAGCTGGCCATAAAGGATATTGCTTGCACTGCACAAAGTTGATGGACACCTTAACGTGGTTTACTTAATTATCAGAGGACTCACTGTAGTCAGTTTTCTGAAGAGGACATTTGGCTGTGGGAATAACTCATTTGTAACAGGTATTCTCTGAATTTATATAACTGGCAGTTGTTTCTACATTCTGTCAGACACACTCAGTCATTGATTGAAAGAGCCTTTTCTTAAAGAAGACACAATTCTTCAACTAGAGTAAAGCCAGTTTTTCTTCTAATTAGCATCCTGGCTTCGGGGAGGCGTGCATTGGTTACACTTTCAGAAGTTAATGAAGCTATTCGGAAAACAATTAAACTTCTCATGTAAAGACAGGTGCTTCTAATGGAAACAAAAGGTCTTGTTTTGGTCATGCAGAGCATCCTCATTTTTGTCAATGTTGTGAAAGGTGTCCTTAGATTAATTAATTTCTGAACATATAAGGCCAAGAGTGGAAGAGTAATGTGTCCTGTTCTTTAATGCTTCTAGAAGGGATACTAGATAACAATTACACAGGTCTATAACTTAGTTATGACTTGTCATATGCTTATTTAGTATTCATATTGCATGGCAATAAGTGATGCAGTGTAATAAAAAAAAAGTGAGAAAAGGTAAGAATCTTTCTCTTTTTTTAATATACATTCTTTTAGCCAGAGGCCAGATTTTTGACAGAAGAGACATTCTAGAATAAGTATCACTGAAATCGGTGGCAGTCTAGTCCACTGACTAGTTGCTTTGAGAAGTCCGTCCACTGGTTCTTTTCTTTTCCAAAAGTTTCAGCAAGGGGAATGAGCATACCAAAACAGAAGGGTTATATGCTATTGTTATCCACAATTTCACTGCAAACAGCATAGGTATGAAAACCCTTTCGCCAAAAGCAATGCTACTTAAAACTGAGCACTTGTTACTTTTTTAAGGATCTAATTATGTATTACTCAGAGCTCTAAAGCCTCTGTATTGACTATATTATGGAGTACAAAATAATATCTTTTGTGCTACATAAGTCATATTGCAAAATATTACTCAATTATTTCTTTAAAAAAAACAAGAAAATACAATTCATTGGTTTGACAATCAGGATAGGTCCCAGATTAAGAGTAAAGTTTTCAAAAATTTCAGAATATTGAAATCACTTTATCTACCATACCTATCTCCTATTTGGCAGTTTTATGGTTATAAAAGCACTACATCTTTTTAAAGTTAGAACATTTAATGTTCAAGTGAAACATTTAAGCTAAATTTAAGTTAACTGGCTCATAACAAAGGTAAGTTAGTGACCGTCAGCAATGGAAAAGTACTTTCTGCAAAAAGCTGTCAGGCACAAAGTAAACAGACAGTAATGGCCCTTTCTGTCAGGCTTTCTCAGATATAGGGCACAGTACTATTTAAGACTCCTGTATTAATACTTATCGTTGTGTCCACAAGTACTGATAATTCTGTGAGAAGCATGCATGTACAACAGCTGAAGCTATCACAGAACATTGTTTACTGTCTGAAACTTGCAATAAAAATCCTTTTAGTTTTAAGAGCTTTATTTCCCCTGAATCTTCATGTTTCTTATGCTCATGTTGTGTTTTCTAGTTAATTAAAAGCTTTAATTTCACTGGCCTGGATTTTTCCAGTTCCCGTAACCTCAGGGATTCTGGATTTTTCTCTGATTTTCTTTTTTTTTTCCCTTTCCCCTCTGTATGCACAAGGCAATCCATTAAATTTAATATCCATTGAAGGAAGCTTATGAAACAGAGCTGCTACCTGATGTCCAAGAACTGGGAACTTGTTTTCAATAGCAGAATAAATTTCACCTATTTCTTGTCTGAAAGACTTTTTCTACTATAGGAGATGACAGGCAGCCTGACCTGCAATAGCTCCAGTTGCAGGGGCAGACTGATAATGAGAGTCTCAATGGTTAGTGCTTTGCTTCAGAGTTTTGGTCTTACTGTTAATGTTCCAATACCATTAACAGTTGTGCAAGTTAGCATTTAGAATAACAGCAATTTATAAATAGTCCTAAATGACTGTGGAGTGGACCAACTGACTCAATCTGGCCAGCTCCGCTAAATAAGATTTGAGTTTCTCTTCCCTCAGTTCCTGACAGTATTCTGAGCAGGTGATTTTAAGCAAAAGTACTGATTTCATCAACTCCATCCAAAGTCGAAGACTGTCCTATATTTGGAGTGTAACCCATCATTATCAATCTTGCTAGCTATTTTAAGCACCAATTAAACAGAGGTATGGTCAGAGGGAGGTATATGTTGCTGGCTTTCAGTATTTTAGCTGCTCTTTGCAGCTAGCCTGTAATACATTATTAGAGTGGTAAAGCATTTCTCAGTCACTTACAAAGTACAGCCTGTTTTCTCCAGAAGATTCACTGTGAATTACTACAGTTATTACAAATGATTGTATAAGGCCTTCACTGGCATTCCAGGTAGCTACTATAGGATTAAAGTCTGTTTCCAAGATCCAAAACACTTTTGTTCACGTATATTATGGGTTAATGCCTGTAAGTAGTCCACTCTAAGTATGTAAAGTTCATCTATGTGCTCTGGATCTTAGAAACAGGCTTTAATCCTATATTAGCTACTCATCTTCTGGTGTAGTGAAAGCACAATAAGCTTTCTGAGCTTGCAGCTATGTCTTTATCTCTTGTTCCAATAAGAAAGAGGCCAAACACTTGTGTGGTAATTTTATACTAATATAATTTTAATACATATTAAAGATAACACCTAAAAATAGCTTTTTAAAAACTATTATGTAACAGTAACTTCACATGTACACCTCCTATTCAAAAGCAAAGGTCTGGTTTGCATCATTCTTTATTAAGGCTGTTAAAGTTAAGATATTATTTTCAATCTTAAGTAAATTGTTGATTTTAAGCTACACACCTGGAATTATATGTTTGCTTTTGTGCTTTTAAAATGTAAACAGACTGCTTGATCCAGAACCTGTGCAGCTTCTGCAGTAAGTTTCCTTCTGGCTGAATGAGATTTGAAGTGCAAATATTTGTAGGTAATTTTTTTTACCAATGCTTGGCACAAGGATCCTTCTTCATTGCTTGTTTATTCCATGTCCATAGCAACTGCCACTTCAGTGTCTTCAAGGACAGAGGCTGGTGAAGCAATTTTTTCATGGGTATGACAAGATTACTCACTTAAGAATAATTTTTGGAAAAACACCAACTCCACAGATGGTCATTCCTTCCACCTCTCTTGGATTTTGTAGCCTTGTGGTTATTCTCACGTGGAGCACCTGACTAGTGCTGCTCTGGACTTGAACAACAGCCCTCCACTGTGTGTGCAAGATGCTAACCTGCAGGACACAGCATTCAAAGAAAGAAGCTCTGCAGTACAAAGTTCTATCATTTGGCATGTATGGTGGTACGGTAGAGGAGCCTAATGCTGTAAGACCTAAAAATTCTTGTGGGTGCTGAGAAAGAGAAGAACATAAAGATTCTGCAGAAATTGTTCAGAACCTTGCAGGATAAAACTATTTGCTACACTTCATGAATAACATGAGTCTAAAAACTGAATCTGCTGAGAATTCCAGTGATAGGCAGCAGACAACCTGGTTTTATTAATAATGAAGCAGTATACACAATCCTGTTTCCTCCTCCTCCATACATCCCCAGCAATTCTTTCATCATGATTGTCACCAAAGCAGTTACAAACCTTCACCAGTGCAAGAAAAGATAAAGACATGTTATTACATGATAGCTGATCCTTCAGCTTCACTCAATGGACAGAATAACTCATTTAAAAATAGCTCATTTCTGACTTTGATTTGCTTATGATGATAACTACAATAGTGACCAATCTGTACGTAACTGCAGGTTCTCAGAATCATTCAGGTTAGAATTTGGTTTTTCTTACTATGGTTATAGAGAGCTTTACTCAAAGGGCTTTCCTAATTGTTACTGTATGTCAAAATTTGCAGCCAGCAACACTTGCAAAATATTACTGGCACTTCATGATTTACTTCAGTTTATCTGCTATCACTCCTGACTCTAAAGGGTCAGTGGGTGCTGCTGGAAGTAGAATACCAGGCCTGATGGGCCAGCGCCTTAATAAACTCCCGTGAATAATCTGTACCAGAGCATACAGCATTTCAGTAGAGCACACTGCCAAACATAATTTCAGCCCACGCTAAAACAACTTCTGAATAGGTCATAACATTCAAGTAGTAGAGGGAACAGAATAAATTAGCATCTGCAGTATCTTTTGTAGAACAACATATTCCAAGATGTCACTTTCCTCTAAAATATTCCTTTATAGTCCTGTAAAAGAGAAAGCAGTAAGTACTAAATATTATCTGTATTATTTCTACTTCTGATTATTTTCTGCTCAAAGCATGTTACTTTCCTTCCTCTTCCTTCTACGATTTTTCTTTTTTAAATTGCATTGCATTCCCGTCTCCTCCCCTCCTGCAGTTCGCTCTGCTCATACTTCTCCCTTGAAATTTCAGGCACCCTCTCCGCTTGTACACACAGTTCATTGTACAGCCGCTTTAGCATGCTAACGCATCGCCATAATCCATTTTACACCATTAATGAAGTGAAATAAAAATGACAGATTGAAGAAAGGCGGAGACGGGGGCTCTGTGCCCACGGACGGCGGAGGCCCGTTCATCACCTCGCTCCGGGGCGGTCACCAGCAGGCCAGCGAGCGGCACAGGGCCGTGTTTAAGCGGAGCGCGTTACCCCCAAACCCCCGCGTGCTCCGAGGCGGTGCTGGGCCGGGCGCTCCGGCGCCAGGAGGCTGCTCGCCCTGCCCGACGACGCGGGGATACCGGGGGGACGCGCTCCCCGCACTTACCGCAGCGCACTCGGGCGGCCGTTAGGGTGACCGTTACCAGTGGCGGCCGTTGGGGTGACCGTTCGCGGCGGCGGCCCCGCCGCCCTCCCCGCGGGGGGATGCGCAGCCCCGGCGCGGGGCGCGGGCCGGGCCGCGCGCAGGTGTTTCGGGCGGGCCGCGGCGCCGCTGGTTGGGCGCGCGGCGCCCGCCGCTGGGCGGCGTGTCCGCGGGCTGGCCCCGCCTCGCCGCCCGCCCGTGCACGGACATGACAGCGGCTCCGAGGCGCCGCTGCAGCTGCCGCTGAGCGCGGGGCAGAGCGGCGGCGCGCGGGCAGCGGCAGCCGCGCTCGCCCCTCGTGGCCGCCTCCTTCTCGGCGCCGAGGCCCGCAGGGGGCAGCCTGGCACCGGGAGCCGGCGGGGGAAGGGGCGGGCGGCGCGGGGGGAAGGCGGCAGCCTGGCACCGAGAGCCGGAGGCGGCCGCCGGCGCGGAGCGAGCCGGGCGCAGCGCGGCACCCAGCGGCCGCTGAGGCCGGGCCGGCGGCGGTAGCGGCGGTGCCGGGGGGAGCCTCGCCGTGCCCGGCTCCGCGGTGCCGGTGACCTTCGCGGTGCTGCTCGCCGCCTGCCAGGCCGGGGCAGGGCCTCCTTTCCCCGCGGAGCGCGTGTACCAGGCCCCGCGGAGGGGCCAGGAGGCCGGGCCGGAACCCCCCTCCCTCAGCGCCGGCTCCTCCCGGCCGCTGGCGGGGCCTGTGTGCGGCGCGGCGGAGAGGGGCGGGGAGACGAGCGGCACCGGGACGAGCGGCGGGACTGCCGGGCTGCCCCCCGGGCGAGCGCGGAGCGGGCAGGCCCTGAGGAGCGAGCCGCGCGGGCGGGAAGAGGCGGCGGCAGCCCGCGGCTCGGAACCCCCTCGGCGGCGCATCCCGGGAGGAGCGGGGACCTCCCCGCCGGTGTCCCTGCTCCTGCTCCCGCCGCGGGCAGCCGCTCATCCCGCGGAGAGTGGAGCCGCCTTCGGAGCGCGGGGCCGCGGGCACGGAGCTGGAGCCGCCCGCCCGGAGCCGAGCGGCGGGAAGGACCGAGGTGGGCGCGGAGCGGGGCGCCCCGCCGCTGCCCGCACACTCGCCCCGGCGGCCCGGGAGGCGCCCGGCCCCCCCGCCGCCGCGCCGGCAAGGTAAGGCAAGGCGCTCGGCGGCTTGGGAAGAGGGCGGCGGGGAGCGCGAGGGACAAGCGGCGAGTGTGCTTTGCCCCCCGCGTTGAGTCCCCCGCGGGGTGCGGAGCGGATGCTCGGGCGCGAGTGTCGCGCCGCCGGCACAAAGAGGCTTTTTCCTTGCGCCCTCCCGCAGCTGGTGCGAGGGGAGCGTGGCCGCCCGCACGGCAGGAGCCCCGGGCCGCGGGGCGCGCCTAACGGTCGCGCTTAACGGTCGCGTGCTGCGAGGGGGCAGGTCCGCCCGTTGGAGGCGAAGGTGCCGCTTAGGAGGGACGCTGGGCTCCCCCCCCCCCCCGGGGCCCCCGCCCGGGCTGCTCTGTCCCGGTGCCGTTCAGCTCATTCAGTTCGTGCGAGCTCGGCGTGTGCCTGGCGGGGAGCAACTTGCCGCCTCCGCGGCGGCGACACAAAGTTTGGCGGCGCCTTATGTAACCGCCTGTCGGAGGGGCGCCCCGCGCCCGGGTTTGTCCCGGGAAGGCAAGCGGCTCCCCCGCTTTGCAGAGCCGCGGGCAAGCGATCTTTACGTGCGTGCTCACCTGGGCACCCATCTTCCTGCTCCCTCTGGGAAGAAGGGGGTTGCTACTGCCTACTTTCGCTTCTTTTTCTTTCTTTTATTATTTATACCACTCTTAAAATTATCACATGAAACGCGTTCCCAGTGCTGACTTTCCCTCCTGTATTCTGGAAGGTATAGACGCTGGGATGGAAATGCCAATAAATCAATTGCTTTCTAAAAGCGATTCGCTTTCCTTATGCCATTCCCGTGATAGAAAGGAGAGAAAGTGCCGGGCGAAACAAAGTGCTGTGTTAAAACCGGAGTTGGCAGTTGCCAACAGGTTGGCACTTCTTATTTAATGAAATCTTCTGAATGCAGATTTATTTTCTCTGTATCACATTTATTATTTTACTTACTCAGAAACAGGAGCAGCAGGAAATTAGATAAATGAATTGAAAGGCTGCTTAGTTTTCCAGCAGTTCCTGTAAGTTGCTACATCTTCTACTTCAAGGAAGAAAAAAGAGGGGGGAAAAAAAACCCCTAGCTTGTTACTTTACACAAAAAGACAGCTTAGTGAATTGCTACATGTTCTTTAGCTTTCTACTGCAAAGGTAGACTAGGAGATGACTTTTTTTTTTCCTTCTCTCCTCACCCAGTGGTAAAAATATGCAGACTAATGTAATAAAATCCGTGAAATGTGAGCTTCCTTACTCATAATGCTCCGTCATTATATTGCATTTTTAAAGGGCAGGGGGAATATTTTAACAAGTCATTCTTTTCCTTGCTGCAAATGGAAATAGACTAACAAGGCAGTGTAAGTACTTTATTTATAAAAACAATCAAACAAAAATCTCACTGTTGTTTTCTCAAAGTGGACAAAGAACTAAGATGGAAGAGGTCTCCCTAGGCTTCTTGAAAAAGGTAAATTGTTGATAAATATTCCAAGTTTGAAATGTGAAATTCTTGTTGCTTAGGTGTCCTGTGACGGCCCTTGATCAGCAAGGCTGCAAATCATGTAGAAGCCACAGTAACTGCACAGTCTCTGATGGATAATTGGATTGGTAGGTTCTTTCTGTTTGTTTTTTAATTATCCACTCTGGCAGCAGGTTCTTTTTCTCCATCCTCTTGACACTTGACACTCAAAGTCCATACCTTCTTCTCAATTGCTGTTGAAAGAAGAATAACTTGGAGATATTTTGATGTCAATATTTTGCAGGACTTTTTTTTTAAGCTGAAGTGTACATGGCAACTTTTTTTTTCTTTTTTTTTTTTTTTCTACCCTCCTGTTCAGATGAAAGAAGTCTTCAGATCTGAAGAAGTTTGCACCGGATATACTTGAAGTTTCACTAAAAATAATATTTCATACTAATATGTTAGATATTCAGTACCAACTGTTGAATCTATAGGAATTACTAAGTGTGGACCTCAGGTAGACAAAATACAGAGCTGATTAATGGATATGGCTCTTTTGGCAACACTAAGATCTGTCAAAGGTCTGATCTACAGAAATTTCAGTGAGTAGGACTGTATATTAGCCAGTGTAGTGTTCCTGCTGAATGAAGTATTTCAGGAAATAGTTTGCTGAACAGAAGTGTTCTTAATTATATGGGCTTTAAAGAACAGTCCTCTGTCTGAACTATTACTTGTGTGACTATTTTTTGTTTAGATGTGGATTTATTTATTTATGTGATTACTTAGAATAAATCAATAGTAGTAAATAAATGCCTGCAGGAATAGTCCTCATGCTTATTTTTTCTCTGATTCTTGTGTGCCTTTATAAGAACGATCTTAAAAAAACCCAAAAACCAAAGAGCTTAAAAAAACAAATACAGAGAAACATCAAGATAACCCCACTTTTTTTCCTGATACTTCTAAACTGAAGGCTAATAAGGGATAAAAATTCATAATTTCACTAGAAATACTAGTAATTCTTTGCAATAAGTGCTGACCTTGTCCATGTACAAAACTCTTATTGAGTTGCTTTTGTTGCTTTTTCTTGAACACCTACCTATACCTAGGCCTGTATGAAAACCTGTGTTAATTAGCCCTTGACAGCCCTGCTACAATCAAATATCTTTTTTTCATCTGCATTAGAACTAACAGAAAAATTCCATTTTAAGGGCATGAATTTTCGGATATGCCTATTTTTCTTGCAATATGTATGTGCTGATAACACTATGATGACGTTACTTGAGATGAGCGCATGATGGCACCTAGTTACAGATGATCATTTTTCATGGGTTTGTCTCCATGAAGTTGTGCCAACATGTTTATTTGCCTAATTCTGTGGTGAGCGAGCTTACCGAGAAATAGTTTTATATAAGGAAGCATATAGTCAAGCTTGTACACAATTTTTGCACTGTTTGGCCTTCTTTCCCTTTGCAGGGAAAGCTAGCTGTAATATACAGTCATTGTCCATTATCCTGTATTGTGCAAAATGAGAGTGTTGGAGAGTCAGAACTAACATCCAGGAGAGTAGTTCCATTTTTGCTCTTTTTTTGTTAGATCACTATTTTCCTCTTCCTGGTGCCACTCCTCTCTGAAGATATGGGTTTACTTTTTACCTTGTAGAGTTTCCTAATTCCTTTAGATGTCACTTGGTTCAGCCTTTGGAGGTCTGTCCCAACCCTTATCAAAATTACTTGATGCATCGTTGTGAAAGGGGAGTAGCAAATTCTGTTTTATAGGGAACTGCGTGGCTCAAAAATCAAGGAGAATATTGCCAGAAAAGATTATCCTTGGCATAAACTTTGAAGCAAAATTGCCAAAGCTGGAATCCTTGTATAAGTGTCACGTATGTCAGAATCAGTAGGAAACTGTGTAAAAAAGTTTCATTACCTACGTTAATTTGCAGTTCAGACCAGTTGTGATCTCACACCACTAGCAGTAGTACCCCAAACACTGCTCTTTTTGGGGTGTTCTCACTATTCCTCATTTATTAATATAGGTATTGGTATACTTGGAAATAATAAAAGGGAATAGATGACTATTAAAGGGGAGATTTTTCACAGCACTGGTTATCCCTTCTGTATTCTGGAAGGTGTTATGCCAGGATGGAAACACCAATAAATCGTTTTCTAAAACCAGTTTCCTTTTCTTATGCAATGTAAGTGATTAAAGGGAGAAAAAAGCACTGGGTGAAACAAAGTGGTTTGTTAAAACCAGAGTTGGCAACTGCCTGTTTCTTGACCAGTGATGAAATATGTTTCACTCTACATTTCTTCCAAGCATTTTTGGTTATTGACCTGTGATTTCTATTACTTCATATGATTCCATTTCTATACTAACTTAATGTCACTGGGTATAGAAGGCTAATGTTGCTCAGATTAATGCAGACCTTGTGTAGGCTGTGCACACAGTTTTCCTGAGGTGCAGCTGTTCAAGAACTTCATCAGTTAACAGTGGCTGGTTTTACTATTTTACCAGTTATCTGTGAAAATGACAAACTGTATTTACTGTCTGTTGGGAGAGCTGTTAGTAGCAGTGCTGACACCAGAACCATAGCTTTCAGAAAGACAATACCAGTTTACAGCTACAGTCACATTCCGGAACTAATACACTTTAATTTTAAAACTTAGGTTTTACAAAAACATTTTTGAGCAATCCTGTTTTCCTTCACCAGATTTCTTTTTTTCTAGCGTAACGACCAATGTATTTTGAGTTGTCACTTTGTTGCAGGTTTCAATAGTCCCTCCAAAGTTTAAAGAGTGTGTGATATTTGCGTGCAGGATATCATCATTTTAATTGTATCATTAGTTTTAGAATTTTTTTTTTTTATCCTGGAAGATGTCTGACAGCTAAGATTTATGAGTGGGAAAGAACTAGAAAATACTGAACCTTTATTTAAATACAAAGGAGAAAAATTAAGGAACTGAGTGTAGAGAGGGACAGAGAAGTAAAGAGGAAAGGACTTGTGAGATTTGAGAGAAGTGTCCAACCAGTTCCTGTATTTTTGATTCAGTTACATTCAGCTGAATAACAGTCCATATATTTAAAAATCATATTTTCAAGGATTGAATTTTCTTGCTTGTTTTTCAGTACTGAAAGTAGTGCTCTGTAATTTATATTGGAATGAAACATCTATGCCCCCCCCCCSCCCCCMCCCCCCCAAAAAAAAAAAAAAWTCTTCATGTTCTTAAAATTTCCAGAAAGTCATGTGGACTTGTTTAGTGATTAGGGAATGACGGTGTGTGTTTGAAGAAAATGCATCTCACCTTGAGGAGGGGGAGGAAATAGTATCAATGAGTGGTGGAACGTGGGGAGGTGAACTGTGCACGTGAGGTGAACTTTTTAAATGGTTTTCCAAGCTCTTTCGGATCATGGTTCTCCAGAATACTGACCAGGTTTTATTGTCCCACTTTCCCTGACTTTCTGATGTGCCCTGCACCTCAGTTGCCTTAGTACTAAATTCCCTTGGTGATTGTTTTCCCTTCTGCCTTCAGTTAATGCTACTGGTAATTAATACTGCAGATGGATGCTTATATTCAGAAATTTCCAGACATCAATGTATGAATTTGCTTGTTTGAATGTTTTTCAGGATGAAGCTACTATTAAGTATGCCACTAGTTGGAAAAAAGAAAGGAAAACCAATCATTCTGGTATTACAAAATCCACAAATATATGCTTTTCAAGTTGTTATTCCTACGGATCTTAGATTACATCTTCTTTAAAACAGAAGGGAGTAGTAACATTCTAAGATATTATAAGAAATGAATTGATATTAACTATGAGGTTTGGCAAGTCAAAATTAAACTTTTTTTTCCGTCGTTTCATATTTTTTTTCCAGTCTTCCTGTTTCTGGAGTAAGACACCTCTTCTATGATAAAGTATTGGCATACTTAATATTTCTTAAACGAGGTAGGGATGGTTCCTACCCTTTTAAAAATGTAAGATTGTCTGCATGTTTGGATTCATCAGTGTTGGATATACCATACAGCAAGATGTTCTTTTTTACAAGGCTGACAATTGAAACATTAAAGCACAAGTTCTCTGTAAGGTGTAGTCTTGCTGCTGTTATAAGGTATAAAATATTCCAATTATGTCATTGATTATGGTCTTGAGGGCTTTTTAATGTCACCTACTTTTATGAAAAGTCAGTTAATCTTCAGTGACTCTTCCAAGTAGTAGAAGTCAGGAGGTGATGGTGCTATAAATGGTAAAGAACTGAGAAATTTGCAGCCTTTTCCCATGTTGACGTGGACTTACACAAAGCCAAAAATGAACAGTGGAAGCTTTTAGCCTTGGATGTTTTTCAGTGAGATGTTGACAAAGTATGAGATGCTACAGCTGAAAAAAGAAGGGAAGAAATCCATACTGACGTTGAGGACCCATGAAACATGACTAGAGAAGCTACTGGTAATGAGAGAGAAAGTGAGGGTTTTGTGCTTGGTTGTTGATTTTCTACCAGGTTGGTGAGACTAGCAGGCAGAATGTAGAGGAAAAAGATAAAATAATTTGGATTGTACCACTAGCTCAGAAAGCAAAAATAAAGAAGTACAAGCTGAAAATCTTAGATACAGCTATATAGTCAGCTCACTTTCTAGCTGGTTTGGATAGCAGAGAACCAGGCACAGTTCACCATTGCAATGTACTTGTCTGCTTTAGACTTTATATGTTTACTGCTTGTACTGAGGGTCTTACTCCCTGGTTTGCGTGCTCTGCTGGGGCAGCTGGATGAAGAAACTGAGATTTTACGTACTTGCCAATGTCCCCTACTCTCATATCAGTGTTCACACCTGGCCCCTAAAGTGTATCAGATTGCAGCATATCACTGTCCTATACTTTAGGCATGTGAAAATACCAAAGTCTTTATCAAGAGCTGTTGCTTAATATACTAGTGCCTTAAATGATACAACTTCATCATACTTATGTACACAGTATATAACAATATTTGTACGATATACAAAATATACATTCATATGAAATCTAATAAATGCTATGAATATTAACAAGTTAAACAGTCAATAGATAACTGAAAAAATAAACCCGTCAGAGTAGAGTTTACTCATGTTCTTTGATTTAGAGGCTGTGCAATGACCGAAGGGAGAAAAGAGTGTGTTTTACTTATTAAAGGATAGGAAATAGATATAACTGTTAAATGCGAAGGAAAAGGAGAACACTTTAAGGAGAAAGCATATATTTCTTGGTCATTAATGGCTGTAGGGTTTTTTGGGGTTTTTTTGGTTAAATTTATGCTGTTTTTCTATAGTCAAGTGGTGTTAAGAATATAGAGAGTGAAACTGGCACAGGCAACTAGCATTTACCCCAGAAATGTAGTAGAAGCCACCATAAGGGGGCTTTAAGAAGATCAAAGCCTATTCTGAATCATAAACATACTCTAACTGAAGAATACTGCTCTTTTATTGATGGTATTTAATATAATTTCTGGCCAGTGATAGACAGGGTCAGGCATAGCATCTATCTGACTAGAAGGCTAAAGTGTGTCTTGTGGTTTGCATCCTGCTGTGCTGCTGGGCAAAAGTGTTAAGAGTAGATGGGGAGAAATAGAGAGGAGAAACATCCCTGAGGGAAATTCATATTAAGCATGTGTCTGAAGCCAGTGTAATATTATACACAATAAGGTTTTCAAGTGTCCTTCCTTTCTGTCTCAAATCTCTTTGTGTTTTCCATATGTGAGGCTTTCTACCTTTCCTATCACAGACCTACACAGAATGTGTTTTACATCAGGAATAAAGAATTCTGGACTTGCAATTGGCATCAGGAATCTTCTGAAATAATTAATTACAATTAATTTTCTGATTGAATTTCATCCCTCAGTTTTGGGTTTGTC
>PTEX01000184.1:998736-1061305 GCA_003342815.1 Eudromia elegans
CATCTGCCTAGAGCACCCCATGTGACATCTGAGGGAGGCGTGATAAGTATTTAGCTCTCCCTGAAAGTCACAACAGAAGAAGAGATCTCAACATCAACTTCAGGAGATCAGTACACATCTGTTACCTTTGAGGGATTAAGAATTGGATAAAACAGCAGTCAGGCACTTTTCTTATGGGATTCTTCTCAGGTCTGCTTATGCCTTTATGGCTTCCTAGCATTATTAACAACTAAAAGAGAAATTCCTCCTTGAGCTTTTCAAAGAGCTGCCTGCTCTGCAAGTTCTTTTCCTTTCCATCTTGCCAACACACACATGATATTCTGTTTTCAGTCGTCGTCTTCACAAGCTTCACAGCTTTTTCCTAGGAACAAAAATGAATGCTACACTTCTAAGAGAATTTTCTTCCCTATACTGGAATCTTTCTGATCTAAACAGTTGCATTATTCATGTTATAGAAACCTGCATTTAGTCTTTTCTGCATATGAAGGCAAAAGACTGAAAAGACTGTTATTCATTTTGTTTTTTTAAAACTTTAAAGACAAGAAAAAGCAGAAAGTTTATTTCAGAAATGGCATAATTCCAGGACTAAGCCAAAAACACTCTTCGGCTTACCTTTTATCTTTGTATGTTGTGTGTCAGAGCCATTCCGGGTGTCACCTCTGTTGTGAGACATGAGGCACTAACTTACAGAACAATAATTGCTTTGTATCATCTCTGTTAAATTCACAAACTGGAAAAAAAGGAATTAGTCGCTTGGTCTTAATAGGAGTCTAGATCTGCAGTGGCCGTAAATTATCAGTGTTTCTTTTTTCCTTTTAACATGTAGTGTGCTTAAAAATATCTAGTAGAGACTTGTGAATTCAAAAGCAGATTGATGCATTAGCATCATTTGGCTACTATACTTTCTCTGCCAGATATTGTTTTTGTGTCTGTTAATTGGAGCTGTCACTGTGCGTGCTGAAGTAATGGTGTTTTTTTGCCTGCAGAACCACCATGGCAGTCAGTAATTAGCCACAAGTTCAAAGTTCTACTCCCTGGTGTGTTGATAAAAGTTCATGACTAAAGCACTGCCTTCATTTTATGGACTCTATTTCTATTTCAATTTGATGTTAGAAGAGGGAAGTAATTCATTTGCACTGGTTCCATTGTGAGCTCATATTAGGTCCAAGTAAATAAACACATAGGTGGTCTGCTGGGGTGAGTGCTGGATATTGAGTGTGTAAATGTTCCTTGTATGCTGGAGTTCAACAATCTGAAGGATTCTTGTAAAACATGAATGACAAAATATACTTTTTCCAACTTTTATGATTTAAATTCAGTAAATTTGATACCTGATGCCACCAAATTGTAAACTGAATAACTGAAATGACTTGGATGACTAGAATGCTACTTTCTTGGATAAGATATCCTTTTTATTTTACCTCAATCGCTCAGACTTAGCGAGAAGTTAAGAGAATAGTTTGCACATGCTGTTATTTGTGCTCAGGGGAAATCTGAGGACAAAGTGATGTGGTTACCGATTTGTTACACTGAAGTCGGTATGATTTTGAGACTGAGAACCACCTCACAACTTGTGATGGCTCCTAACAGATGTAAAAGGTTGTCTGAAAACAGACTATGTCAATGGAGAGGAACCCCAGAGACATGATAAGGACACCTAGGATCCCTTATCCTCTCTTTCCAGACAACTTGGCCACATGTTTTGGTGCTTGTGATAGTCTGTGTTTGAGAATGGAAGTGAATGAAATCTGTGAGAGAATGGAGTGTTAGTGGGTCGAAACAACGTATTTAGGGGCTTTGTAAATAGATGCCATCTGCTACTTCCATAAAATCTTGCCTTGAGTTTTATTATGCTAATTTCTCTATGTGAACTCTAAGGCCTGCTGTCTTTTGAAGTTCCCATCATCAGAGTGACTGTTACTCGTTCGTTACTTTTTTAAAAAAAACTGTCAGAATTTCCAAGAAGAGGACAGACTGTGTCAGCAAAACAGAAGTGCCCGGAGAATTTGGTATTGCTAGAATGAGTGCTAGATTTCATAAATGGAATTGTTATTTTTGATTTTCAGAAGTGATGTGGTTGGATATTACTCTTGTCTTCAAATTCACTTTGGAAGCTTTTGCTAATTTTAATTAAAAAAATAATAATTTCTTTTCCCTTTAGGGAAATTTTAACTAGTTGTTTCTTTCCTTATTCCTGATCATGTGCAGTAATCAGTCCAACTGTTTGCAAACTCTTTACCATCTGTAGTATGCAAGCCAGAAAATGATGGACAAGGGCTTTCTCTGTTGAACAACTCTCTATGGAAATTTTGTGTGGATCTGTCACTCATCTTTCTATCTTATCTTTGGATTTTTGTACTGTCAATCATTGCTGTATGTAAACGTTCTTGTGGGTAATAATACATCTGTGTAATGAAGTCCATGTCATCTTGGATCTTGACTCTTCCCTGGAGAAGAAAGCTGCTGTTGGTGGAGTGAGTGTTACGGTGTTTGTGTCTGTGTGTATGTGTGTGCCTTAAGACGTACAACCCCTTTTCAGATATCTTGGGAAATATTATAAATGAATCAAATCCTCATGGTATGTAATAAAGACAAGGTCCATGTCGTCATCTTCGTGTTCTTAATACACAGCTAGTTCCTATCACTAAAGATATGTTTTATGCACTGCTCTGATGTTTTGGTATTTTTGAAACTTGTATTGGCTGGAGGTAATCTGATTTTGGGCTAGGCGGCGATCAGTTCAAGGAGGGTGGAAGAGTCACTGGTGTAGCTGAGTTTGCCCTGCTCACTGTTCTGCCAGAACCTGACACAGCAGCAAGGCAGATTTGAGAGCCTTGATGAAGAGGCAAGGGCGCCTGCAGTATGAACTCGCAGTGGGCAGGATTCTTGCAGGCAGGATGACTGCTGTGTTCTGCCAAGCTAGAATGGAGATGTTGGAGAAGCTGCTTTCATTTTCTGACCCAATTACAGTTAATTGCAATAATTTTATCTGGAAGTGATTGATGCAGGGATCAATGTGATGTGGCCATGTTCTCATCTGTGAGGAAAAAAAGCTGTCATTTCCTAGTAAGATAGAGGCTGTATAAAAGGATTTTGACTGCTTGTACTTTGTCTGATATGTTTAGAAATTTTTATCTTTCAAAATATAAGACCCTCTGTTCTGGACCATGAATCTTCTGCTAAATATCTCTACACCCTTTCCAGTAGTTTCAGTATGTACTTTTTTAGTTTTCTTGGTTTATCCCTTCAGAAATTCAGGCACAGATGATGGGAAATACTTTTGTAGCAATTGTTCTTCCCTTCAGGTGTTGTAAGAGAGGGTAAAGTTTGGGTCAGAGGACTAGAGGCAACTCCATGGTCGCCATCCCTCACTTTCATATTACCTGACAGTGACATAGCCCTGTGTTGTTGGAGAAAACGTGTACTCCTCATTTCTGCAAAATGACTTAGCTTCTCTCCAGATCTCCACACTGGGCACGTGGAGCTTGAGAGAGCAGATGGATTCATAATATGGACCTTCAAGATCCCAGCATTGTGTCTGACAACTTGAGTTGAGATCTGATGATAGGTGCTGCTGTTTGAGAAAGGAAACAAACAAAACAATCATGAGAGCAAACAGTGAGAGAGCTAGAGTTAGTGAGTGAAATCAGTTGAATTTTCTTGGATATTCTCCATTTTGTAAATTTGTTATTAATATATGCTGAAATCTATACTGAATTTATATTGGAGGGAAAAAAAAAGACAAATCCTTTTGGTCTTCAGTGCTTGTGTCAAGTTCAACACAATGAAATTCTTGTCAATCAGAGCACTGTGGTGCTACTATAAGAAAATTAATGAAATAAATGTAGGTATTTAGGAATCCTGTAGTTTTACAGGCATTTGCCATTTAACTGATAGATTACTCAAAGATGCATCACTTAAAAGTCAACTCCACGGAGTAAGAAATGTCAGATTTCAGGTTACCTATGCAGCTGTTTGTTTTATAGGCAGGCATTTTTTTGTAGGAGATAGTAAGCAAATATTTTAACTTTTCAAATGACAGATCAAAACTTTGAAACACATGGAACATGGTATTTTGTTTCATGGAACACACTGTTCTGAAGAATATTTTGGCATTTGATATATCAACTTCTGTGGTATTTCTCAATCAGAAAAGAGATTTTCTATTTTACAGATTGAAATGTTTCTTTTTGGGTGACTGTCATCCTAACCTAAGTCTGTCTTTAAGTCACATTCTGAGACACCTGCAGATTGGGCATATTGGCTGGCCTTGCTGGTGAGATCACTATTCCAGTGATGTGAAGAGGCCACACAAATTCTGACCTCTGTAATGAACGGAGATGTACAAAGCTCAACCAGTGGCAATAGAAAAATAAAGTGATCTCCCTGTGCCATATTTCAAATTACAAAGTATGATGAAGTTTTATCTAAATAGCGTTTGCATGCTGGAGATGGAAAAAAAATACTCAAATTGCAAAACAGTTGAATTATATTTTGATGACATTTTTATGAATTAAATCAGTGTGTGCAGGGGGGCACACAGCATAGGAAACTTCAGCACTTGCTGTTGAAGTTAATGAAAATGAATGGAGAGAGGACCTTGTATTAAAGGTTATAGGATGTTCTACAATGTAAGTGTTACCATAGGTGCTCTCTGTGCTCTCTATAATTATATAAGGATTCTTTTTTATCTCTGTCCTTTGTCTTTTTAGAAAAAAAAAATTGCTTTTATCATGCAGCTTCTCGTATTCCTCATTGTTTTAAGCACTGTTCAGCCAGAATAGGGGCACATTCTGACTGGTCCTATTATTCCCAGCCTCTTGCAGAGTTTGACAAAGGATAGTTTTTTTTTGTTCTGTTAATTGTATAGGGCAGTCTAAGTGTAACAGTGTTCAGGGTACTTTATTAACACTGAATAAAAACCATGCAACTAATTCAGCGATTCATATGTCAACCCTTGTTATTTCTATTGCATATAGGTTTGTGTAAGTGTGCATTAATAAAGTTGTTCAGAAGCAAGTTGACTTTTTTTTTTCTGTGGTGGTAGTAGGAATGGCAAGAGAAGGAGTAATAGAAGTAGTAAGCCAAAACTAAGATAGCTCTTTAGGTTGGGCTTGAGTTTATGATGACTTTGATCTACAGTGCTCCAGATCCACTTGATGACTGGGTTATTTTGCAGCCTCCAACACACCGTAGGGTTTTGGGTGGTCCTGAAACATGCATGGGTGGCAGTGGGAGGCCCTTCCCCAAAACAAAAGTTGAGTCTGTCTGCACCAGGTATTCATACAGTATGAAAGTATAAAATGTAAATGCAGTATAAAAGTCCAAAATTAGTGATTTAGTTCTCTAAGTTAAAAATTTCTGTTTGATGTTTTCCAGAAAGTCTGAGATGTTACTCATTGCTATAAAAAGAACTCTTTTAATTATTTATCTCTTCACTTTTACAGCAAATTTAACAAACTCTTTCATTAACCCACTGTGTAAATTTAATGAAATCAGTACATGTAATAGTTCTTATTTGAGTTAACCCATGGAAGTTTTCTAAATTTGATCTTCATTGGCCCTTGAAGGGCAAAAACCTCTGCTGCTTTGTCTCCATGAAGGTTTTAGAGACATTGGAGTGTGTTACTATAATACTCCCCTTTGGTATCTCAGATGTTAGGGTTCCTATGCTATGGGTTTCTATCTTTCATGTCAGTATCTAAGCTTGTGACATCAAAAAGTGACTTTTGTTGCCAGCATTTGTGCTCTTCTTACTCCTAAGAATCCACAGTCATTGTGCCAGCCTTTCTCCTCAGCAGTCTTTACAGGATTTCCTCTCTGATTTTGCCTGTGTTACTTTGTAATGAGAGAATGCAGAAAATGGCTTTAGCATATTTTCTGGGCTAGGCAGGAATGCTTCCTAAATTCTTGACAGAATAATGAAGAATTAGAATTAGTATCGTTGCACTTTCAAGCTTGTCCTTTTTTTTTTGATTGGTGATAATTGTATTTAGTGAATAATAAACACTGTGTCATTTTTTTTGTTCACTGCTCCTTATACTAAGAGGATAACTGCTGACTTTATCTGTTCTTAAATTAAACCAAGAAAATACATAAGCTTTACAGCACTCAGATGCAGGCTCGATTTAAAAGAGGTTTACTTTAAAATAAGAAATATAAAAGCTTGTAGAATTGTGGGGAAAAAAATGGTGGTAAACATTTCAAAATTCAACAAAAATGTTATCCAAATACTCTAATATTGCCATGATGGAGATCTGAAGGTTAATCCGACCGAGCACAGTTTCCTTGTCCAGTTTTGGAGAGATGGAAAAACCAAGAAATGAGCTTTTAATGCATTAAGAAATAAAAAGAAAATCCAAACTACTAACTGGGCTTAGATTAATAATTTGCTTGCAGCATGAGTAAGTCAATCTCATTCTTTTAGTCAGGCAAACGGGTCAGTGATACTCCTGATTCTGTTGCCTTGTTTTCTGACAATAAATACAGAAATGCTTCTCCTAAAGTGAAGAAAGACTATACAATGCAATTCTGTGTCACAGTTCTGTATCATATGCTAACCATGACTCCTGTGTACGCTCTTTCTCCTGATAGCTGATTTTCATGGCTTGAGGGACTCTCATTCTTTTCCTGTCTCAAAGTTAGACCCAATGTCTTCACTTCAGGTGAATTTCATAATTCACCTTTGGGACAAGGTGCCTCTGGTATTATTTCTCAGGCACGGCGTTAAGCTAAGTTATTGTACTTTAGATCTCATCTTCAGAAATATGAGACCTGCAGATTTAAGGTGGTCTTAAAATAAATAACTTTATAGATAAAATGGAAGTCAAAAAGTATTTTTAAGTAACTAGTAGTTTCCTATTTATTGTTTCTGAGCATCATATTTGGACAGATTCAGCTGTCTAGCATGCTCTACATGCTCTGTCAACAAGTTGAAGTTCCTAAAAGAGCTTCTCAAAAAGTGCCTTGTATTGACTGGCTTCTGCAAAGCCTTTTAGAAATTGGTATATAAATTTTGATTGTCTTCTACTCTCAAGCTTCTAGGTGTTTAGCAGCAACTCTTAATGTTTACTGTGAAGTCGTAGACTAATTCAGTTTGTAAGGGATCTCAGGAAGTTATCTGGTCCCACCTGTTGCTAACAGTGCATCTTATATTGAGCTAGTCAAAAAAATTCCCCTTTTGCTTTGTAAGTGCTAATTCAATGTTTCATTATACATGAAGAACATTTTGTACAGAAATTCCACAAACTAAAAATATTATATGTGTAAAAGTTTTCCCTACCTCTGTCAAATTTACTGCAATTGTTTGCTGTTCTTCAATTTTCTCCACATCCCAGGGTTGCCTTGCCCATTCCTGAATATTTCTGTTTCCAGCTTGTCGGTTTGCAAGCAGCTGGAGCTGTGGCTGCCTTTCTCTTCTAATAGGGAATGTGTTTAATAGGGAAGACCCACTATGGAAAATTTAAGGGAGAGGGTAAATATTGAGCTCCAGTATTACCTTTTTGCATTACCACGCATTAAGTACACGTTGAAAATTGTTTTTGGGTGAGTGACATTTGGTAGTGTAAGTTGGCAGAGTGCGTAAAGAGGCTGTTAGATTAAAGATTAATATTTACAGTTCTATGGACTGAAGATGTAACTCTATAGCGTGAGAGAAGGGGGCGTGGTACCAGCTGCATGACAATTGGCAACTTAAGGAACCAAAGGCATTTTTTGCCAAGAGGTGAAAGTACCTATAATATGTTCAGCTGTGTCTGGGAACTGGCCCAGTACCTTCAGTGCTGCTGCCTCCTTTATGAGCACCAAAACTTGCTTGTGCTTCAGAGGAAACCAAGCAAGGTGTTTTATTATTTCAATTACTAGACAAAGGAAAGTTGCAAGTATTCATAACAAAGAAAGTGGTTCAACAGAAGCCTAAGTGGAAAAATAAGATGGGGAACTCTGCCCATCGTCTATCCCACCGAAGTGATGTTTGCCAATAAAATGACTTTCAAAAGATACAGTACTTGATCAGTTAAGCTGAAATGAAAAGCATTACTTGTATACCTGGCACTCTGGCTGGCTTTATTATAAGGAAAACAGGAACAAAAATAACTAGTAATCTTAGCACAATATGTGACATCTAAAGGGAGGATTTAACAGGTACTGTATGATTCACAGCAGTAGTAAAGCATGCGAAAGTGAGTACATCAGTGTGGGAAGCTTCCTGATTTTGTGATGCCGTCTTAAAGCAGTGTGTTGAGTTTGTCTTAACAGAAGGAATGTGTTTCTTTACACTGTTGGAGATGCTGTGCCAACCTGCCCCCGCTGCTGATCATTTTCTGTCTGGGGCCAGGAGATGTCAAATGTTGATGGAATGGGAGATATTTCTGTAATGCCTTTAACAGAGTACCACGTGGTAGGTCCTTTCATTTCTTTTCTGCCTGTTGTGAGTTTAAAACTCTGTCATTTCTGTTTGCTGTGACCCTTTGCAATAGCCCCAGCAAACTGACAAAGTTGAGTTCTTGTGGTTGAGTGAAACCTTATTCGAGTGTTTGTGGTGATTCAGTTTAATATTCACATTTATGTGTTAGAAAGGGGAGCTGTGGCACTATGAAGCACATAACAGACTTGACAAGAGGGAGGTAGGCTGCTTCATTGCAAGAAAACTTCCTCTGCACCTCTTCTTTGTGTTGTCTCAGACTGCCTTTCTGGCTTTTGGGGAAGCAGAGGGGGAATGGTCTTACAGCAGAGCTTGAAGTATCTTGGCAACCTCATGATGTATATAGATAACTATGTAAATGGCAGTTAAATGAAAGTTTGAGATTGGAAAAAGGCAATAAATCTTGTGTCCATTTGCCTTGCAAAATTTCATATCCACAGTTGGTGAGTGGGAGAGTGTATTTGTTACTGGCAGAGCCTGTCAAATCTATAATACACAATTACTTTAAAGAAAGTGGTATTATAATCCAGCTTTTTTCATTATTTCCTAGTATTAAAAGTTTAAAAACAAATTCACTGATGAGTTGAGACTGGAGGTGTTGCCAAGCTCGGTTTTCCTAGGTACGACCTGCTTGGATAGTAACTCTTATTAGATATCCTGAGGGAATAATGTGATTTTTTTTTTTTTCCACTCATCAAAACTCTTCATCCTGATCCCTTTATGTGGAAAATCCTGATTTGTTTTTATCTTCTCTGTCTTAGCTGTATGTGATGTTACAATTTTTTTCCGCTTGCATTCAGATCCAAGACGACCTTTTGGAACTTTGTGTGTGTGTGTATATATATATATGTATATATATTTATATATCTGCTTTTATATTCAGTATCAAATTAGTTTGGGGAATGTGTGGTGGTCCTTGTTTTAAGGATGAGTTGCAGTTCTTCCCTCCCACCTCCAGGATGTATGACTTCTGACTAAGTTTCCATTTCTGCCCTCTCTTCTTTGAGGCTGGCAACTTTATCTGTGCTTTATCCTGTAAGTATGTATGTAGCTACAGGATGGGCACACTGTAGAAGCTGTTTCCTGCAACTTCAAGGAGGAGTTATTCATATTGATGCCCTTTAAAACCAAGGAGTTCCCTCACAAAGCAAACTTGCTAGTGGTATATTACTATCAAATATGCTTGTCTATTAATGGTCAGACAGCCATATACTGCAATTCTTACTTCTTTAACCTAAAGAATGCTTGTTTACTCCTTGCTGCAGGAGGGCATTGGAATGTTTTTTCTGATAAAGCTTAACTCTCTCCTATATAGCTGTGATGAGGAATATATTAGTATATCATTTTATTGTGCCGTGGGTTTCAAAACTAAAATGCATCTCCTGACCTATAAGGGCCGCAGTACATCTTGATGAAGCTATATCATTTGGATGAGCCGTAAGTGAAAGACTCATGTTTAATCTTAAGAGATGTGTTTGCATTTCTCATTGACTGCTTAAACTGTGGACAGCGAGTACCTGAACCACTGGCCCCTCTTCTCTAGTGAGATGCAGTAGCAGTTATGACAACTAAGTCATCAGTACAGTCACTAATCTAAATATGGCCTTTGGTGACTTAGGCTAATGTTGTCTGAACTAGATTAGTGCCATTTTAGGTTGTTGCTTGGAAATCTTCACTGAGATAATGTGAAAATACAACCCCCCAGATAGGAGCCTAATTCCCAGTGATTTTCATTAGGCATTAAATTCCTGATTTATGCTTGTGCCTTTGAAAATTCCCCTTGTTTGTGCTTAAAAGAAGACTGCAGTGTTTCATGGATAAGATTTTTTAATTACTGAATCTAATTAAAAAGCAGAATAAATCACTAAAATGTAAGTTCTTGAAAATAATAAAAGAGGATAATTAAAAATCAAACAGCAACTGCCATTCTGGTAGTCTAAAGTAAAGCATAGTTGAAAGAATTTTCTTGTCATCTGTAGTCAAGAGAAAGCAGGAAAATACCAAGTTGTTGGGAGGCAAATTTGACTAAGCCCCCTTCTCCCTCCTCTCCAATAAACGACATCATTTATAAGTGATGAAGCTGTAGTTTTTCTCCATCTGGATGTGAAAATCCAGTTGCTATTCTTAAGCTAAGAACTGCATTGAGGTGTGAATTTTACTGTCATACTAATTCTGTGTCCTGAAGCGTGAGCAACAAAGGTTGGGAAACCTCAAACCCCTTCTGCACAGTTAGCTGTTCACTTGAGATGCTTCATATAGCAGGCAGAGACTTGTTTTCATTTCCAAGCAATAAGTGGGAAGGCTTGATTACTTGTTGAGGTTTATTTTGGAGGCTAAACATTTGAGCATTAACACAAGCTTAACAACAAAATGTCCCGAATAAATAAAGTATCTTATGCTGAGGCTTCTGTGAGAAAGTTGTGTGTAGATTCTGAGGTAACATACATGAAGACAGCAGAAAATGGAGCTGCATTATTAAACATGTAAATTTTAAAGAAGTTATTGTAATGTGATTAAATCTTTTATGTGGATGTTCTCACCTCCCAGCTGAATTGCATCAAACCAAATAGAGCTCTTTGATTCTGAGCAAGGGAGTTAACACAGCCTCTAAAGGTAGTCTAGCTAATCTACTTTAATTCCACACTTTTAGTTAACTTGGATTAATTTTCCTGAATGTTCCCAGATAGACAAGCCCTTACTGACTCATGTCTATTTACTGCACTGATTCTTGAATACCTGGGTGACATGTGCTGAAGAAAGTTAGTGTTTCTGCTGTGCTCTGTATCAGCTTCTGTCCACAGGAGTTAACCAAGTGAAAATGAGCTACCTGTTACCTTCTTGCAGCTGTCAGTTTTGTCTTTAATATGCCATTCAGCTGAGAATACCAAATTTGCTCCCATAGCCACTGACCTTTCCTTATCAATGAAGGATAAAAATGGGGTGTGAGAGGTGAGATCAAAGATGAAAAGTAAAAATAAATCCAAAGTAAATGTAGCTCTCAGGTAACAATTTCCTTAATGTATCATGTACAGACACATGGTTTAAAAATAAACAGCATGACAATGAGAGATTCTTTTGAAACACAGAAAGAAACAGAATCCTGCTTTGATATATTTACAGATTTGCAGCCCACACAATACCTGATTGCTGTGGGGCTTAAGGTTTCCCATATGGAAGCAGAGTGGAAGCGAAACGCATTCCGTTTGCAAATGCTCTATTTGTAGTTTTTATTAAGTTAAACCTGTTTTTCAGTATGGTCTTTTTCTTTTACAGTAATTCTAAACTAGACTTTCGTGGTGGTTTTGATGACAGTATACTTGTGTATGTGGCGGGATGGGGAAAGAAAAGGTTTTGGCAAAGGAAAATGTCAGTTTTGGCCTTTTTTGAAAAGAAAGGGTGATATTGGAAAGGGACAATTGAAAAAAAGAGAAAAAAATGAAAAAAAAAAAAAACCCTCCAGTATTAGTATTTACAGGTCATACATTCAAGTTTCATGAGAGAATAAACCCTTGAAGATTTGTGCTTTTTTAGCGGGAATAGGTTTGGGGCTTCTTTTCAATTATTATTCTTTTCCAGTGCTGAATATTGCTTTGTCAAGGCTTCTCTGTAGTTGTATGTTCTTTAATTGTGGTGCTTGTTTTTTTTCTGTTTCATTTTCAGATAAAAGTGGGAGATACCTTTTCATGCATGCAATAAGATAAAACAGAAATTCAGAATCAGGCTTACATGTAAATTATAACTATATGTGCCTGTTTAAACAAAGTTTTTGTTTTAAAATGAAACCAATAAGATGCTGAGAGCAGAACTTTATAGCAGTGAATGCCAGTTGTGTAGAGCTGACAAGAAGTACAAACAGTGGCAATAATGTTTAATTGGCACTTTCCTTTTCATGCCTCATTTCTAATGCCTCTTTTGATAGCTTAAAAAAATTCCTTCTCCCTCCCATCCCCCGTTTTCAGTTCATATTGTGCCTTTTGTGCACATATTCATATTGTGACTGTTTCTCTGTCTCCCAAAGGCTTTAATGGGGCTAGAATTTAATATGACACATGATGTGTTTATGTTTGTTTCTTTTATTTGCACGTGCTAATAACCAAGTATTTCAGCAAGGATCTGGGAATAGTTTGCTAGCTGCAGCTGCAGAGGAAGCAGAAAAAAACGTATTTGCGTGATTCCTATGTAAACTGGCTTAAAAAAAATCCATTTCTCAGCATCTGTTGTAACAGAATTATTTTATTGTAAAAGCAGATTTTGGAGTCTGTATTTTTTCCCCACTACAACTTTTTAAAAGCTCTTTGTGCCATTTAGAAACGGTTCTGTTTAACCATTGCTTGTGGAATTAGTTGCTAAGGGGAAGACCTTATCAACCACTACCATACCAGGAGTGTTATGAAATGAATGTGACACTGATGGTCTGTGCACTAGGAAGCTGGGAGCAAGTGCCGACAATTGTGCTGCAATAGAAGGCCTGGACATGCCTTAGTTTTGATGTTGCTTACATTAGTGATTGAAAATGGATTTGCTAGTTCAAGGAAATACGTGCAGGTTTTGCAGTGCTATGCTGTAATTAATAAGGTGAGACTGCAGGCTAGAGCCGCAGATGCTTTTGGTGTTTCTTGGTGTGGACGTCAGACTAGGGTAGTACGAAGCACTAGAGTCAGGCAATTGGATGCACTGATAAGGAGTCTTATCCCGCTATAAGTCTAATTAGCCTTTGTGCTTCTGTATTCTTCAAATGTGCTCTGTGTTCCCTTCATCCTGCAGGGCTATGTAGGAGTCCTGGAATCTTAATTTGGCAGTTAAGGAAGGTAACAGGGAGCTTCTGTATCACTGGAAGTTGCACTGCAGTGTGGTTATGAACACTATGGAGGGTGAGTCAAGAAGGAATGGCTGCTTTACAAGTCTTTTAATTGTATTCCTAGCTTAGTAATTTTATAAATCTCTATACTTCAAGTGCCCAAAGCCATGCTTGTTCGGTCACCTGGTCAAGCAAGACTTTCTGTAATTAGCATTGTCCTATCTAAGCAGTAGATAAAACAGTTGCAGTTTAAACCTTTTAATGTTTCATTTGAAATTCATTTTGTCTCTTTTCATCAGTAATCCCTCCTGATTGATTACACATTCCTGAGTATTTTAAAGCCATCTACTAACTTGTCTGTCTAAATACTTCATATTAGAAAATGCTTTAAAAGTTCTGGATTATGGTTGTTGCCATAGTAATACTCAGTTAAAGATTCATAGAATGCCTTTTTATTTTCCTTCTACTGTGGGTGAATTCACCAGGGAGATTCTAAATCTGTTTCAAATACAAGGGGATTCAGCAGGACTACATGCATAGGGGACCGGCGTAGGGGAATGTCTGGGGTTTAAGTGCATTTGTGGAGCACGGAAGGGATCTGCAGCAACGACAAGGCTTGAGGCTTTTAGATATATAATGTATTTGGGCTCCGTGGGACTTTGCCTGAAAGCTAAAACTGTTAAGGAGAAGAAATTCTGTTTCTTTGTTTACTCTCTTTGTTTTCCTGCCCAAAGAGCATGTTTATTTGTGTTTTTTCTCTTCCTTTCATCCTTAAGAACTTCACATGATGCTGCACTTCTTGGACATTCTTGTAAAAACAAGAAGGATAAAACCCAAACTCAACTTGGAGACTGTATTTCATCACTCATACCCAATCAGTTGTCCTTAGAAATCTGTTCTAAGTATTTCCAAGTTAATGTTCAATCTTTTGTTGGAATATTGGAAGTTGCAACCTTAGAACTTGACCTCCCAGTTTCAAGACGACCATGAGGCCCTGGAAAAGCATGTCTCAAAGATGTTTGTGCTTTTGCTGAACCTCTAAACTTGGTCAGCGAGCACTGGACAAAAAAGTCATGATTCAGTCTGTATAATGCTTCAGCTATTGTTATGAGGCGTTTGATTTGTGAATTGTAATAATTTACAGTGACATTTTAATAGTTCTATTTCCTTTTATGAAGTTCCCCTTATGCAGTCCAGAAATGTTGTTTGAGATGCATGTGGTCTCATAAGCATCTGTTGCTTCCACATGCCCAGTGAACTGTGGGAGTGTAATGAAGTGGGGACAATATTGGATTTGGGGGAAATAACAAGTCAAGTGGGATACTTTGTCTGTGTCACTTGCTCATGTAGGTGTAAAACTAAGTGTAATAGTATAGTATCTCTTCATTTGGTTGATAGGAAAAGGTTAAGTTTGAACAAATTCTACCTTAAACCACTCTTACTTCTACACCCATTCCAGCAGGGTCTTTTTGCCTTTTCTTTCTTGAAAACAGAAATTCAGTTTAAAAAAAAAAAAAAAGGGAAGGAAAACTGGGAAATTCTATCTTGGGTACTGTAATATTCTACTTTTGGAAAAGGTTTGATGAAGGCAGCGGGGGATATTACACTTCGTGGGACTCCCCCAGCTGCTCTCTGAATCCATGTGCAAACTCTGAAATGAGATCAGCCCTTGCGGCAAACTTTTCTCTCAGTTGCAGAATCAGGAGATGGGCTCAAAAGCCATAGAATTTTTTAATAGATTCTCTTTATTTACATCTGGGGTTTTGAGCTGTTATGGTTCAATTCTTCAAGCTCTTAAAGCTCTTGTGATTTGCAAAGAGAAAAACAAATATCAGGCAACTTGTAGTAATTGCAAGAGCTGCAACACTGAGATAACGAAATATTCGGAATGCAGTTCCTCGTCACTTAGGCCCTGGTTCTGCAAGCACATAAAGCATGCATTAACTTTACTTTGAAAATAAAAACAAAACAAAAAAACCCTCTCTTATAGGTGATGAAATTAAGCAATTGAAAAAGTGATGTGAAGAACAGAGCCTTAGCTACCTAGCTTTTGATTTTAATGACTGTAGGGAATTTCTTTAAGATGCCATCAATATAATGTATTTTTATGTGATGAGAAGTCTACTGTAACATAGGAAATATGAGAAATTGCTATGTGTTTTTTTTTTTTTTTTTAAAAAAAAAAGCCCACGAGAACTGTTAAGCAGTAACCTCATTTAAGAATGAGCAAATCTGGAAGGGAAAAAACAAAAAACACTCAAAGATATAGAAGAAGAAATATTGCAAAGGGCAGATGAATCCAGAAGATAACTGTAACAATGGTATAAAGTGCTTTCCCCCCCCCCCCCCCCCCCGGAATGAGCTTATAAGTTGGTTACTGTAAAATACAGAAGCTCACCCTGTGTGGGATCTAAAAGCTTGAGCTGTATTCTTCCTAATTCACATATAACCAGATTCGTTTTCAGTTTTCTGAAGTCCTCATCCTATTATTACCTTTCTGTGGGTAATTCTACACTGCAGGATTGAGGTCTTTGTTGCTAGTTTCTCTCTATGCCTTCAGTTTAGCAAGAAGCCAGCTTGCTACAAAATAGTTTTCCTCATCACCTGAATCTGTAGGTATGATTCTTAGCAAAAGAATACCTTAGCAAAAGGCCACAGCAGTTTTTGAGGTTTTTTTTTTTGTTGTTTTGTTTTGGTTTTTTTTTTGGTTGGTTTTGTTTGTTTTTTTTTTTTTTTAGTCTGGTAATGTCAATTCCAGAATTCTAGGTCAGAAACTTTTGTGCTTTCCTCCCTAAAAGCATCTCCAGACAGGATTCAAAACCATGTAAATAAATACTAGGTCTTCTGTATTTGCCTCCTTTTCTTAATTGTTTTGGATTCAAATTTTTAAACTTTGCCATTGTAAATGCTAGAAACAACTCCAATAAAAATATGAGTCTACGCTCTAAAATATTTGTGTGATATGTAGAAACTGAGTGCGAGAGTTGTGGGAAATTACCTATTAGGAGACCTCGGAAGATTATAGGCAGGACACTGTTTTTCCAATCTCAAATAGTGTAATTTTTGCAGCATGGACACTGCAGTGGTTAGACTGTAGCTCCTCTTTATGTTCCCATTAGTTATCCGTGACTTCTTTCAGTTGTCCTCATATCTGTTCCAATAGTATGGCAATGGCCTAGTGATCTTAAGGGTGTATGGAAGAAAAGTCTCACAGATCATGAAAATGGAGTCAGCCAGTAGTGAAACACTGCCCAAAAGGGGAACAGTGTGGTCTTTCTCTTTCGCGCTCTTTCTCTTTCGCGCTCTTTCTCTTTCGCGCTCTTTCTCTTTCGCGCTCTTTCTCCATCACCTCCCTACCATTTAATGCCATCATCTCTGAAAGAAGACAGAAAGGTTTCCTCAAAGGAAAAAATAGGCTTTGTGATGGAAGCAGCAATAGTCATTTAGACCAGGAGAGGAAGGAGATATTTCTCACTGCTAGAAAAAAGAACTAACCAGGCTCTTGCATATTGCATTGCCCACAATCATCAGCTTGTACAGATGATAATCCAGGTGTTGAAAAATAAGATAATATTCAAAGGAGGTTTTGGAGCAAGCCTGTGCTTGAGGGGGAGAGGAGAGGAAATAATGACTTGTCTATGTTTCTCTTCTGACCAAACCTCAGGAATAATTAAGTTTTGAGCCTTCCTGGCAAAGAGAAGACTGTTGTTTATTAAGTATTTCTAGCAGACATGGATACATCATATAGAAGTGGCTGAGAGCTCATATAAAGAAAAAGGAGATGGTTGTAATAGCAGGGGGAAAGAAAAAGGTAGAAGAGTGACTAGACCCAGGTCGCAAATGAAAGCTACTTACAGGAAAGGAGAGCAGAGAAGGACAAATAAAAGGCATTTTTCAGTTAGTGTCACTCTTCCTCCTTTTGGCATTTGTTTATTATTTTGGTGAAGGGGGAGATCTGCAGGGCGCTCTTGCTGTTCTTTGTATTATTCCATTAACTCACTGTGCATCTATCATACGATTTCCTGATGTTCGGTTGGTTTAGGGGTAACACTAGTAGACTTTGCTAGTGCAAGTCTGCTGTTCTATATGCAGTATTGTACGTATTTAAATTGCATAATGGTGAATTAGAGTGTCGCCTGTTCAGATCATTTAAAGGAAGACTCTCCACTAACAGGAGCTGTTAGTTTGCACTGTTTTTTACAGAGGTAAATAAAACTTGGTACTGGATTGCTATTCCACTTTTGGGAGTCTGCTTGTTCTGAGCAGTAAAGGCACAATCAATCATTTGCTCTATAGTGTACAGATGCTGACCACAGAAAAATAGTGTATAGAAATTAAATTGCCTAAATGTAGAATAAAGTATCCATTTGTATTCTAAAAAATGGCAAACTCAAACTGAGTGATTCTAATGGAATGAAATGTGTGACACTTTGTAGATAAAATGGAACCTATTTTGAAGCACAAGCAGAATAAGAAATTTTTTTTTTAGTCTTTTAAAAGTTTTAAAAGACTGATAAACGGTCTTGCCCGTTATACAACCTAAGCGTTATAACTGAAGTGGAATATTCTTAGGATTCTACAAACTATGGCTCAGTTGTTGAAAAATGTAATTACCGAATCGCAGAAAACAAAACTTGCTGTAGCATCCATACAATTTATGCTCAGTCTGCTGGCTTAGTTAACAAATGTGAATTCTATAGTGGTATCACTCACAGAAGCAGGTAGACTTTTATTGGTCTGTGCTTGATATAATCCATTGTAGTAAAGCATAAATGAAAAATACATGAAATAGAGCTGAATTAATTTCAGTTTTTATTGCAGATACTAAGGGGAAAAAAAAACTTTGTAAGAAACATTAGAAAATTTGTAAGAAAATTAACCACTTGTGTTTAAGCCTTTAAGACAGATTTATGTGTTTCTGAAAATTGTGATCTTGAGTGAATGCACCAAAACATGAAAGAGAAACTTCCTTTCAGAGTGACTTTTATAAAGATTATTTTGTTTTATCTTTAGTGAACTTTTTATTTTTCTTAAAGATCAGATACTGTACTAAGTATGAATTATTCACACAGCTCTAACTACTAACACTACTTTAAAAAAATCAGGAGTCATGTCTCACAATATCTCTTTCTTTAAGTAGGCTGCCTTATTTTTCTGTAGTCTAGTTTCAGAGCCCTTGTGGTATATACGTGTCACATTTTCATAATTTGTTCAGAGTCATACTCTTAAAAACTGAGGTTATGCATAAACCCAAGTGCTGGAGCTGTATATTAATGAAAACAACAAGTATTTTGGAATTCCCAGGTAAACTTTGATTTTTATTAACTTGTCTCAGAACAAGATGACAATCATGTGCCATTACCAACACCCTGCTGCAGACTTCATGCTTTAGGTTTATTGAATATCATTCCTGAATATCTAGTTTGAAAATCTGATTGTTTTAAGAAGAGATAATAGCAAAGGGCAAGGAAGGAAAATTGATAATTTACAGCTGCAAAAACTGAAACAAATAAATGCTATCCAGTATTAAATGAGTTAACTCCCATCTTGGAGAATGAAATACCATTGCATGCAGCATTGCGGATTTCCAGGAGGAGAGGTCAAGCCACGTGATAACCCGGTTATCAGCCACCCTGTTTATAAAGTTGGATAAATTATCAGCAATCCCAGATGGAAATGCAAACTAATAAGTATGTAGCAATGCACCTGATTCTATTAGAGTGTGGGATATTAGAAAGCAGGAGGAAAGCTTCATGGAGGATACAAGAAAACAGCTCAAGTGGACAACAAGAACACGAGGAATGTTAGAGAGATCAATTTTGCTTCCTGAACATTGATCATGAATATATTTCATTTGCATGTTTGAAGCTCTGCTTCCTAGGCTGGAATTGTGCATCTGATATTCTGCTCTAATTTTCAGTGTACAGTAATTGAGTACTAAGAAGTATTTTATTAGTATTTGTTGATTACATAGGGGTCTCTATTACTACAATTACCCAAAATGTTGGGGGAAATTGTTGTTGTAACATGTTAGACCAAGGAAATAGATGTACAGTTATCTGTTGGTCCTTGCATCTGTTTCTTACAGGTATCTGTTGGCAGAATAAATTTGTTCTTTTTTTCACATTTTCTTTTCTTCACTGCTGTGCCATGTTCATTTCTACTGTGTGTATTGATCCCATTCTCTCTGTGTCCTTCATTCCCAAGGTCAAGTTTCTCGTTGACTCATTGTGCCTAGGAGCCTCTGACCAATGCAGCTTTCTTCCATTTATGCATGTTTCTAGTGTCCTTTTCTTTGAAGGAGTTAAATAAAAGCATTAATTTATTTTCTGGGAGAATGCACATCACTCCTATCTGTGTTACCAGCATGAGCTGCTGCGTGGACTCAGAAGAGTCCTTGGTTATTCCAGTGCAATCTGATTTTCTCATAGTGGCTATCCATTGTTTTTATTGTTGGATGGGAAACGGAAGAGGAGAATTCTTCACTCTGTTGCCTCTTTACTAATATAGGGAAAACATACTGCTGACAGTGAGAGAGATTAATATTTGTGCATCAAAATTTTTCTAAAAAATGTTGGAGAAAGGGGCAAAATCTTAACTTTGTCCTTTCGTACCTTCATGATTTTCTGCTTGGAAAATCATACTTCAAGAATGAAACCGATTCTGTGAAACTAGAGGATTCTGCCTAACGAGGTGAAAAAATGACTGGTTGAGCTGTGTAAGGTCCTTTTTACATCATTTGATATTTGGTTATAACACAAGAACATTTGCATGGCACATTCAGTCCGTCCAAAATTTTAAGGGAAAATCTGTTGTTTCCCTAACATATGCAGTATTCTTATTTTAGCCTTGTGGAAGATAGCAATCTCTAGAAAATCCTGCTGCTTGAGTGGCTGCAAAACTAAATAGCACAGAAGCTACTAAAAGAGGCTATTATGCAGAAAGAAGACCAGGAGCCCAGCTATATCTTGGAGTAAGAAGCAGAATTATTCTGGGAAGAAAAAAAAAAGGAACAAGAAAGGCACTTGTCTTTGCTCATAAAATGATAATCAACATACTCAGTGAAGTGGGATGTAAACTACTGCAGGACATGCCCACAGTACTTCGCGTCTGATAATTTGCAGAACACAGCTTGCTTATTTATCACCAATTCTGTCATACTGGATTTAGCAAGAGAAGGCAATTTGACTTTCTATTATGAATTCAATTTCCCTGCCAGATACCAGATCTCGGAGTCCTACTTTCAGTCAGATTTTCTTGTAGGCTTTTAATTTGTTTGACACCATCTACCCAATTCCTACTGTTGGTGTTTATTAGATTTGCTGTTTGTGCTTTTAATGAGGACAGTCAATACACTTTAGCACATTATCCAAATTCTTTTATAATGGGGATTGATTTTTTTTTTAAGAAATCATAGGGATTTCTAGTTTATTTCAGCTTATCTGGCAATTTGTTAGGATATTTAAGTTTATGCTGGACTAGTTTCTAAAGTCTGTAATCATTAGATTTGTAAAATACTAGCAAATCTTTTAGAGCATAATCAGTCATACATATGATAGGGAAAGAGAATCTTTTCCATATTTATCCCTGTTTTCACTTATCTTCACTTTTCCAAGGAAATACATTTTATTCTTCATAGTTTGTTCTCGGGGCAAGTTCAGTTATGTGGTTCTTAATAAAAACATCTTTTCCACAGTAAAAGCAAAACAGCAGAAAATAAATTTTCATGTTTTCTGGGTGGATGAGAGATAGCTGACATTTGCAGGAAGTTAGTGCTTGTTGAGTGTGTATAACCACATGTGGAAAGAAAAGCTAGAATAAAATAATGAGATAATGAGGAGGAAAAAAAAGTTTATTACATGTTCTGTAGGATTTCATAAGCTTTCGTTTCTGTATTCTTTGAGGAACTTAAATTCTGTGCTTGCTAGCAAGTAGCACTTCATCATCTGGGTAGTTTACACGAGAGGTGTGCTGAATTTCTAAATCAAGAGTAAATACAAAATACTTTCAAAGTATCCGTTTGAGGCTTAAGTGTCTTTTTCCTTTTATTCTGTGAAACAGAAGTACTGCCTAGCTGAAATATAGTTGAAAGACTCCCAGCTCAAGATTTTCAAGGTATTGCCTTTTAAGAACACCATTTATTTTTCTTTAAGAGCACCAACCCTCACTCAAAAAGTGCCTGCTCTTTGGGTTCTACACCAAGAATCTGGAATCGAAAGTGAGCTTTTCAGCTTATACAGTGGATGATGACACCTGGAGAAAAAAAACAAAAAGAAATCTAAAAGGATGAGAAAGAAAACCCCTTAAAGGTAAGCATCCCATACATGCAACCTGTCATGTGTGACCAGGTGCTCTCTAAAATAAGCATCTGTTTCATTGCCTAGAACTGTTTTCCATCATCAGCAGGCAGCCAGTGGGGGAAAGAGGAGATGCTAAACCCGCTCACTGGTGCAGTTTCCATTTTATGGAAGGGTCTCTTTTCTGTGTTTTACAGTGGCTTGGTCCAAATGCAGCTCATGGGCTAGACCTGGCTTTTTAATACCTGATTCTTCCTTCTCCCTTTTCTTCAGAGGGGCTGGGGAGAGGCTCTTTGGGCCATGTGACTTCCCTGGCATGTCAGGAGTTACTTGGGAGTTAGGCCTGCCACAACAGCATCCTTGTATAGGAAAGGATGGAAATTCAACAGTCATGTCCTCTTACGTGTGTGTCTTCGGGCTCACGCTTCGTGTCGATACCATCCCATCGATGCAGTTTTGGAATCCTAAAATTGCATTCTGATTATATAGCTACAGAAGTGGAACACACAGGGTTTACGCTATCATTCCTGAAGCATGGCTTGTACTACACTAACCTGAAAGCAACGATGATATGGATTGGGGAAAGAAGGTCTTTATCAGACAAAAAGAAAATAACCATCTGACTTTTATACTGGAGACAATTCTTGCAAGATTGTTGAACGGCTCATGCTGTGACTTGGGGTGAGGATCAATCAACTGGATGTGTTTTCTCAGTTGAAGTATCTTCTTACTGCTTTCCACCTCATTCATATCATTTCTGTTATATACTTAGCTCTACAACCACAAATAATCCCAGTGAGGTAAAAAGGACTGTTGCTTGCGTGTTGAAGAAGTTCAGTAATTGAGCTTGTTGTATTCCATGCTTAGAGCTACCCAACAATCATAAAAGCACTTGGCAACAGTATGCCAGGACCCTGACAGTAGCCTATGCCTATATCCTCAATCTCCCTTTTTCCCTGTCTCTCTTTACTGCAACCTTATTGTGCTGCTTCTTGCTTGTTATCCCTTTTTCTTTTGCAGAGCCTTAGGCTTTGAATTTCTGTCCTTTCCTAATGCATCAGGCAACTGTGCTTGCTTTATACATGTTTGCAAACAGTGACCTGTTTTTCTTGACTGAATTCCTTAAAACACACAGCCTATGCAGCCCCTTATCACTGAGTGTGTATGAAAGAAGAATCCTTTTCTAAAAAGCATTCCATTACATATGGTAGCTTTAAGCTAGAATCTATTGATTTAACAGTATGGAATCCCTAATTCATCTTCTCTCATTTTATTGCACATTGTAAGTTTCTTTGGATAGAGGTCACCCCTTTCTTTGCCTTGCCAAGTGTCATACAAGTTGATTGTGCTTCATAAATAGCAATGAGAGCCTGTTAATTTTTTTTTTTTTCCCCTGCAGTGCTATAACTGTCTTGGAGGAAGGAGTATTATTCTTACAGCAATGCTCAAATCCAAGAGGAATTAAAAAAAAAAAATTGGTGGTCTTATTTTGTGTGACTTCTAGTCCTCAGTCTTCTGCACTGACTGGCATAAGTGAGGATCCCTCTTTAATGGAGATTTGTAACTAGAATGAAGAGTTATTGCAGGTCAGGACATAGGTGTCTTGGCAAAGCTGGGTGGAATCTTAGCACACTGCAGGCTGCTGCTTCAGTCTGTGCTGCAATTTACTCTTTTTCTTTTTTGTAACTTTAAAATCAAATTAAAAATAAAGTAGAAATTTGTAAGTCTTGGTGATTATAGCGCTGTTTTTAGAATAAGTTTGACTGATATTTCTTGGTGCATTGGTTCTGACTTGGATCCCTAAATTTGCTGTATATGTTAGCATTGCTTTATTCTTTGTTGTCAGTATTTTACCTGCTTGCCAACAACATACTTTAAGTAACCACTGACAATTTTATGAAGCAATGGAGAAATAAATATGTTCTTTTCTCTTTGTCTTGTGTCTGAGGAAGCATGCTTAGCCACAGAGAAATAAGAAACAATACAGTGAGCTCCTCTTAGTCGTAGGGGTCAGTACTTACATATTTCAATTCCTTTTTTTGGTCAGTGATTTTCAGTTTATTTGGATCTGAGGACCCAGATGTACTGTGGAGCCTTATAGAGCAAATTCAACCCAGTGGACAAAACATTCAGTCTTCTCCGTTAGCCTCTGTGAACTTCTTTGAGTTGTCCACATATTCCTGGGCTGTCTGCTACAGGGTTGAACAGCAGACTGCAACATTTAAGAATTTAGAGGCTTAAGGACAGTTTTCCCATAATGTTTCCATCTGTACTGTGAAAGATATTCCAGGAATGGGAAGGGGAGATGTATGAGATGTATGCTATACTGATTTTATTTTTTCTTCTCTGTCACAGGATCCTCTGAGTAATTATCTTGATAAATAGGGCACCTCTTTTTTTTGTGTGTGTGCCAACTGTTGAGGTCTGAAGACGATACGATTAGTGAATAAAGCTATTATATAAATCCTCTTTGTCCCAGTTTATGTTAATGCTGTACATATGGCATGTCTGGTAGGGTAAAGATGCATGCTCACTTTTTACCCGTGCAATGCACAGTCGTGCTGCTCTTACCACAGTGTTGGAATGGGAGAGCTGGCCAAGGGGTTTGCAAGTGCTGGTGCAATCAGTTTGTCATGTACAGTCTAAAGATGACTCACTCCTGTATTTTAGCACTGACATGACTGTTCTGTAAATAGCACATGTTCAGAAATAGGACACCACCCACCCCCATTAACTATGAAATCAAGGTAATGTAGCTATTTGATTTTAAAACAAAAAGCATGAGCAAATTTCAGTTCCAGTAGTAATCTGGAATTGCATTCTGAGATGAGTCTAAATTAGTTTCCTTTTCTTGACAACGGGCTAAATTACCAGTCAGTATTTAGGAGATACAGAGAATATAAAGAAATAAGGATGACCAAGGCACAATGCCAGAAACACTGATAGAAGATGGACAGAGATTATTTTTTTTTTCCCCTCTGAAGAATTTTTCAAGATCTCACAACATATCCCAAGAGTTTCTGAAAGGGAAAAGTAACATTGGTGAAACACTGACTTGAGGGCAGTGTCTTTTGGGCTCCTTAGAACAGAAAAGGTGGTGGCCAGAGGGCTACCTAGACTGCTGGGGCCTGGACTGCATGATGTGCAAGGAGAAATTGGATTGCCCAGTCTTAAGAGAAGGCGAATAGGTTTTTTTTGCTCTCTGCATCTGCCAACTCAGAGGCTATAGAGGAGATGGAGCCAGACCTTTTGGAGATGCATGGTTATAGAATGAGAGACAACAAACGCAGATTGGAACATGGGAAATTCCAGTTAAGTATTAGGAAGGTATTACGTGCTATGGCTAGATATTAAGTCTTAGGAAAATATTTCTTTTTGCTTAGAGGATGGTTAAACTATGAAGCAGGTTTCTCAGGGAGATTTTGGAATCTCCATTCTTAGAAGCGTTCAACACTGAACTGTATCTGGCTCTGAACAGCATGATCCAATATATCGTATTTTGAGCAGGTGATTGGCCTAGGTTAATTTGTGGAGCTCCTGATCAACATACATTAGATTTTCTGCAGGGTGGGAAGAGGCTTCAAACCATTCCAGGATGCAATCCTACCATGTAATTTTTCCTGGTTGAGTCTAGGCTAGCTGTTGGAGTTTATAGGTGCATAGTAATCAGAGGAACTGCTGAACCAAAATAACTGGATTTCTGTCGTCTCAGATATCATGCAGTACCCTTCATTAACTCTTTGAGCTTAATCTTGAAATCAGTTAACCTTTCTTGCATAGTCTGAACTTTTTTCCATTGATTGGAAGCCCCTTTTGCTGTTTTTGGACTATATTTTTATTACCTGTAGTTCATGCCCAAATTTTTATCTTAATAGTGTTGTTCAATTTAAGTTGTTCATGTGACCAAAAATAGTTGGTTTTTTTTTTTTTCTTTATGAGAAAAGTGTTTTGGGAAGGGAACAAGTGGGACAAGAGGGAGAAAGGCCTTTCTACTTTCTTGTATATTTAGAAGGTTCTGATACTTGAGTCAGTTAATATAACAATTTTCCTTATGCCAGCTGGTGTGGTAACTGTCCGCATACATATTCTGACTCCATAACAGTATTTGGGTGGTATTATATTTCTCTTTCTATTGAGGGGTAAACCATCTCACTCACACTGCATTTTACCTTGGGATGAGAGCGTATATACCTCCTTTTTCTCAACAGTTGGTACAGGCTAACTACCATCCTTATGGTAGCTGGTTTATATGTCACGATTTGGAATTAGCCTTTTTTGTTGCACCTTGCAGCAACACAGATGCTTTTCTAAGTTGTTCAAGTTCACATCTTATTATTTTCCTCATGTATACACTGGAATGAAAAAAAAAGCACAGAATTTATTAAAAGCCAATGATTTGAAGACAATTTTGTTAGGAAAATATACAACAGATTTAAAAGCACCATAGTCACTGCGTGAACTATTGCATCTCTCTATATTTCTTTGCCCGATAGGTATACTCAGTTTTTGGGCTGTAAGGTGTGCCAGTTTCACAACTTTGTAAACTTTTTTTTTCTCTGGGGAAGTGGGGAGGAGAGTATTAATAAAGTGATTCCCACTGGTGAACAGAGTTAATACTATTTATAGGATGATCGTTCAACACATGTTCAGGGCTCTAGCTTGTCGCCAGTGTAGAAAAGTGGATCTCTCTTCTTAAGGAAACTCAAAGCAAATAGTAGTAGCTGTATAACTTGTAACGAGGAATGAGAACGGAAAAGTGACAACACGATACAGAGATGACTGGGTGGTGATTAAAAATAATCTACAAGTGGCCTGAAAGCTAAATGAATGCTTTGCTATTGTTTTTAGTAAAGATGATAATGTAGGGCATGTAGGGAAAGGCAGGATAGCGCTTGGGAAAGGGTATATATAGAAATGGAAATTACCATTTCTGAGGTAGAAGCAAAGCTCAAAGAGCTTAATGCATTGAAACTGAACAGACCTGATAATCCCTATCTCAGAATATTGAAATAACCAGCACATAAAATTGTAAATCCACTTATTAGGATTTTTTTAGAATTTATGAAATTGGACATTTTGTATGGCTGGAACTTGCCAAGTGTGGTGTTTCTGTTAAAAATGGGGCAGAGAAATCTGCATCACTACAAACTTGTTGGTCTGGCCTTAGTGCATTACTTGAGAACATGTATATTGAAGAAGGGGATACTTACCTAAAGACATTGAGCCTGATAGCAAAGGTGAGGAAATACATTACAAGTTATCAAAGGCAGGTTGCACTAGACTAAGATGCTATTTAATGTTGTCAAATGAATTTTAGAAAAGGCGGAAAATCTAATTTATCTGGATTTCACTACAGTACCTGATAGACTGCTACATGGGTAATTACTAGGCGAGATAGAACAAAACAAAGATTAGAATAAGAAATGAAAAGTGGACAAGAAACTGGCTGTGATGCATCAACAAAGGAGGCTGGGAAGAGAACACTAGAGAGGAGAGAGAAAACTGATGGAGTCCATCCAAGATCAGATTTGGAATTTATCTTAGTGCTTTCTCATTAAGGAAGCTGGCACACAAGAAAAAATGCAGCTGAAAAGTTGCTGATGACATGGAGCATTGGACTATTTTACGGGAGTGCAGAACCAAGTGATCTCTAGAGGCCCCTTTCAACTGCAGCTATTCTGTGTCAGAAAAATAAGAGGCATAATATGAAGTGAAAAACTGTGCAGGTAGGATCTAGTTATAACACTAACTCCAATAACTCTGAAATACTGTTGCTTTGCAATGACTGAGGAACAAAGAGACATGAGTGTGATCATCAGCTCTGAAATGGTTCCGAACTGTGATTGTGGTATTATCCTAAAGGAGAACAAATATAATCAGGAAAGGCATTTCTGTAACATAAGGAAATACTGCAACTACTTTACTACTGCAAGGTAATATTTATCTGCAATATTTATCTGTAATGCTGCATGACCATAAACCTGGCCAACATGTGGAAAATGGATTTGGAAAATGGGTGGAGGTGAGCTGCTGGTTTGGTTTGTTTAGCTAATGAACAGAGGAGAGGTGTGCTGCCCTCTGTGAGTGTATGGTGAGAAGGACAGGCACACAGGTGAGAGTGTGCTAGTATAGTGTGGTGTCTGAGGTCTAAAACATGTCATCCAAAATAATTTCTTGGGCTGTTATGGGCACCAAAATATTTGAATCTCGCCATCATCAATCAGGGATTGAAGAAAGCGTTTTTCAGGTCTGTGCTGCCGTATGGAGCTCCCTGGTAAGCTTGCATGTGTTCCTTGCATGGACAAACGCTGCTCTCGGAGATTGGGAGATTTCCAGTCTTTTGTGATTTGACCTGGCAATATGAAAAAAGGACAGTTACAAAACCATGATTTTGTTTGGATAGAGATGTAAAACGTAGGTGTTTAGGGCACTATGTAGACAGCTGGCTTATTTTATTCAATGTGATTAAGGTCATTTCTATAACAAAACTGGCATCTTCTGAAACTGTATGAGGAATGTTTTAAACCCTGAACAGGACTAAGAGAGTTTGTGAATCTCTTCTTCCTGACTTTCAGATTTGTGATTCATTCAGGGCAGCAAAGAGGGCCTGATCTCCACCTTCATAATGATGCTGCTCAACTAGCTGCTTATCAGACTGATGTCTGATACCTCTTTCAGATCTTCTGGGGTTTATGTCAGTAAAGAGTTGTCATCATTCTGACAAAAATTCTCCCTCTTTCAATGGTTCAGTTTTCAATCTCGCCTAATGTCAAAACACTATTTGTTCTGCTAACTGCAGTGCTCAATAGTACACTGAACATGGAATTTAAATGTAAAACAGGTTGTTCCATAAACAGCTGAACTAATGAGGACTTGATTTTCTATTGAAATGTATCTTGTTCTCCTAATTTACCTCTCCACACAAAATTCTTAGTTCGCTCTCATATCACCAACTTGTTTGACTGGAGAATTAACAACAGACACTGTGGTTAGTGCAAACCCATTCACATGCTAAACTGCTGGATAAAGATTGAGGTGTAATTACCTTTCTTCATTGGGAACACTTGCTTGGTTTCACTTCCTATGCTTAGTTGCGTAGTTGTTACTAACTTGCAAGAATTTTGCATATTGAAACTGCTGATGCTTTCTAAAATGCAGCTGAAATTAACTAGAAATTATGAAAATGAAATACTTGGAGACAGACATTCCTCTTCATAAGGAAAAAAACCAACTGAGGGCCTTTAGAGGAAACAAATTGGTAGTCTGCTCGGGTCTCAATCATGCTTAGTAGAAAAGGTGAAAACCTTTTCATTTTTTTTTTGCTCACAAGTGACTTAAAAAAAAATACAACTCTGAAAAGTCTTATGAGAAAAAAAAGAAAATGCAGAAAGCTTTGCATGACAGAAAAGGCAGGTTCTGATTGAGTCTCTCCATCTCAATCTGCATAAAGGTAGATCTGTTCTTTGATCTCTGCTAGATATTTGCAGGCAAAAGACATTTCTCTGAAAATATTTGGGTATCTGTCTCCTTCAAATCTTTGTTCAGATAGCAGGAGTAAGGAACAGACTACCTTCTGGACAACTGAGAAAAAGAATTAGGCAAAAGCAGGACTATGGAGAATAACAGAGAGCAACTTTGCCAAGTGTGACTTAAATAGAGCCTGAATCTTTTCTCACTTACATTGTTAGTGTATAAAATTGAGTTGACTGATTCTATTGATTCTACTTTACATTTGGTGTAAAGGAAGATAAGAATCAGGTACTGTCTGCTGGAATCTCAACCTACTGATCCATCCACCTCGTTTCTTTGAATGATAAACTTGAATGAAAGAGGACAAACTGTGAGATAATTGGGATCAAGAGGCTTGCTTTTTTTTCTTTTTTTCTTCCCTGAAGTAGATAAGCTGTTGATGTTCTCATAAATGTGCTTATGGTACATAGAACACCTAACATCTTTGGAACTACATTTTCTACTCCTAAAAATGCATTGTGTACAGTGTGTGTATTCTATAATATCAGGCCATTTATTGACATAAATATGACTACAGTAGGTTTAAATGGGTTTTGTATTTTTTATTTAATATAAATACAGCAACCTGTGTATATTTTATTTAATATAAACACAGCAGAGGTTATAAAGTATGTATGCCTTTCTGAATCATCTAGGTGCATAATTATGTGATTAAGTAGGTGCTATAGTTGATGTTGGAGTTGCCAGTACACAAAAGTCTAATTTGCATTATGCTGACAAATCATGAGATGCTATTTAGAAGGTCTTAGTATTTGGAAATTATGTAACTTCAGATTATTTTGGTTACTTTATTTTTATAGGATATACAGATATTAAATTTTCCCTATGACTAGAACACAGGTATAATCATAACTAATTTCTTTTTATCTTGCTAATTTTGAACCTATTGAAGGCACTAAGTGAATTCTGCCGATGTAGGGAGTGTAAGTTTCTTTTTGAGTCCTTTTCCGGTCTGACCCAACCTGGTGTGCTGGATTTTGACGCAGGATGCACCACATAGGCCATGAGAGTTGTGTTAAGTCACATGTTCCTGACAGACCATGACAGCAAAGTTGAGAAAATGATTGTGAGGGATTAATCTCCTACTGCACTATAAATGTAGGAGAGGTCAGTCTCATAATGGCAGAATGAAGAGGAAACTGTGAAAGAATCTTGCAGAGAAATTATGAGACTTTGCAGGTCTCCCAGCACTAAAGAATGCATTTTTCAAATTGAAATTAGATCAAGTTTTAGCATTCTAAATTTATATTTAGCCAACTACCTGGACTGACATCGTTTTCATACTGCTGGTGCCAGAAGAACCTTAAAATCACAAGTAATCCAACAGTATGCATCTCATTCACTTATTGGAGACATAATTTAATTACATTCCCAAAAGGAGAAATGGTGAATTCTCAAAGGGAAAAGCTTTATCTGTATTATTATAGCACTATTTAAGGATTCAAATACTATTTAACTATTTAGGGATGTCTTAAAGTAATCTAAACTACCACTGTCTTATACTTCAAAAAGACCTTATTGAGAGGCCAGAACTAAAAAGAATTGATGTCAAGGTTTTCTTCCAGTGTTGCTTGGTAGGTGTTAGTACCACTAGTAGTAGATGTTTCTTTGCTCTTCACAGTTCTTGAATTTGAATGATATGTGAATTTGCACCACAGGCTCTTTCTCTCTGGGACACTAAGGGCATTTACTAGATCTCTTTTCTCTACTCCAGCATCTGATCTCACCAGCCTGTGTGAAGCCATTTAGCTTTGAAACCTTGACCTTTGTTTTAAATATAGTGGAAGTCACCCAAGAGGAGGGGAATTTGGTAGAGGCAGATGGAAACAACACAGAGTGTTTAGGAGAAATAGCTAAAAATGGAGGTGAAGCTCAGTTTTAACAAGGTGGCAATGCTTTTCTATTTATTTGTATTTATGGCTATGGTATATATGCTCTGAAAAGTATGAGAACATTATCAGGGTTCCTTAAGACTGTTATTCTAGTTCTGTTTTGTTCTCTAGAAGCATTTCTTTTCCTTGGTGAATCTTTACTGACACTCATTTGGAATGAATATTTAAAAATAAGCACCACATACAGTCTGATGCCAGAGGCAAGATCATGTTCACATTGTAATGTAAGAGGTGATTAATGCAGAAATTATATAGAAGTAATTGTATATCCACAGTATTTTGCTCTTAGTTAATATTGATGACTATTCCTTTGTGCTCCAAAACTGGTTAAAACTTTTATCTATTTTAAAGTCTAGGCACATAAGGAGGAAATGTAGGGATTATGAAATTATTTTGCCTCAAAAGTTTTAAGTGAAGAGCTGTTCTCTCAGTAAATGATACGTATACATTTTCTAGCAGTATGATGGGATTTTTTGGATTTGGGATTTTCTTGGTTTTCAAAATATTAAGAGTACTTTTACTGTGGAATCTGAGATTTAAGTCGTGATTAATTGTTCCGCTTTGGTTAAATTACTTTGGTAGATACAATTATTTGATTTCCCTGCAATCTAGTACTTTTTAGAAACTTGATCTTAATTTATTCCTGATCAGGTAAATGCCAATATCCTATTGAGTTTACTTTATTAAAAAAAAAATACTACTACTAATAAAACAGATTGCATCCTCCTGGCTCCTATCCTGGAAATTATATTATTAACTTTAGAGGAATTTACCTCTTTAACTATATACTCTGTTGTTTGAAATGCATGAAATAAGGTTTGGAATCTATATCTGTGCAACTTTTTCAGTCTCCATGTGAGCATTAGTATTATTCATGTCCTAATTGCAGAGGACTGTACATGTATTTTTGAGGGAAAAGAGTGACTACACAGCCCTCCTTCTGAAAATGTAAGATCCTTCAACTACAGCATGTTGAAGGGATCTACATTTTTGTCAGGCATGCATTAGCTTTGCCTGACTGTGCTTTATAAATCTTCTTTAATTCACTGATGTTCAAACTGCAGTGGTAGTAATTGATAATTGCACTAGTCTGAATATCACTAGGGCTATTTGTAGAAAGCATTGCAATACCAACAGGGTGAACCCAGGTGGCAGGAAGGCAGTTGGGTAGTCATCTATCTAGGCTCCACATAGTGATCTCTCTTAGCCCCCAAAATAACTCATGGGCAGCTGCTGCTCATTCAGCTGTTCATCTGACCAGGACCAGGGAAGTTCTGACAGTGCCAGGGAGTATCACTGCAGTGCCAGGTACTTTCAGAGTTCAAAGCCCCTGATTATCAATCCTGTCTGCGTATTTACATGCCTCAAATCTGACTGTCGTGTTGAACAGGTTAAGATTAAAGCTGCCTATAATAATAATAATAATAATAATAATAATAATAATAATAATAATAAAAGGCAAGAGGGGGCACAGGAGTGAGCTAAATGTGGCTTTTGATTTACTTGCATTTTTCTTCTGTTGGTAGTGGGATGATGTGATTTTACCCATAGAAGTTTTCTCCCTGTTCTTATCCTTCTGCAGGAGGGGGAAAAAAACACTAAAACACAAAAAAGTCACCCCTCTGCCAAAATAAAAGCTAGGAGTGCCTTAGAATCGTGATTGGGAGAATATGTAGAAGATAAAAACAAATTAATATGGATTTTAAGGTTATTTTCATCATATATTATACAGATGTGTATGTATTTTGCGATTATTTTGTAGGAATAATTGCAGTAATGCAAATAACTCAATCCTGAATGAGGTGAGAAATGTTATTCCTGTCCTTCAAAACATTTTACTTTTATGAAACTATGTTTTCTGAGTGGAAAAAGCAGGATGAAAAACAGTCTTTTAAGAGCTTTTACTTTTTTTTTTCCCCCCAAGACAGTTTTCATTTTCTGACCTCTGGTTGTTTTGTGTTCCTGACACATCATATTTTGCCCATCTAAAAGTCTATAAGTCTGTGCCTAGCAAGCAGTGTTTTTCAACCTTTACAGACTAAATCCCTGCATAAACTTTATTTATTTAATTCATTGTATCCTATTTGATCAGCTCTTTACACAGATAATGAGCCAGCTGTAGTAGTCATTCATGTAGGCGAACTGTTTGCCATTCTTATGGCCACATAGCAATAGATATGATACACTATTTATGTTCAATAAATGAACTTAATATTAGAGAGTAGATGATACTTCATTCCTTTTTTTCTTGAAGACTGAGACAGACACATATATGTGTTCTCAAGGTGTATTAAGTCTACACACCATCAGTTTCTTTGTCTTAGTTTCTATCGGCCCGGATTTGTGGGCCCATACTGACATTTGGGCCTGTTTCATTGTAATTCTAAAGTAAGTTGTTCTTCAGTATCAGAACTGATGAGATATTGTAGGAAATGGAGAAAATGAAATTCTGCTGTGTGCTGGAATTACTGGCCTCTGTAAGGAGGGCCCAGCTCATTATCTGCTGCCTCTCAGTAGAGGTGCCGGGGTAGGTGCACCCCTCCTAATTCCCTTCTAGAACTGACAGCCTTGTTAAGAACAGAGAAAAAGCATTTGAGTATTTTTTTAAGGATTGGAGTCCGTATGAAAGAAAGAAGTAAATTTCAAACTGCATTCCAACATGAGAATGCTTAGATTTTGGGGATGAAACGTAGCATGATCCAAGCCTGGCAGCAGAGACATTATTATTATTATTATTATTATTATTATTATTATTATTATTATTATTATTAGCATTAGCATTAGCATTAGCATTAGCATTAGCATTAGCATTAGCTTTACTACAGCAGTAGCAATTTGCCTCAGTGGTCCTAAGGTTTGATTTCACATTGTAGTTGCACTGTTGGAAACTAGCTGCATAGAACCAAGTCTTGTGTGTTTCCAGGCTTGTCTCCATGATTCCTGGGGAGTTCTGCTCCCAGCTTGCCCTGCTAATGCTGCTTTCAGGGCTGTGCTGACAGGCTGAACCTTTCATTTTAAGTAGGAGTTGGGGAAAACATATGCATACTTGTGTTTGCAAGGTTAAGGCCAGCTCTCTAAACCTTTGTGACAGCTTCTGTGAGGTAGAAGTTTGTGCAGTAGAAGTTTGAACAGTAAGTGATAGAAATTTCTGCAGGAGACAGATTTGATCAATTTGCAAACACAAGATATGGCCCAGGTATAGAAGATACTTCAGTTATAAAAATGGCATGATATTTCTCCACAGCAAAGATCGCCACTTTGTATCTCCACTCTAGATACAAAGAAGTCTCTTGCTGCTGTTACAGGTGGTGCTCTTGCATGCTGCGATATTGTTCCCCCTCAGCACACACATCCATGATGAAACAAGAAGCTCCACAGCTTGCACTTTGTGATTTATGTTCCTTGTCTCATCATGGAATGTAGAAATAGGGTTTTCCTGTACTCAGAGGGTTTTGTTTCAAATGCTCCTCTATTCTCTTGACTAACAAGGACAGACAGCTCCATCCATGCCACAAGGACTCTGCTTAATATATCATCTCTCCAAGACACACACTCCAAGACACATTTTGAAAGGGTGCAGCCTTAAATATGATGCCATCAAAGAGAGTTATGGCTACAGCATTTATTACTGCTACTTGAAAGAGAGAAGGAATAGAGCATAGGAAATATGCAGTAAAGATGGACAAGAAGTTTTTCTGGCATACTCTAGTGTAACTGCAGTCATTGATTTTTGCTAGCTGAGGATGCTGCCCAGAATGTATGGGCATAGTATAATCAAAATAATCACACAAGATAAGTGCACTATTTGAAATCTTTGTTAAAAGAAAAAATAAATCTTAACAGCTGTTGTAAGTATGGCCTTCCAGCAGTTACTGAACTGAGATGGAAATAAGCCAGCAGCTTTGAGCTGAAAAGTTTTGCATACAATTACCAGTCTCTTGTATCACAGTGACCTGACTGCAGGAGCCATGGAGGCTGTATCGTATTTTGATGTATGGTTTTACTGTCCCCTGTCCCACACAGAGCAGCAGACTGTTATTCCCAGAAAGTGCCAGCAGCAGAATATACCATCTTCCTCCCAGCATAGGAAACTGCCATGGAAAAAGTAGAGGAGGATTATGAGTGTCTTCTGCCCGATGCAGAAGCTGCCTGCTAATCCTGCTGCAGCTGGTGTAATGGGGGAGGTGGCACTGCGAGTTGAGCCAAAATGCCTTGTACTACTTATTTCTCTACCCGCCACTTAAAAGAGCATCTGGAATAAATTAGAAATAGCTCTTCAGAAGAGTTCCGTGATAGGAGCTGAGGCCTTTTTAGTGTCCCTGATAGACACAGTCAGCTTTCTAGAAATGTAGATCTTTCAAGTTAGCCCATCAGTGTATAACTGTGATAGATAGCATCAGATGCAAGAAAATATTATTTCCTGAATTTCTAAAGTGCAATATTTAAGATTAATGTCACTAGTGAAACATAATTTTAAGTCCGCCTTCTCTGAGGTTGTTGCAGGGAGATGACATACAACCATTTTGTATAAAACATCAGCATAATACAGATGCTAAACAATACCTTAAGCACTATGTGACAGTATGTAATTTCTTTTACTTAAGAAAAGGACAGCACTGAAGGGTTGCGTAGGACAGACAGGAGCTACATGTAGATGGATTACATACAGACACAATGCTCAACCTATGTAAACTCTTAGGCTCACTAAGACTTAGCGATGCAAAAACACAGATACTTTCCTCTAATTTGTGTAAAAATAAAGAAGTCGCCTTTGTGCCACTACTGCAGAGAATTCCTTGATGAATTTTCAGGGCCTGACGAAGGCATGGATAACCCTTTAACTAACTCACTGCATAATAGTAACAAATATGCCAGTCTGTTCTGGTGTATCCTTCTACTGTGCAGTGCAAATATGTGTATCCCAGCGAAGGCAGTTAGAATGGGATCATTATGGTTCAGGTCTACCAGTGCTTCTCAGTTCTCAGAAAGCTAAGTACTGTGCTAATTGTCCTTATTTCCTGGAAGATTATAGGAGACTGACCTTTTTTTTTTTTTTTTTTTTTTGAGAAAGCCACTCAGTCAGTGTTCCAGTTGCTGTACTCACACATCATGTAGGGATCTTCTGGTCTCAGTCCTCATGTCTCAGTGGGAGTGCTGGCAAAAGAGTACTACTCTCTCTATGATAGCTTTTCCTCTATCCTTCTGCTTCTCTCTGCTTTCCTTCATATTTGTCTTATTGTTCTGTTCTCCTTACCTGTGCTCACCTTCATTCCCTACCACCGTACCACACCTGTTATAAGACTGAAAATATTTGAATATGTAAGAATTGCTGTGTAAAAGGATATTCTCAAAAAAATCATCGGGTAACTACATTTTTTTCAGTTGTTCTCTCACCTTTAAGTTACATAACTGCTTGCTGGAGTACTTCATTTTTCTTCTAACTGTCATGCAGATTTCTCAGTGATGCTTTTAAAAGAAACTCAGACTCTTCTGATGTATTTTAAAATCTATATGAATGCTGCTTGCTGCTCTCAAGTAAAAAAATAAATTCTGGTGAAAAGCTTCAAGAAGAAAGCAAGCAGACGTCACAGAAGATACACAATACCAAGAATCATCGCAGTCAAGGGTAGGGCCTAGACTAACCTTCATGACTGTAGTTTAATGCTATAGCACGTTACAGGTGCCAGGCATCTTCTGGTATCAAACTATGCAAGATTTCTTTGCCTTATTCAGAGCTCTAATTTTGTTGCAAGTGTTTTTATCCTTCCAGACATATCATTTTAAAATAATCCTGACCTAAAGTTACCAACCTTATCAGTTAACTTATACATAGCAGTGTTTTGCTGGAGATTCATTGGGTACTGTGCTAAGTAATGAGTGGATAAGCAGGCATTAGACATGTAGTTCATATTCCAGATAGGTGTAAAAGAAGTTAATGTGTAAAAGAAGATATAAGAATCAGGTGAGTTTTTAAACAGCTGCATATGAGGTCAAGACGTTTCATGGTCACACAACTTCAGATTTAGACTGAACCATATGCTATGTCCTTTAAAAACAAACATTTTAGATGTCTTGGGCTTCTGCCTGACAGGCTGCACTGTGGCAAGTTGTGTGATGAGCAGCCTGCCTGGCTTATCCCTTCATGTCAAAAGGGAGGGCCCATGTCAGTTCTGCACTCCAGGCAGAGTGGCTGTTCTCCCCAGGAGCAGTTGGACAGCATGTCTCCTGGCAGTGCTCTCCTGAGCACTGGAAGGAGGCCACCCCATGTGCAGCACACCGTCCAAGATTTTTTTCTTCTGCTAAATACAGAAAATTAAGGGATCCACTGATTGGTGATGTCTAGCACAGCTGGGAAAAAGCAAGCTGCTTTTCCATGAAAAAAGCCAAGCATGATTGTAATTTTGGACAGCTGTAAAAAGCTTAAGGTCTTGAGTACAAGATGAACAGTATTGAGATATACTAGTTTGGAAGAGGCAAAAAAAATGCCAAGACAGCAAAGAGCTGTGCTCAACCCTTGAAAAAAAACTGGTACTGCATCATAGGGTGCTTGAACTACCCTTACTCCTTCAACATCTGCTTCCTTCTCCATCCAAAATCAGTGCTGCCAGCGAGCCTTAAAGGGGCTTAATTTTCATGTAGTGTTGAATTCTGTGTTTTGGAAACTGAGCTTCCCATTAAGATGTCCCATTTAGATACAGGCAGTCATTCAAAAAGTCTTGTTATCCTAGAAAGTGTAAATCCATTTAGAAATGCAGTAGCAGAGACTTTTGAAGGTTAGGTAGGGTAAATGAGGTATGATGTCTGAAGAAACAATTCTTACGTATGGGGGACTTGAGCAATATAATTGATTACTACTAACCCATTTCCAAGGAGCTTAAAAATGTAGCCATGATGCAAGATTAATACAAAACAAATAGCAGCACCCCCCCAAAAAAAAAAATCCCAAAAATCACATAGTATAAAATTTAAATAGTTCTTAAAAAAATTAGTAGTATTTGAAATGATTCAGTGAATGCATCAGGAAAATTCAGGAATAATCATAGCGTAAGAAGCAAACAGAAATTACTTACATTCATAGGCACTGTTGCTGTGTAATTACCAAAGGGTGAGTCAAAACTGAACAAGTCTGTCAGAATTTCAGCATGTGTCAGGAAGTATTTCCTAACTGATTTTAAAAAAGAGCAAAAATCTCTCATAAAGAAATTACTAACTGTTTTGCATATCTGAATGATATGTAATGAGAATAACTGAATACAGAGTCAGCAATTGTGTGAGGGAAGAAGCCACATTACTACTTTTATTTTTGGCTGTGCCTGAGGTCAGAAGTTCTTTTGTTCTTTCTTTATGTCCTATTAGAGCAAACATAGCCTGCTTTTCTCTTAAGGCTCTTTTTTTCCCTATCCGACTTTTTTTTCTTAATAAGTAAAAATGTCTGTTTCCTGATGTGTTGGCTCATTATTATTATTTTCAGCACTTGCATGTTAACGAAATGTTGTCTCATCATACATTGTAATATTTTCAAAGGAGAAAACCTCTTAAAAAGGCAGAGTACTGGAACTGTAATTTATCGAGTTAAAGCTTCAAACAGCAATACTTAATGTGCATGCTGCTTGAGTACTGTCCATACATAAACCAGTGTATGAAACTACTTATATAATATGCTTTATTTATTAATGCTACCACAGTTTTGTGTACTAGTGTTTTTTTGGATAAAATTGTTACTGTTCCACCAAACACAACTGGGAGTTCCTGCACTGGCTATAGGTGCTTACAAAGCAAGAAATTTAATAATAATAATAATAATACCAATTGTATGTGTTATGTTACGAGCATGAGCTTGGCTTCTTCTGTGGAGGGTAGGAACTTTAACATGGGCAAAAATGTCTTTCAGATAGCTATTAACCAGGGATTGAACTGTAACAAATCTGTGGCTGCTTCATGGTTGTCACCCTGTTGTTCACTGTGACTATAGGAAATTTCACAGTGACATCGTGGGGGAACTTGGTTCTGGGCACTTCGCAAATTTTAGTCCTGTGACCACTTAGTTGAAGGATTCTGCCTGGCCATGGTGTTAGTTGTACTGGGCTATACTAGCTGAGAAGAGCATGTGTAGAAAATGTCAGTTAATTACACCATTAATTGCAGCAGAAATAGCTTTTATCAACTCTAAGAGATTAAGTTGGTTTACCCTTTCCCAGTGGTTTGACAGAACGATAAAGAAGTATATGACAAGGATTTTTATACTTGAGTGACAGAGACCTCTTTATTTCCTGTGTATGAACAGATTTCTCTAATTATTGAATCCCATCAGGTAAGATGCTTAGGGACAGTCATATGATCATGTGGCATATGTTTTCACATGAGACTGTGCAGCAAGCATGCCTTTGTGAATGGGATCATACAATTCAGCATCCCCAAGCAATCTAACTTTCCTCAGTAGCGCTGCCCTGGAACCATATGCGCATTCAGTTATTGCAACCAGTGTACTGTTAAGATTCTGTGGAAGGGGAAGGTTGTTTTGCTTTGCCAAACAGATTTTGTTTCCTCATGCTCCTTCTTTCACTGATTTTACTTGCCCTTTCTTACTCACATATTGACAAGAACTAAGATGTGCATTCAAGTGTATGTAGTAGGATTATTTGTAGCAACCTGAAAATAAGAGATACCAACTGTTGAATCTCCATCATGTCATCTATTTATTTTTTTCTCAATTAGTGACCATATGGTGTTTTCTGACTGTACCTTTTGTACTCTTGAGGAATTGACAGTGATTTCAATCTTCCCTTCTCTGTTCTGTTCCAACTGTGTAAGTCAGTAGGCAACATTACTGATTTATGGCTCTAATCCCATTCTTTATCTTACTGTCACCTTCCGTTAATGATTTTAATTTGTATGTTGTTTTCCAAAGCTGTCTTGACAAACTGTACATACAGGTTCTGATAGCATAATGACCTGCATATTTGGAGATGCCATCAACTCTTGGCATTATTTTATTCTTTCTTTCTTTGTTTCTTTTGGTGCTTTTGTAACACACATATCTTTTCATGAATACTTCATTCAAACCAATATTCACATTTCTGCAGCTTTTTCCTATACAAATCTCTACACAACTGATTGGTAGGACACAGCAATATTTTCTTCCGGTGTGAAGCTTGTGCCATAATTTCTTTGAGTTTCTCTAGTCTGAAGATGAAATGTACCATAAAAAATATAGGTATATGCTGTCTTTTTTTGTACCTCATTCTGACCAGTGCTTCACTTCAAGATTATCCTGTTGCACCTCATATGTTTATCATTTCTTATCATTGACTAGTTTGAATTTTGGTGTGAAAATAAAACATTCATGCTCCTCTTAAAATCCTCATGAACCAAAGAAAAAAATAGAGGAAGAATACAGACTTTGTTTATTTGTTTTGTAATTAAATTATCTAAGAAACAGGGCAAGAGTGTGCATGCATTACCTGTTGTGAGCAGAGTAGACAATGTATTATTTGAAAACAACTTTTATAGGGAAGGACTCTTTTTTATTTTCCTAAGAGGTATATCATTTCTTGAAATGAGAGTCATAATATGTAATCTGCAATAACAGCTAATCTCTTGAGAGTAGCTGGCTCAATCATTTGTTCTGCAGTACTATGGATATTTGGATTGGGCTCCTTATTGAGGAGAGGGGTTCTGTTTCTTTGACTTAAGTTAGCTGGTTGATTGCTTTCCTACAGAGATTTGTGATGATGAAGTAAAATAAATTGAATTGCTACTTGAAAAAAAAAAAGATATGGGGAAATGATTTACAGTTATGTGACTTTTTATAGAGATTTTGTTGCTTTGTGATAATAGATTATGTGCCTTTTTTGTCTTTACAGATACTTCTATGTTCTGATTAGCTTCTACTTTGAAAGATTAAGATTATAATAGCTAGCAAGTGATGAAGCAACCTTGTTTTAATGAGAGCCTAGGTGGGGGGAAAGGTCCTTTACATCCATTCTCCAAGTCTTACAATTTTCCTATCAATATAAAGAGGATTGAATGTGTGCAATGTGTGGAAAAATATTAAAATTTAAATAAAAGAAAGGTATTTTTAATGTTTCTACTAGATCTGTCTTCTTTTTACTTTTAGAGGAGGTGGCTCAGTGGGTCTGCCCTTTCCCTTCTTAAGCCTATTTTTGCATTATAATTTAGGTCATAAGTATTTAGAACCTACATATCTAAAGTCAGTTTCTAATTCTACCTATTTTAATTCTGAATTTTGGACATCGTGAGACCTCTTTTTTTCAGGAGTATTTAATAACTCATAACTTCTGCAAAAGTTTCCAAATCTAGAATCTTGTTATATATAACATAAATATTTTTGTCTAGAGTCTTTGTAAAAGTGGCATTATTAAAAAATAGAATTCTAGAATGGCAAAACACATCTTGAAATATATATATATTATATATATGTATAAATTTGAACTTAAACCAGTGTTTTTATCTAGATTGCAACTGTTGAAAAATAATTTTGCACCTCAATCATTTTACCAGCTCCTGCTTCTGTAAAGCCAGAAAATGAAAAATTTTTTAGGTATTTATAAGGTATTCCTTTGGAGGAAGTTGATAAAGGAGAAAGAGAACACTTTCTCCTGAAAGGAACTAATCAACTGTCTTGTATAATTTGAATTTAGGTCCCCATCTTTTCTTCTATTTCTTTGTTTTATGCTTTGACTCTTCTGTGGCCTTAACTGAAAAGCAAGGGCATATCTCTCAGGCATTGCCTTCTGTCAGTGAAGTGGTTGAAAACAAGTGATGCATATACTGGGGCAGATTACATTTTCATGCTACTTAAATGGGAGAATGATGGGGTCTTAACTAATCATACTGCCAGACTTACATGTGAGCAAGGTAAAGTACGAACTGAGTTCATAAAGGGTGACTGTCTGATTTGCATTGCCAATTGCCAAGGACAGCAGTGATTTTTAACAGTGTGGGGGCATCCTAGAGAAGATCTTTGTGACGTTCTCTAGTCACAGCTTCTGAGGTCATTCCTATCAGCTTTGCTAGCGTCTGTGTTCATGATTCCATCATCTTGTTTGGTTAGCAAGGAAAGGTTGTGCCAACCTTATTCTAGTGTTTTGTTTGCCAGATGCTTATTCAGATTGAAATCTCCCTTTCTGTAATTCTCCTTTTGTGTGTGTGTGAAGAATCATATGCAGAGCAAAATGAGATACTGTCTCAAGGAAAGTGATGTTCCTTACTTAAAGTTCTAGTGTTTAGGACTGTATGTAGCTACTGTACAGGACTTCACAGCCGTCTCCTTCTGCAACCATGGTCCCATGTCAACACTGTGATGCCATGTCCTAAAAACGTGAGACTTTGACCAAATAAGATCATTTCTGTGGGTGTTCCCACGGCACTGAGACTGTAAAAGTCTTATATGCCATAAGAAGGACCTTCTATTTTCCCAATTTTAAAGCAAAAATGAAGAATTGTTTATTTTATTTTTGTAAGTTTTATTAATATGACACACCTGCTTGTGCCTATTCGTGTGCCTAGCATTGGCATTATTACTTGAGATCTTGGATAGATCAACTCCTGAAAGGAAATTGAGAGATGGTTATTATAATATCAGATTTTAAGTGCTAAAAGAATGTCTTTTGCCAGTGGAAAGCATATTAGTGTGTAAGTTAAATATAGGTCTGCATTTGCTGCTTGTGCTTAAAAAGTGAGTGGTAGTGAGTAGGGATGGACAAGACTGAGATGAACCTCAGAGTGGAGGCTATAGCCCTGCCTGTCCTTCGTCCTGCCACTTTTGCTGCTTGAATAACTCTGTGCAGAGCTGTTTTTCAACTATTGTCTGTCCTTGAAGAATAATTCTTTTTGCACTGTAATTTTGGATTAATGTTGGGATCTCCTTAGAACTTTTTAAGTTTGGACTGTTCAAGTATGATGTTGAGAACTTCATAAAAGTTTTCACCTCAAAAGGCAATCTTTCCAAAAAGTTATAGATAAATTAAAAAATAAAACTGAATTTTAAAAATGCCTCTTCTCAACTGTTGTTTGTTTACTCTCTCTGCTCTTCAGCTGTGCTGCTGAGAATGTATTTCTAAGTGAGAGCTACAGTCTGAATCTCTAGATTGTCTGTGGCATTGAACTATGAAAGAGGGTTTGTTTGATCACAGCATGAAAGGTTTCATGTTAGTAATTTTTTTTTTTTTTTTTTTAGAAAAGATGAATAATTTTGGTTAAGGTGGCAGGCTTTGTCTTGGGGATCTCTTTCAGCTCAGTTTACTGACTTAGTCTGACCAGAAACAAGTTAGTCACTGTGCCTTAATGCTGTCAGTACATTGAAGATGAGAATAGCTTCTTTCTAGCTAGCATTAGTTTGCAAATTGTGTAGTGGCAGGAATTTCCGGTATTTATACAGTACTTAACATGAATGATCCTCCCATGTAAGGGCACATAGCATAATTGTACAAGAAACAATTACTATTCATAGTACTGTGGAGAGGAAAAATGTAGAGAGCTTGCTGTTTTGACTGAAACTTCTATTTGCAAAGCATTATTATTTGTGCTACATGGGTAAGGCAGCCATTCACTCTTAGAATTGTGAGTCTTTTATTTCCTCAGTGCCTAGCTATTGTGTGTTTTTCTGCAACTTGCAAACGTGTGTCATTACTTTGATTGCCTACTGTGGTCAGAGATTAACTCAGTTTCAGTTGCCTCTCACTTTCCTTGAGGCATCAGAGATGATTTTTCTCTCCTAGTTGTCCTGCTAAACAATGAGACATCTGGTGTCTGATTTTGGCACTGCACTACCACAGTGTTGCTAGCAGAAAAATGCAAACATTTTATGGAATTATATAGCTGACTTTGCAATGGAGCACCCTTTTGGTTGAAACTCATTTGTTTTCTTAGAAGCACTTAGAACTACAACATCAGGATGTATAATTTCAGTCTCTCTTAGTTAAAAATTTCTCTTAAGTATTGAAACTTACAATATATCTAATTCCTTTCATTGCTACCTCTGAGGAAATAACTGCTTAGAATTGTAGATTTGATGAAAAAAAAAGTTGACATTAAATGAGTAATTTAGCTTTACCTCCTTCTCTTAGTGTAAGTGCAGAAGCAGGAAAATGCCCTAAATAAACTACCTTTATCAAGTATCTAATTAGCAGAGCTCTTATGCTTCAGCATAAGACAGGTTATGAATAGAATGATAAAAAAGGAAACCTTATATAGCCTAATTTTTAGATGAAGAAAAAGCTTTCATCTGATCATAGCTGTTGGGTTTCCTGACAGAATTACAGGCTGTGAATTTGTCCTCATTAACAGAGCTATGTAAAACTTGGGGATTTCAGTACATGTCATATTTTTTGTACCTTTTGGTTTTGTCTTCAATAGCTTCGTGTGATGCAGCTTTGTCCTTCTTAGCAAGTATTGAGGCTCAGTAGGAGTGGATTTCTATAGTGAAATGGTGGCGGGGACCCGATACCCAGTTTGTTTACATAGCAAGTTTTTACTTTAAACTAGTAGCAGTCTTGTCACAGCAGCTGAACATCCTTAGCATTTGAACTGCAATAGATGCACTTCCAGAATGCATCTTCTGGTTTTGCCTCATCCTGAAGGAATCCAGACCAATTGATCGTGTAACCCAGCCTACAGTAAGTGGGAATGCTTGAGGAATTTGCTTCAAAAGGATACTTCCCATCTGAATTAGGATGCTGATATAAACTCACTCAGTCACTTCTTTCTTATTTGTAGCTGAAACTGCTTGTTTCCCTGCTTTCTTCCACATCACTTCATCAAAAGGAATAGAGATTGAATTTCTGGGACATATGTCATCGTAGCTGTAGGGCTTCCACTGAAAATATTACTGCTATTAGCATAGTGATTGAAGTGGGGTTTTTTTGCCATAAGTTTTTGTAATTTTATACCTCTGAGTCTCTCATATGATCGACATAATGAAACAATTTTTAGAAACTCTTACCAAAATTCTTAACTTCACAAATGGCACTAGAAACGAATCAGGAAATCCAACATGTCAATATAACAACACACACACACAAAAAAAAAAAAAAAAGGAAATGCATAGATCTGATTCTTTGTGAGCACCACTTAGACAAGATTATTGAACTGCCATGATAAAATACTAATGAGGAGACTGAGGTATTCCTTAATAAGAGATGAGATACTTTCACTGGAGTTAGACTTTTGGGATGCTTTTCATGACTGTATGACTGCAGAGTCAACTCAATTTTGCTTAAAGTCTTAAAATTTTTAAGTCTATTACCAAAAGACTCCTTGTGACATATATTACGGCATCTAACTAGAGATCCTGATATCGTAACACTTGAGTTTCAGAAAAATAACTGTTAGGAAAAATGTTGAGATCTTCAAATGAAAGCTGAGAATAGCTAAGAAAAAAACAACAAAAATTGTTTATACTGCTAAAGTACTTCAGTACCATAAATAGCAAAAGAATCTTCTCCCAAAGAACTGTTTCAATGCTTCATGGTTGCTCAAGCCTGATAAAATCCTGCTATCATTTCTTTGCAAATGTCAGTTTTCCTCCAAATGCCATTGAGTAATTATTTGCCAGAGTTGCTGTAGTATTAGAAGAATGAAACATAGAATCATAGAATCATAGAATCATAGAATCATAGAATGGCTAGGGTTGGAAGGGACCTGTAGAGGTCATCTAGTCCAACCCCCCTGCACACGCAGGGTCCCCTAGAGCATGTGGCACAGGGTGGTGTCCAGGCGGGTTTTGAAGATCTCCAGAGAAGGAGACTCCACCACCTCTCTGGGCAGCCTGTTCCAGTGCTCTGTCACCCTCACCGTTAAGAAATTCTTCCTCAAGTTCCTGTGGAACTTTTGGTGCCTCAATTTTTGGCCATTTCCCCTAGTTCTATCACTAGCCACCACTGAGAAGAGGCCAGCCCCATACTCCTCACTCCCTTTCTTGAGATATTTATATACATTGATCAGATCCCCTCTCAGTCTTCTCTTCTCCAGGCTGAAGAGGCCCAGCTCTCTCAGCCTTTCCTCATAGGGCAGATGTTCCAGGCCCCTAATCATCTTTGTGGCCCTGTGCTGGACTCTCTCTAGCAGCTCCACATCCCTCCTGCACTGGGGAGCCCAGAACTGCACACAGTACTCGAGGTGCGGCCTCACCAGGGCTGAGTAGAGGGGCAGAATCACCTCCCTCGACCTGCTGGAGACACTCTGCTTAATGCACCCCAGGATCCCATTGGCCTTCTTGGCCACGAGGGCACACTGCTGCCTCATGGTCAACTTGTCGTCCACCATGACGCCCAGGTCCCTCTCTGCGGGGCTGCTCTCCAGGAGGTCGGTCCCCAGCCTGTAGGCATGTCTAGGGTTATTCCTAGAGTATTCCTACATACAGTATTGAATATAGCTTTGAAGATAACAAAAAAACCCTGAGGATGTATTGCACATTCAACATTACTTCTGATGCATTTAGACACAAAAAGACATGATACAACTTATATAAAGTTCTATTCAATTTAAAAAAAAGTTTTAACAGACATTCTTTTTTCCATATGAGTACTTGAAAGGGTCTTTTGAATAGTTAATACGTAAAGAGAATTTAAACTTGATCGGACATTAACTGAGGCAACTGTCTGCTAAAGTTTATAAGTAGTTTGTCAACGCAATGGTTATTTGAAAGGCAGTGCAATGCAGCAGGCTTAGCTGACATGTATCTGTCCTGAAACTGGCTCAAGACTTAAGAACTGCATGGTTACACCCTGAATTTGTGATGAATATCCAGAAGTGGTTTGATCTGTCTTTGAAACAAGCACAGACATTTTCATTAGTGCATACAACAGCATTGCTAGCTCCTGCAATTTTCTGGTGAGATACTGCAAGTGACATTTTATATACATTTCAATTCTTGATTTTCATTTGCAAGTGTAGTTTAAGGTAGGTGCTTCTGAAGCTTTTATTCTGAAGGAGACATTAAAAAAATCAGGAAAAAAAAAAGCAAGCTCCTCCAGCTTTTTTTTTTGTCTCTTTGAAACATGCTTTAGTAATACTGTCCAATTTTCTAAAGCATCAATATTTGGTTTAAAATTGTTAAAATTCTTATCAATTTCAGTCTATTTCAGTGTATACCTCTCTTTCAAAATCATATAAAAGTCTTTATGTAGAGATGACATACAGTGTGAACAGAATCAATACTTAGCAGGCTTCTGCCATCTTTTCAGAATGTTTTAAAATTAAATTATTATTTTAATTGCTTCATTTGAAGTAGAAACTAATACATTTCACATGTTTTAAGCATTAGGAGATATGGGATTTGAAAATAGAACTTTAGTCCATCTTCATATACACATGATAAATTTTCATAAACATTACTAAATACAATTGATATCACTAAATAGCATTTTACCAAGTTGCAGTCCTTGAGAAATAAATGCTTTTTCCCTAAAAAGTCAGCTTTTGTCAGAGAAATTTAATCATGTGACTGTAATTGTGCTTAATGCCATCAACATATAAGACAATGGTGTGCAGCATAAAGCTAAGGTATGTTATTAAAAGAAATCCCTTCTCATTTTTTTCTGCTTTCATAAGGTGTATTTGACATTAGATAAGAATTACATTTAGGTCCAAAGAATCAGCTACCAATGTTTTGTCATAATAGGTAATTACAAATTTATGTCTACATTTCAGCAAATGTAAAATCATGGTCTTAAAATAGTATCAGACATTTATCAGACATTTTTAGCATACTGTAGAAAAGAATTGCCTTTCATCACTGAGGAGGTGTGTTCCTGTTTTTATCATTCTTATGAAACTTAAAATTTGCAGTTCAGTAATCCTTACCTGATGCACAAGTGCAACTGTAATAATTGGAGTAAATTTTAAGGTACTTTCAGTTTTGTGATATAAAATTATAATTCCTACAGGATAGACTTCAACATTTCCATAAAACAAGGTGGGCAAAGCAAGTCTTAAAATTTTGAAACTTTTTGAGTGAGTAAAGTAATTGAAAACTTCAGTACCTTCAACATGAAGTTTCAAGTTGCATGTAAAGTAGTATATGCAATATATGAATTCAACAATTAATGGGGAAAAAATACTCTAACTTTCCATGGGGAGAAAGTAGTGCATTCCAAAATTAATATGAACTGCAAATGTACTGTGAACTGCAGATGATAACAAATTTTCAAAATTCAAAACAATTAATTTAGGCATATTTTCTACCTTTACAAATATTTTTAATGCAGTTTCATAATTGTCTTGAAAATAAAGGACTTTTTTAGCTGTGCAGTAATATGTAATCTATACATGTGCTTCTGTACACATACATGCATATGTGTAGTTTTAAGTCTCATCAGAAGAAATAAAAGAAATCCCATCCGTATCTCAGCCTTTTTTTTAATCTTTTCATCAGTTGAAAAAGGAATTAATACATTTTTGACCATATACAAAGCTCTTGTCCTACCAACATGTGTGAACTGGGCTATGAATGAACCATGTAAAAATACTGTATTTAATTTGATGTCAAACTCAGGCAATCTGTGGGAATCTCTATAGATAATTGTATAGTAATACATTATTGAAAACACTATCGACTGCTTTCACTGCCCTTTAAATAACTGCCTTGTTAATGCCCTATATGTTTTTCATCTCCTAGCAACAACAACAACAAAAAGTTTAAAAGTTTTATTTTTAGAAATGTGCTAGATTTGTTTTTACAAGCATTGTCTTGCTGACAGTTTACCATGAGCATCAGAAAAAATTCTTCTCCATATAATGTAGTGGTCTGTAGCACTTTCTACTGTCTGTTGCAGTGTGTTTTGAGGTATCTTTGACATACTCGTGGATGGAATTCTGGCCTTGAGGTCAGCATCATGATCCCGGTTTCAGTACTGGTGTAAGTAAACCAGCCCCCTTTGACGATTGTTCTGTATGCTTGTGTGCCTGGAGCTTGTGGGCCTGTAGATTGCAAATACTGTACCTAATACAGTTCCAATAAATGATAATGCTTGTGATACATATAGTGGACAGATCTTATTAAATATCAGAAAAGACTATTTAGCAATGACCTTGAAATTGCCAAAGGCATTGGCTCCAGAAAGGACTTCCTGGTCAACAGGCCAAGAGGCAGAGTGGCCTCTGTTCACAGCACTCAGCCCCTGAAGAGCAGACCAGCTGCATCCTCACTGCAGAACACTTGGCTGAGGTCTCTTCTGATCCCAAGGCTCTTCTGCCTTTTCATGTTTCAGAAAGACTGCCACAGTTCACCTGACTAATGACATGATGCAAAGGGTGTATCTTATATTTCTTGAGGCACAGTGTGTTAGTGGTGCCTGAAGGCTGCAAACCTGCAGAGGCAGTGCTGGGGGTTATTATAGTGTGCAGGAAGCCTGGAGCAATCTCATCCACACTGTCCATAGGGAATGGTCTCTGCAGTGAGCCATCTAACAAAAGCTTCTCTGATTCTGTCTTAGAAAGAACTAAGAACTATTTTTTTTCTAAAAAATATATTTTGGATTTTTCCTTTGGGACTTGATATCCGTTCTAGATATATTTATATGTGTGTGTTTGTATATAGATATACTGAAGATTCTTTTCATTGAAACTATAATTAAAAAGTAATATGCAGAGTTATTGCAAAAATGAGTTTTCAGTAGAGGTAATCTCCTGTCTTTGAGAAATCCTTTTAAAAGACTTAGTAATCGTAATATGACTTTCAGTCATTCCTAGCTCATTGTATCACTCTAAAATTCTTCATGCTAGACACAGTATTCTCTGCCTACTGTGTGAGGAAGTCCTACACCTTAACTCTTCTCTGAAAAAACAGCCCAGCCTTTGTCCTATTCTGGAAAGACCCACTATTGAGTTATGAGAGCTATAACTGTACTTCTGCTGTGGAGTTAATGACAGCTAGAACAGCACAGGAAGAGTCAGACTGTCTTAAAAGATACCAGAAATGTAGAAATGGAGCTGTAAGACACAGTAAGAGGTGTTCTTCCTCTCGTTATGGTACCTTGTCTCAAAAGACCAGCCAGTGCTAAGCATACTATTGTGTTAAATAACATGTCAACAGTTGCATAGCCCTATACAAGCTTCTTGGGAGAGAAGACAATCAGCATCAGGCAAAATATTCTTTTCCTTTCCTAATAAGATATCTGGTAGACTCCTCTCTGTCCCCAAGATAATGGGGTATAATCAGATATAAAGTGGAAGTGTTAATTATGTGTATTTGAATAAGGTCTTTCAAATATATTAATTTTCTTTTCAGTATGTTCACCTTCTTTTCAAGGAACTTGCTAAAAATATTATATTTATTATTTCTTTACCTGAATATAATCTTCAGAGAAGAGTGATGATGGTAATGATGAGATCAGTAAGAGATGAAATGACTGAACATCACATGCAGAAGAACAAGGAAATGTTCAGTGAAAATCACTGCAATTTGAGGAGGGGTGTGGAGAGAGCACAGAAACCCTAAGCTCATTACCCTTTTTCCTGACCATAGTTCCTCAGATGATGGCTTTTAAATGAAGAGTAAAGACCTGTCCAAATTACAAATTGCTTTGAAAGACCAGTATGAGATATACTGTGAGCAAAGGATTGGAAAAGATGATCAGATGACCTTCAGTGGTCCTTTCAAACCTTAATTCTTCTGTGATTCTCTTCAGATTCTGACTCTGCACAGGAACAATTCTGATTCTCTAGAAACCACTTTTGGAAGTGTCTCCTCTTGAGGCTAGGTTCTGCAACTTAACTTGGCTTTGATAACATCTTCTATACTCCTTTTATAATGGCATTAAATTCTTATATGCTATTCTTCACTAATATCCACATTAATCTGCATAATGCAGAATAAGAAATGATGCTCAAGGTATTTTCTGGTGTGAAGAGTTGAAGAATAAGTCAGCAGGAAATAACCAAAAGCAACAACCTTTTTCCCTACTTAAAACAAAAGCAAAAAGAGTGCCCAACTCCAAACTATTCTATGAGAACTTTCTATCTGCGTCAGGTAGAATGGTGAAACATGTGGGAAATGCCTTTCCCTTGAAATTATATAGTGCCCACTCAGCCCTTTGACAGTCCAGAAAAGTAGATCTTGCAGGATGCCTGAGAGGAAGCACATTTAGGAAAAATAAATGCTGAACCTTGGCATATAAAAGCATTTAATCAGGAAAGCTGTGAAAAATGTAACTTACTAATCTTGATGCTATCTGATATTTTGCAGTAGCATGGAAATAAACTGTTAAGAGTGTATCCTATGTTTGCTAATGTAGCAGTGTAGCAATTTTTCCATTGCAAAGTATTCTCTGCCTTTTGATCATCAGCTTTTGATCATTTCTAATTCAAATATGAAATTTCCAGCAGTTCTTGTAATTTTCAATTCCATAGTCAATATTCAGTTTGGTTTTGATTATCTGGAGGCTTCTCAACCTCTCTGGACAACTTGTTCCCATGTTTGACCACATCCACATTAAAAAACAAAGAAACTGCAACTTTTTATGTTTAAATTGATTTTCTTGTATTTCATTTTGTGTGACCTTACTTGCTGCAAGCACACCCTGTTGGCTTATGGTCAGGAGCTTCTTCCACAAAAGTGCTCTCCTGCTTGTGCATGGAGTTTTCTCAGGAACTATTTGGAGAATGTTTGACTTGCCTGTTGGGGAAAGAAAAAAAAAAAAAAAAAAGCTGCTTTGGCAATAGGTCTCTTGCATGGTTTGCACATGGAATGCGGGTAACAGTCAAGACTGATCTTTCTTGTGCCTGTGTTTGGTTACTGCTGGTCTCTTCTCTAATGATATTTTTTTTCCCTCACTTTACCAGTGATATTTTAGTGGAGGCACAGGGAATATTTTTATCCTACTAGTCTTAATTAATTTTTTTTTTCTTGACTATGTTTGAGAATTTCAGGCTTTCCTTGAATAGTTTAGGCTTGAAAGAAAAACAGGATGCCTGTATAAGTAAATATAGAACATATATGTGTGTGTATGTGAATTTATAAAGGAGTATGTAGCAACAAGGAAAAGGAAAATTGTCAGAGTATATTATCTCGTTACTTCTGTCTGTCTGTCTGTGACTAGACTGTTGTCAGGCGGGATCCCTGCGTTTGTGGTTTGTTACAGCATGACCACCTGGAACCTTCTAGAACAGCTTGGTTGGCAGGACAGTGCCAGAACTGCCTTGAGCCGCCGCACACACTGAATGAAGATACAACAGACGGTGTCGGTCCTGTGGGTCCTCAGAGCCTTTAGCACAGTTGCCAGGTAGAACTTGAGTGCTGACAACTCACTGGCTATTTTATCTCTCAGACTAGGGAACTACAGGGAAATAGGAGTATTTCCCTGTAACTGCTTGAGAAATGGTAAATTTGGTGGAGTTTGGAAACTTGGCTGTAATCTGCACCTTTTAAGTGACCTCACAGAATTTCTGAGGTGGCTTCTGAGATTAAATCTGCATCAAATCCTCCTTTCATGTCACAGCACCATCGGGCTAAGGAGTCCAAGACGTCAGCTTGTTATAACGTTGTGTGTCATGAGGAGGGTGACTGCCTTACTGACCAGGACAGTGTGGGCTCCCATGGCGTGAGGTAGGCGAGGAGCGGGGAGAAGAGGACTTGCTGCACGACTCCACAGCTTCTTCAAAGATCAAAGTTTACAAGTTACAACAGGATACAAAGTAACCATTCTTATCAATGGAAACTTAGCTCAACTGAAATACTTACTTTCTAATTACACTAAAAGTTATGCTAATGACCACTACTTAGGAAATGGAGAGAGCTAGCTAATTTATATTAAATAAGTTATAATGCTATGTTTGGGTAACTACCCAAACGAATGCATTAGGGAAACCAATTCTTATTGATTTAACCCATGTTTTGCTTCAGCGGCCCGTGTACACTCAATCCTAGGGAAGTAACTGCGGGAGGGCGTCTGCATCCCAAGGAGCTCCACAGGTTAACGGACCTGCTGCCATCTGCAAAGAGCCCAGGATAGAGCCTGGGGCCAACCGGTTTGTACCCTCTAGGGGAAGGTGACGATGAGTTGAAGGGCCAGTTGCTGTTCTCTTCACACAGGTGCAGTCCCTGGCTTTGGGCTGCTGCAGTATCCCTCTCTCCTCCATCGACATCCTCCCTTTTGGAGTGTGAAGCATAGGTTTGTGGACTGCTTGTAGCTGGCACCAGATGCAGGGGGAGAAGCTGGGAGCATTCGCTCCCTTGCTTCCCTGCCCACCCCCCACACACATTAACAGTTTTTAAAATAACACAGAAAACTAGTGACTCTGCTACAGCTTTTTGCTGAGGTTATTTATATTTTGAGTCTGGTATGCTGTGAAAAATCTCATAATGGATGGATGCCGCATTGACACAGAGCCAAAGGAAAAGTGTTACAGTAGAAATTGCCCATTGACTCTGTGACTGCAAGTGTGGAAAATCAGAAAGAATTAGATAGCATTAATTCAAGATACACATTAAAGCCAAGGCACAGGATTGGTGTATAAACAGCTTTAACTGTATATATTCATTTGTGACTCAGAAAACAAATGGGAGATTACTGGGATAAGATTAACTGCAACAAACGCAGAGAAATGTATGAAGCAGTTGGAAAAGCTTTCTATAGTAGAGCTGTTAAATCTAGTTAATTGTATTTGATTTTTGTTTTCATGATTACTTGCATCGTTCCATTGAACTCCTGCATAATGTCCAACACAGTTGAACCATCATGTCATAACTAAAAAAAAAAAACAAAACAAAACAAAACTGAATACCATTGTGATTAGTGTGGTTTTGCATGCTTTAATGTATGTTATGCTCATACTGGCTGAGAGCTGCCTCATACTTAACTGAGCAGATGATCCTCAATTTAAAACAAGCAACCATTCTGACAAGATGGTTAATGGAAGCATTTATCCATATGCTAAGTTAACCAAATCACTCTCTTCACTGTTGCCATGTAGTAAGAAGGTCACCGATAAGCCTTTGTTATGAGAAATGCAATTTATTTTGGTTCCCACCACCATGACCTGTCACACAGGCATTGCCCAAGCTGGTAGGCTGTTAGCGCGTCATCGCTGGTAAGAAGGGGTGAGTTCTGAGGTTGCTGTTGTCTGTTGATCTGCATTAGGTTCAGGATCTCCTGAACGAGCTGTATTGCACCAGTGCAGAGCAACTACCTTGCTGACAGCAGGACATATATACATGATATATGTAGTTAGCTACCTTTGTCAATGTTACGTGGTTTGTTAGGTTTATAAAATACATATTGTGCTCTTAGTGCTCTTTCCATTTGATACACTGAAAACTATAAAGTGAAATGCATACATCTGCTGAAATGCATACAGCTTTTCTGAGATCATGGCATAGATAGAAAATCTGCTTGTGCCTGGAAGAGTGGAGACAAGACCGTGTTTTAAAATGCAACTCCCTTACCAGAAACTCGTCCAACTGCTTGCTTTCAGTTTGGCTAAATCTGATCTTCCTGAACCACTGAAACTGGTAAACTTGCAGATATTCTATTGGAGAACGCAGCCTCCTCTAGCTCTTGCACTTAGACACTCGAGTTGCTTCTGTGTCCTTATTTTTTTCCAACACATTTCATGCTGTTTATTTCTGAGTACATGTGTTCAGTTAGCGCAGTTGGTTAGAGCTTAGAAAGCTATCTCAGGAGGGACACTGCTTGGATTTTTTAAAATGAACTAAACGGTCTTTAGGTGTTTTTGATCACTGAAAAAATGGATTTAGTTGGCAATGTCACCTCTTTAATAGCTTCATTTTTAGCTTGTACTAGGAAGCTACTTTCAAAGACCTTTTAGGCAGGTGACAGTCTGATTCAGCAGGACCATGGCTGGGGAGCAGCAGATGCTGTAGGAGAGGTCTGAAATATAATGGCAGGCTCATTTCTGTGTTCAACCTAGTGTTACCAGCCACTTTCTTTTCATGAAAAAAATCAAGCTGAAACTAATGGAATTGAAAGAAAAACCTAACCAAACAATTGTGTTATTTTCATTGAATTGATTTGGAGATGACACATTAGGTAAAAATCTTTATAAAAAAATGGCTATAACGAATGATTGAGTCTGAGGCTTTTCCTCTAAGCTGAGCATCTTCATTATCATTAATAGGCCTTTTGTAGAATTGCATTTGTAGGTTCTGTCTAGTTCAGGAAAATATATTCAAGAGATAGGATACTTTTATACTGTGAAAAATAATATTTTAGACTCAAGACAAGCTATTCACTGCTTTCAGGGATGGAGGGAAAAAAGCAGACACTTCTTTCAAATAGTTTATGGCTTTTTTTTTCTTTCTTTTTTAGAACCCCAATAAATGAAATATATTAACATTTCCTAGAGTTATCCATCACAAGCTTACTTGTCTCTCCAGGATTTTCCCCGACGTCTTCTTAGTTAGGTAAAAGATGTGCATGAATGTGTAGAATTATTTGGTTATTTTCTCTGAAGGATGACAATTCACAGAAAATTGAATGGGCCACATTCCTAGCTGTGCATTGCAGCTGAATTGGGAGTTCAGTGTTTGTCCCGGTATTTTCTTAATTTGCTAGAGTATCATTCTCCTGAAAATTTCAATCAGCAATCAGTGTACTTGTAACAGCATCATTTCATAACTGTTTTGTGTTGAGTCTTAGTTTCCTTCCTGGGGTTTTTACAGGTCTCATTAGTGGGAGCAGTATGAGACCAGTGCTGGTTGCCTTACAAAATTTAACTGCTGGAGAGTGACCCAGCTTTGTCAGGTCAACTTCTCAAAGTTTTACTTTTCCATGCACAGATTGATGTCAGTGGTGCATACTCCCTGTTGTTACAGGAAAGAAAAAAATCATCTATTTGAAGTAAGTGCTTCTGTGCCCTTCATAATATGTACACATATAGTGAATTTAGAACACAGAAGCCAGGGAAAATACTGATGTTTTTCAATTAGGCATGTAAAGAGCCCTCTTCAGAGTAGGTGTATTAGTTACGTGATGTAAGGCAAAGCAACAAAACGTAATTCAAATACAGTGAATAAAGATAAGAGTTCTCCACAATTTATCTACCAAAATGTGTCTCTGTTCTAATGCCACTGTTGTTAAGTATTAAGTCTGTCCACATATTTCCTGCAAAATCTCTGTGGTGAGGCATTCATTGAGTTGAAAAGCTGACACAATGTAATGTTTTTTGTGCTGGCTCTGGACAAATTATATTCCATTTTATCAGTTCCAAGGTCAAGAGTACTACTGTGGCTCTTAAACCATAATGTAGTAAAGTGGGCTCTACTGAACTTTTGAGGAACAGCTCTAAGTTCTCCTGTTTGCTGCAGCCAGGTATCTCCATCAGCAAAGTTCTTTGTCTGAGCCCATTTCTCTTGTTTATAACTCTAATTTTTTGCTGCAATTTGATTTCAGAATTTACTTTCACTCCAGTACACAAGAAGTTTTAGAGCTCAAACACATTTTCTGTGTATACAATGGTCATTTTTAATGGGCTTGTATAGAAATGCTTTAAATGCTGTTTTCAATTTCAGTGCTTGTCTAAGCACAAACTAAAGGGTACTACTATTAAACAGTTAGTACTGCAACAGTTTGTGTTTCTTTTTGTATCATGCTGCTACATGGATTTTTTTTTTAATTTGAAATCTTAAGGTCTTTCACACAAAACCTGAATTAGATTTGCATGGATTCAATATCTCCTTTTCCTTGTTTAATGCTTCTAGCCTAATAGCAGCTTGTCAATATTTTCCTCAACTTTATAAAAGAAAGCAAAAGATAAGAAATGTTGTCTTTATGCCCTGCATGTCTGCATGGGTATGGGAATATTTGTTTTTTTTAATGAATAAAAATCCTCAAATAATTTTGTTTTCCTTTTGTCTGTGAAAACAACTATTTTAACTGTACAAAACAACTATTTTAAACAAGTTAAGATTCTATTGATTTTGTTTGTTTTTACTTATAAAAGCAGTGATACTCTCCAGAATCCCCTTTCCTTAGGTATTTTACTTTTTTCTCTTTTCTCCTTTTATATAGCAAATGAGAATGGCAACTAAGTTATTTTAACATGCCCTCCCACCCTCGATCTTTACCTTCCTTTTTTGATTTGCTGCTTCGAGTTCTTGACTGCCCGCAGCCAGATCATTGATTCAGAGTCACTTGTGTGACTCTTGCTCTTTGGGAGCAGACTGAGAAATACAGGCGGCTTTCTCTCATCTGCCCAGGGCCACTACCGCACATAGGCATCAAAGAACCCAGAGTCTCTTCAGTGTGAAAGGAAAGCAAAAAATAAATAAAGGTCATGTCTCTCTGTATGGTTGGCTTAGTGTGAGTTTAGGTGATCAGATGCATTTTATTGACTTACTGTGTTTTATGGAACTTCTGAAATAGAATATGTTATGCATAAAGTTGAAATGGGAATTGCTCTCCGCTTACAATAACCGTGCTTTTACCTTGTTCTTTTAACTTAGGAACACTAGCCAAGACTACCCTTTCTATAGAGAAATAAACTGATAATATCTTTTTTCCTTTCCTTTTCAGGGATTAATATGTGGGAGGCTGTGGAGTATTTGCTTCCAACATAGGAACAGCACTGGATTGGCAATCTCCACTCCTGAGAGAATGCTGGGAATCTGCAGAGGGCGACGGAAATTCCTGGCTGCCTCTCTGACTGTCCTTTTTGTTCCAGCCATTACCTGGATTTATCTGTTTGCTGGGAGTTTCGAAGGTAAGAGGCGAGCAACGGCTGGGGGAGGCACTGGATGATTTGTGTATGGGCAGACAAGCACAGATCAGTCATCATTGGTTTTATGTGTACCAAGCTGGTTTGACTTGCATAGCAAATGGCTCCCAAAGAGCAGATTTGAACCAAGGGCCTGTCTTTCCATGTTCTCACTGCAGAGAAGGTGGTTGCTGGCAGCAGTGTGTGATTTTTTTCTTTTTGAAAAAAAATGGACAAGTGCAACAACAGTAAGAAAGATTTCCCCTTACTCATTGTTTCCCTATGTTTTTTGATGTTTAAATGTTACTCACACTGGTGGTGTGCACCTGAGCATTTCATCTTAACTGTGCAGTGATTAATCTTCAGAGGAAGTGCCAATTATACCGGACAAGCCTGGGCCTGTCTGTTTTCACTACAAAACTGTGCACAGTCTATGCTGCTGGACTAAGAATTTAGCTAGTCCCTATTTAAGAGCTCTCAGGAGAGTGTGAGAAATTAAGTTTAACACAAATTCAATTCTCTTCACCGGGAGTCTGAATGTATTTATAAGGATGGGCTGGATACAATAATTTCCATCTATGGATGCCCCAAATTTGGCTCTTCTGAACACTGTATTAACATATAAAGACTGAGCCAGTTTTGTGCTGGGCAGCCAGTAAAATGCCAAGAAGAGCTCAGGGTAGGACTCACTGTACCACATAAACCTATTCTCAAGCTTTGCCCTCATCTTACAATATAGCCCAGTCACCTGAGATCAGGCCTGAGATCGGATGATCTGGTTTCAGTTGTAATGTTATTCTACTAGAGAAGGTAGGAAAATAGTTGCATTGCTTCTAGCTCTTCCTCTTTAGGAGCTACAGCTCAGTCGTGGCATCTGCCCACTTTTTAGATATTTGTAGCAAGGTGTTATGTCTTGCTTTAAGAGTTGTTCCTGTGAAATGTTTTAGGGACTCTTGATCTAGTTTTATAACTGTGTCCATTTCCCAAACCTGTGAGCACAAGGCTGTTTTATTGCTTTTGTTCTGCTTGTGTGAAGACTATTGGTTCTGGTCTGGCCACTGTCTCTATGCTTATTGTGCCAGAAGGCTGAATGCAAAACCTCAGTTAATACCTAAAGCATCTCTCTACATAAAATTGTTTTGAATCCAGATCCCTCTGAATGGCACTTGGTTAGCAGCTATAGTTGGAAGATCTTTCTGCTGTCATCTTTCTTCAGGTCGATATCCTGAAGTTTGTATATGCCATGATTTGTGGTCATGTAACTAGCACTTTTTTTAACCAGACTTGGATTAACTAGTACATTGCCTTTTGAATTTTCTGACAAACATTTTTTTCTGGACTTAAAGAATTTTGATTATGATATTCCGGTTAGATGGACTGGAAAGGGATGGATTTCAACCTTTTTTTTTTTTTTTCCTACTTTGTAGCTTTTTTAAAAAAGAAAAGTGGAATATTTTGTGTTTGGTAATAGGTATATGTATATTATTTTAGGAAACTGAAAAACATCGGGCTTTTGCAGTTACTTTAGCAAGAGAAAAGATGTTTCAGCCTTTTAAAAATTGTTCAAACACTGATTTACAGTGTGATAATTTTTAAAAGGCCTTTTCAAAAAAAAGTCAAGCTTCTGCCATGCTTCCTTGGCTGAGAAAATTGTCCTTTGTTTGAAATCAGAATTATATTCCAAATTGAATTAAAAATAAGAACATCTGAAGATTTTTCAGTGAGTAATACATAACATTCTAAATTATTTGTGTGCCAGGTACAAATATTTGTTTATTGCAAATTTATATTGTTCCTAAAATGTCTGCCTTAATGGGCAGTAACTGTATGAGCTTGTCCTAAATTGAAGCACTTGTGGGATATACATTAAATTGGAATAATATAAGGGATGCTCTCTGCATCCTGGAAAGCTAATGAGCAGGCAGAACAGTGCTGATTTTATTTAACTTGTAAAAGCTGAGCAAATGCAGGCCTCACCTTTTTGCTTTCCTTAATATGCTGCCATGCCATAATGATTATTTTGTGTCCACTGTTGATAATAGGATACTGTTTTAAATTCCTGTGTGTGTGTGTGTGTAATCCTTTGTTTTTACATAGAGCTCAAAAGAAATAACAGAATCTGCTGCTAAACAGTATTTTAGCTGGTCTAAACATCTCATTGTGAATTAATTTTAAATACAGACTGGGAGCAAAGTCCATTGCCTAGTAAGAAGCCCTGCACAGGAAAAGGAATGCAAACAATATTAAGTTTGTAGTTGTTTATATTTTTTTTTCTGATTTTTCCTTTAGTTTTCTAAATGGGTGATGATTTTGCCTTAGTTTTTAGGTAAAAAGCCAAGATCAATTTAAATAGTTATTTAACCAAATAACTCTTTTCCTAAACTGGAAGTTGTTATGGACAGACAGATAAAACAATTCTTCCATTATATCTGCTTTCTTGTTTTGCATATCATTATAATTCACACAATATACTTGTATTTTCAAGCATCCCTATGAATGCTTGAATAAGGTATGTCTGTATGTTCTTTTTATGGATCACATATTGTGGTAAAGGCTTTCTTCTCTCTTCAACTGGCCTCAGATTCCAGTCGCTGTTTTTTGATATGATTTTCCCCACTAAATTAAATAAATTAACAGGACGTAGTATTTTCATAGACTGAGTTATTCAGATATGGAATAATGGAAGGGACCTCAGGAACTCTCACTCTCTCTATGTGTCTTTCTCTCTCTCTGATCCATCCTCTTTCTCAAAGCAAAATCAACTAGAAGATCAGACTATGTTGCTCAGAGCTTTGGTCTTGAAAACCTACAGAGATGGAGATTATCAAACCTTTCTTGGTGATCTCTTTGATTCACCTCAAGTGGAAAAAGGTTTTCCTTATATTGATTCTGAACATATCTACCTTCAATTCCTGGCCTTTGTATCTCTTCCTCTGTACTATGCAAGCTATGAAGAGCCCATCTCCATGTTCTTGACACCTTGTTCATAGGCTGCCATTAGGTTCCCCCCAAAGACACCTCTTCTCCAGGGTCTTCTCCTTCAGCTGCTCCTCACAAGACAACAAGTGCTCCAGGCTGTGGCCCACTTGCTGGCCTTCCACAGAACCTTCTTCAGCTGATAAATCTCTTTCATATTTTGAGGGACTCAAAACTGGACACAGTGTTCTAGATGTGCCAAATGAGTAGCAAGTAAGAGGGCTATAGTCATGTCCCTTGATGTACTTCCAGAGGTCTTGTTGATACTGCCCAGGATGCTGTTGGCCTTCATCGCTGTCTGGACATGCTGCTCGCTCATGACTTAATCTATTGTCTAAATTCTAGACAGTGCATGAACTCTTAACTGCTACTGCTTGAGCTCAACAACACCAGTTTTTACCCACCTAGCAACCCACCTAACTAAAATGAAACATCCTAACTTGGACAGAAGGATGCTTTGGGAGACCACACCAAAAGTCTTGCCACATTCAAGGATGACTACACCAACTGATCTTTTCTTATTCGCAGATCTAGTCATTTTACCACAACAGGCAGTCAGGTTGTTCAAGCGTAATTTACTTTTGGTAAATCCGTGCTTATTATTCCCGTGGCAGGTTTTGCTATTTTCCTCTTTGAAGGTACTTATGCACGGTCGTCAAGTCATCTTTCAGGTTTTTTTTTCAGTAAACTAAAGAGGTTGAGCTGGGTGAGTTGGCAAAGCAAAGAATTTTGGGCTCTTTTGTGTGCATTCTTTCCCTTTCTGTTTGTTTGTTTGCTTGTTTTTTCAGGACACTGGAATTGTATGTGTCTGTTCAATATTAGTGTTTGCAGTGCTGCCTGCTGTGATAAAATTGTGTGTTTTCAAAATAATTAAAAATTAAATTACTTCTCCACATATTTATATCCAAAGATTTCACTTGTTCTTCTGCCACAGCATGGCACTGGGACCTCGTTGAGAAACCATTTATAATCTCTTTGTTTGTGGACCTGTAATACAAATATAACCTAATGTTATCAGTTCCGATGTCCTGCTTTTTAAACTAGTTTGCAATTCTATAGGAGAGGATTTTGTTTCTTTTTGTTTATTTTGTTTGTTTGTTTCTCTTGTCAGAAATTGTATTGCAGGCTGCTATATCACAGCTGGCATTCAGGCACTGCTGTGGTAAGACCCTCCCTTGGAATATTCATTGGAGGTGACATTACCCAAGCTGTGGCTGTGACAGCAACAGCTACTGAAAGCCTCATTTATCCTGTGTAAATGTCTATTAAGGTTAAGAACTAGAATACTAAGGAGGATTTTGAATACCGTATAGCCTTTGAACATACCTGGTTACTGTTGTTGTTTTTAATAATGCACACAAGGGCAGAATAATTTGAGTTATCAGTTACTTTGAATGAAAAAGGTAATTGTTCCAACATTGTTAAATTACATTCAGAAGACAAGGTAATAGAGTGGGAAGGATGGAGTGCATTTGAAGTAGGAGAGCGGAAATAATGAAATAATCCATAATAAATTCCTATTAGAAGAAAATAGCAATTTCACTAACCAATAGTACCTGGAGAAATAGCATAATTTTCCCAGCTATATGCAGCAATTTACTCTCTCCTTTACCATAGAGGTAAAGGATATGTATACATGATACATATAAAATGGATGTTTGGGATGGTAACATGCACTCTAGACCAAAGATTCGTCAGTATAGTGTCCAATGTGGATTTGAGGATTCACAGCAATCTCTGTTTTGACAGGATGAAAATTCAGTTGAGGAATCACGGCAGATCAACCTCAGATTAAAAGCCTTAAAGTGTCTGTGTAGGGCTTTTGTATAGACCATGCATCACACACAAGGCAGAGCCACTGATACAAATTTTGTATGAAAACTTGGTAAGAGTTTGTCTGAGATCATGTAGAGAGTCCATGATAAAGCGCAAAGCTGACTCTGGTTTTTTTTTTTTTTTTTTTGTTTGATTTGTTTTCCAT